>OY783204.1:8328653-8824058 GCA_963678705.1 Panorpa germanica | reverse complement strand
AAATTCAAGAAATCTGTAGAGCTATTTAAGGAAGACCTTAAAATAAACACTACAAATATACGGAAGACAAAAGGTTGCCGCCCACTATCAAGTTAGTCGATTAACATTAACTATAAATAAAATTAAACATAAGAATTAGTTTATATAAATGCGTGTTTCAAATAATAAAGAGAGTGTATTAATTGTTATAAGTGATTAAGTGAACAATATATGCGGTTTTCTTAGAAATAGTGATTGATCGTTCATGAACAATCAATGGTAAGAAACAAATGGTAATTAAGTAGGCTTAAGTACAAGTATGTACATGAGATATTTATAGAAATTTAGTGTGCCATTGATAATGTCTGGTGGCCAAGTGACCTTTATAGAAATAGGCCGGCAAAAACCTCTAGGTACATCTACTGCGCTATGGAGAACTGTTTTCATTGTCGAACATTAATTTTACAAATCAATTACCGTTCCATAAAAAGGCAACTATCTAAACGTTGTCCTCACCGATCCGTAATGGGGCCTGAGCACTGGAATATAGCATTCGACGAGAACTGTGTTTCTCACTCGAAAGGTTGTGTAAACGTATATTTTGCCGACGATAATGTGATCCTTGTCGGTGCAAATAGTAAAGAACAACTAGAAAGCCGTTCTCGACCTGCTATAGATAAAATCTGTAGTTTCTTGAAGCTACAAAGCTACGAAACAACGAATGATAAACTTGTAACACACCTTGCGCGTGTCACAAGGACGGAATGGAGCTTAAACTCGGCAACTATGCCGACACTATACAAGGGGGCATTTATGCCAATGTTTGTGTATTGTGCTTCTGCATGATACCACAGAATCAATATTCCGTATCCTCCATGCAAAGAAATTTTGTTATTAACAACGACGCGTTGTTGCAGAACTGTATCTACAGAAGTGGTGCAGGTGATTTCGGGAACAATTCCTTTAGATTTGAAAATCACTCATGCACTTACTCAAGTACAAATTACGATAGAACTGAAAAAATCAAATTTCGAGGATTAAAAGGTGATGCGGCTGTAGGATAAAAGTCTGGAGACGATAACAATTGTATTGCCAAAGAGATAAATGCATATATGCATAAGCTCTGGCAAGACAGATGGGACTTAATAGAAAAAGGATGACCTACGTATTGGTTTACAAAGACAGTAATATTGCTTTGCAACACAAGTGGTCCCTATCTACTATGTGTGTGATCGGCTCCTGCTACTTTAGGTGAAAAAAATGATTAAAAGTGAGACATTAATTACGGAAAAAAATTAAATAAATTATATGAATACTTTTTCTAACGAAAAGTATTTAGGTTTGTTTGAAATTTGTGTTAATTTACCCTAAACAAAGTGTTTTTACAAAAGTTTGACAGTTGGAAAGCAGTGTTACAAACGAATTTCTTATTACGCGTACACGCGGTCTTATAAACATAACCTTAAAATTGTAACTTTTCTGTTTAATTTAAGACATTATTAAGTGCGATAAACAAAAAAAGTGATAATATTTAGGTTATTGTTAGTGCTAAAACATCAAGTGGTTAAAAAATTCAAGAAATCTGTAGAGCTATATAAGGAAAACCTCATATAAACACTACAAATATACGGAAGACAAAAGGTTGCCGCCCACTATCAAGTAAGTCGATTAACATTAACTATAAATAATATTAAAACATAAGAATTAGTTTATATAAATGCGTGTTTCAAATAATAAAAAGAGTGTATTAATTGTTAAAAGTGATTAAGTGAACAATATATGCGGTTTTCTTGGAAATAGTAATTGATCGTTCATGAACAATCAATGGTAACAAACAAATGGTAAGTAAGTAGGTTTAAGTACAAGTATGTACATAAGATATTTATAGAAATTCAGTGTGCCTTTGATAATGTCTAGTGGCCAAGTGACCTTCAAAGATTTAGGCCGGCAAAAACGTCTAGGTACGTCTACTGCGCTATGAAAAACTATTTTTATTGTCGAACATTAATTTTACAAATCGATTACCGTTTCATGAAATAGCAACTATCTGAAGGTTGTCCTCAGCGATCCGTAATGGATCCTGAGCTCTAGAACATGGTATTCGACAAAAACTGTGTTTCTCACTAGTAAGGTTGTGTAAACGTATATTTTGCAGACGATAATGTTATCCTTATCGGTGCAAATAGTAGAAAACAACTAGAAAGCCGTTCTCGACCTGCTATAGATAAAATCTGTAGTTTCTTAAAGCTACAGCGATCCGTAATGGATCCTGAGCTCTGGAACATGGTATTCGACGAGAACTGTGTTTCTCACTCGAAAGGTTGTGTAAACGTATGTTTTGCCGACGATAATGTCATCCTTATCGGTGCAAATAGTAGAGAACAACTAGAAAGCCTTTCTCGACCTGCTATAGATAAAATCTGTAATTTCTTGAAGCTACAAAGCTACGAAACAAATACGGTAACACCGAATGATAAACTTGTAACACACCTTGCGCGTGTCACAAGGACGGAATGGAGCTTAAACTCGGCAACTATGCCGACACTATACAAATGGGCATTTATGCCAATGGTGGTGTATTTTGCTTCAGCATGGTACCACAGTATCAATCTTCCGGATCCTCCATGCAAAGAACTATGTAATTGACGATGAAGCGTTGTTTCAGAACTGTATCTACAGAAGTGGTGCAGGTGATATCGGGGACAATTCCTTTAGATTTAAAAATTACTCATGCACTCACTTAAGTACAAATTACGCTAGAACTGAAAAAATCAAATTTCGAGCATTTAAAGTTAATGCGGCTGTAGGATAAAAGTCTAGAGACGTTACCAAATGTATTGCAAAAGAGATGAATGCATATATGCATAAGCTCTGGCAAGACAGATGAGACTTAATAGAAAAAGGAAGACCTACGTATTGGTTTACAAGGACGTTAATATTGCTCTGCAACACAAGTGGTCCCAATCTACTATGTGTGTGATCGGCTCCTGCTACTTTAGGTGAAAAAAGTGATTAAAAGTAAGAAATTATTTACGGAAAAAAATTAAATAAATTATATGAATACTTTTTCTAACGAAAAGTATTTAAGTTTGTTTTAAATTTGTGTTAATTTACCCTAAACAAAGTGTTTTTACAAAAGTTTGATTGTTGGAAACCAGTGTTAAAAACGAATTTTTCATTACGCGTACACGCGGTCTTATAAACATAACCTCAAAATTGTAACTTTGTTGTTTGATATAAGACATTAATAAGTGTGATAGACAAAAAAAGTGATAATAATTAGGTTAGTGTTAGTGCTAAAACATCAAGTGGTTAAGAAATTCAAGAAATCTGTAGAGCTATATAAGGAAAACCTGATATAAACACTACAAATATACGGAAGACAAAAGGTTGCCGCCCACTATCAAGTAAGTCGATTAACATTAACTATAAATAATATTAAAACATAAGAATTAGTTTATATAAATGCGTGTTTCAAATAATAAAAAGAGTGTATTAATTGTTATAAGTGATTAAGTGAACAATATATGCGGTTTTCTTAGAAATAGTGATTGATCGTTCATGAACAATCAATAGTAACAAACAAATAATAAGTAAGTAGGCTTTAGTACTAGTATGTACATGAGATATTTATAGAAATTCAGTGTGCCTTTGATAATGTCTAGTGGCCAAGTGACCTTCAAAGAATTAGGCCGGCAAAAACCTCTAGGTACGTCTACAGTGCTATGGAGAACTATTTTCATTGTCGAACATTAATTTTACAAATCGATTACCGTTCCATGAAAAGGCAACTATCTAAACGTTGTCCTCACCGATCCGTAATGGGGCCTGAGCTCTGGAACATGGCATTCGACGAGAACTGTGTTTCTCACTCGAAAGGTTGTGTAAACGTATATTTTGCCGACGATAATGTGATCCTTATCAGTGCAAATAGTAGAGAACAACTAGAAAGCCGTTCTCAACCTGCTATAGATAAAATCTGTAGTTTCTTGAAGCTACAAAGCTACGAAACAAATACGGTAACAACGAATGATAAACTTGTAACACACCTTGCGCGTGTCACAAGGACGGAATAGAGCTGAAACTCGGCAACTATGCCGACACTATACAAGGGGGCATTTATGCCAATGGTTGTGTATTGTGCTTCGGCATGGTACCACAGGATCAATCTTCCGGATCCTTCATGCAAAGAACTATGTAATTGACGATGAAGCGTTGTTGCAGAACTGTATCTACAGAAGTGGTGCAGGTGATATCGGGTACAATTCCTTTAGATTTAAAAATCACTCATGCACTCACTCAAGTACAAATAACGCTACAACTGAAAAAATCAAATTTTGATGATTTAAAGTTATTGCGACAAATTTCGAGGATTTAAAGTTAATGCGGCTGTAGGATAAAAGTCTGGAGACGATACCAAATGTATTGAAAAAGAGATGAATGCATATATGCATAAGCTCTGGCAAGACAGATGGGACTTAATAGAAAAAGGAAGACCTACGTATTGGTTTACAAGGACGTTAATATTGCTTTGCAACACAAGTGGTCCCAATCTACTATGTGTGTGATCGGCTCCTGCTACTTTAGGTGAAAAGAGTGATTGAAAGTGAGAAATTAATTACGGAAAAAAATTAAATAAATTATATAAATACTTTTTCTAACGAAAAGTATTTAAGTTTGTTTTAAATTTGTGATAATTTACCCTAAACAAAGTGTTTTTACAAAAGTTTGATTGTTGGAAACCAGTGTTATAAACGAATTTTTCATTACGCGTACACGCAGTCTTATAAACATAACCTTAAAATTGTAACTTTGTTGTTTAATATAAGACATTAATAAGTGCGATAGACAAAAAAAGTGATAATAATTAGGATAGTGTTAGTGCTAAAACATCAAGTGGTTAAGAAATTCAAGAAATCTGTAGAGCTATTTAAGGAAGACCTTAAAATAAACACTACAAATATACGGAAGACAAAAGGTTGCCGCCCACTATCAAGTTAGTCGATTAACATTAACTATAAATAAAATTAAACATAAGAATTAGTTTATATAAATGCGTGTTTCAAATAATAAAGAGAGTGTATTAATTGTTATAAGTGATTAAGTGAACAATATATGCGGTTTTCTTAGAAATAGTGATTGATCGTTCATGAACAATCAATGGTAAGAAACAAATGGTAATTAAGTAGGCTTAAGTACAAGTATGTACATGAGATATTTATAGAAATTTAGTGTGCCATTGATAATGTCTGGTGGCCAAGTGACCTTTATAGAAATAGGCCGGCAAAAACCTCTAGGTACATCTACTGCGCTATGGAGAACTGTTTTCATTGTCGAACATTAATTTTACAAATCAATTACCGTTCCATAAAAAGGCAACTATCTAAACGTTGTCCTCACCGATCCGTAATGGGGCCTGAGCACTGGAATATAGCATTCGACGAGAACTGTGTTTCTCACTCGAAAGGTTGTGTAAACGTATATTTTGCCGACGATAATGTGATCCTTGTCGGTGCAAATAGTAAAGAACAACTAGAAAGCCGTTCTCGACCTGCTATAGATAAAATCTGTAGTTTCTTGAAGCTACAAAGCTACGAAACAACGAATGATAAACTTGTAACACACCTTGCGCGTGTCACAAGGACGGAATGGAGCTTAAACTCGGCAACTATGCCGACACTATACAAGGGGGCATTTATGCCAATGTTTGTGTATTGTGCTTCTGCATGATACCACAGAATCAATATTCCGTATCCTCCATGCAAAGAAATTTTGTTATTAACAACGACGCGTTGTTGCAGAACTGTATCTACAGAAGTGGTGCAGGTGATTTCGGGAACAATTCCTTTAGATTTGAAAATCACTCATGCACTTACTCAAGTACAAATTACGATAGAACTGAAAAAATCAAATTTCGAGGATTAAAAGGTGATGCGGCTGTAGGATAAAAGTCTGGAGACGATAACAATTGTATTGCCAAAGAGATAAATGCATATATGCATAAGCTCTGGCAAGACAGATGGGACTTAATAGAAAAAGGATGACCTACGTATTGGTTTACAAAGACAGTAATATTGCTTTGCAACACAAGTGGTCCCTATCTACTATGTGTGTGATCGGCTCCTGCTACTTTAGGTGAAAAAAATGATTAAAAGTGAGACATTAATTACGGAAAAAAATTAAATAAATTATATGAATACTTTTTCTAACGAAAAGTATTTAGGTTTGTTTGAAATTTGTGTTAATTTACCCTAAACAAAGTGTTTTTACAAAAGTTTGACAGTTGGAAAGCAGTGTTACAAACGAATTTCTTATTACGCGTACACGCGGTCTTATAAACATAACCTTAAAATTGTAACTTTTCTGTTTAATTTAAGACATTATTAAGTGCGATAAACAAAAAAAGTGATAATATTTAGGTTATTGTTAGTGCTAAAACATCAAGTGGTTAAAAAATTCAAGAAATCTGTAGAGCTATATAAGGAAAACCTCATATAAACACTACAAATATACGGAAGACAAAAGGTTGCCGCCCACTATCAAGTAAGTCGATTAACATTAACTATAAATAATATTAAAACATAAGAATTAGTTTATATAAATGCGTGTTTCAAATAATAAAAAGAGTGTATTAATTGTTAAAAGTGATTAAGTGAACAATATATGCGGTTTTCTTGGAAATAGTAATTGATCGTTCATGAACAATCAATGGTAACAAACAAATGGTAAGTAAGTAGGTTTAAGTACAAGTATGTACATAAGATATTTATAGAAATTCAGTGTGCCTTTGATAATGTCTAGTGGCCAAGTGACCTTCAAAGATTTAGGCCGGCAAAAACGTCTAGGTACGTCTACTGCGCTATGAAAAACTATTTTTATTGTCGAACATTAATTTTACAAATCGATTACCGTTTCATGAAATAGCAACTATCTGAAGGTTGTCCTCAGCGATCCGTAATGGATCCTGAGCTCTAGAACATGGTATTCGACAAAAACTGTGTTTCTCACTAGTAAGGTTGTGTAAACGTATATTTTGCAGACGATAATGTTATCCTTATCGGTGCAAATAGTAGAAAACAACTAGAAAGCCGTTCTCGACCTGCTATAGATAAAATCTGTAGTTTCTTAAAGCTACAGCGATCCGTAATGGATCCTGAGCTCTGGAACATGGTATTCGACGAGAACTGTGTTTCTCACTCGAAAGGTTGTGTAAACGTATGTTTTGCCGACGATAATGTCATCCTTATCGGTGCAAATAGTAGAGAACAACTAGAAAGCCTTTCTCGACCTGCTATAGATAAAATCTGTAATTTCTTGAAGCTACAAAGCTACGAAACAAATACGGTAACACCGAATGATAAACTTGTAACACACCTTGCGCGTGTCACAAGGACGGAATGGAGCTTAAACTCGGCAACTATGCCGACACTATACAAATGGGCATTTATGCCAATGGTGGTGTATTTTGCTTCGGCATGGTACCACAGTATCAATCTTCCGGATCCTCCATGCAAAGAACTATGTAATTGACGATGAAGCGTTGTTTCAGAACTGTATCTACAGAAGTGGTGCAGGTGATATCGGGGACAATTCCTTTAGATTTAAAAATCACTCATGCACTCACTCAAGTACAAATTACGCTACAACTGAAAAAATCAAATTTTGATGATTTAAAGTTAATGCGACAAATTTCGAGGATTTAAAGTTAATGCGGCTGTAGGATAAAAGTCTGGAGACGATACCAAATGTATTGCCAAAGAGATGAATGCATATATGCATAAGCTCTGGCAAGACACATGGGACTCAATAGAAAAAGGAAGACCTACGTATTGGTTTACAAGGACGTTAATATTGCTTTGCAATACAAGTGGACCCTATCTACTATGTGTGTGATCGGCTCCTGCTACTTTAGGTAAAAAAGTGATTAAAAGTGAGAAATTATTTACGGAAAAAAATTAAATAAATTATATGAATACTTTTTCTAACGAAAAGTATTTAAGTTTGTTTTAAATTTGTGTTAATTTACCCTAAACAAAGTGTTTTTACAAAAGTTTGACTGTTGGAAACCAGTGTTAAAAACGAATTTTTCATTACGCGTACACGCAGTCTTATAAACATAACCTCAAAATTGTAACTTTTTTGTTTGATATAAGACATTAAAAAGTGTGATAGACAAAAAAAGTGATAATAATTAGGTTAGTGTTAGTGCTAAAACATCAAGTGGTTAAGAAATTCAAGAAATCTGTGGAGCTATATAAGGAAGACCTCATATAAACACTACAAATATACGGAAGACAAAAGGTTGCCGCCCACTATCAAGTAAGTCGATTAACATTAACTATAAATAATAATAAAACATAAAAGTTAGTTTATATAAATGCGTGTTTCAAATAATAAAGAGAGTGTATTAATTGTTATAAGTGATTAAGTGAATAAAATATACGGTTTTCTTGGTAATAGTGATTGATCGTTTATGAACAATTAATGGTAGCAAACAAATGGTAAGTAAGTAGGCTTAAGTACAAGTATGTACATGAGATATTTATAGAAATTCAGTGTGCCTTCGATAATGTCTAGTGGCCAAGTGACCTTTAAAGAATTAGGCCGGCAAAAACGTCTAGGTACGTCTACTGCGCTATGAAAAACTATTTTTATTGTCGAACAATAATTTTACAAATCGATTACCGTTTTATGAAATAGCAACTATCTAAAGGTTGTCTTTAGCGATCCGTAATGGATCCTGAGCTCTAGATCATGGTATTCGACAAAAACTGTGTTTCTCACTAGTAAGGTTGTGTAAACGTATATTTTGCCGACGATGTTATCCTTATCGGTGCAAATAGTAGAGAACAACTAGAAAGCCGTTCTCGACCTGCTATAGATAAAATCTGTAGTTTCTTAAAGCTACAAAGCTACGAAACAAATACGGTAACAACGAATGATAAACTTGTAACTCACCTTGCGCGTGTCACAAGGACGGAATGGAGCTTAAACTCGTCAACTATGCTGACACTATACAACGGGGCATGTATGCCAATGGTTGTGTATTGTGCTTCGGCATGGTAACACAGGATCAATCTTCCGGATTCTCCATGCAAAGAACTATGTTATTGACGATAACGCGTTGTTGCAGAACTGTATCTACAGAAGTGGTGCAGGCGATATCGGGGACAATTCCTTTAAATTTCAAAATCACTCACGCACTCACTCAAGTACAAATTACGCTAGAACTGAAAAAATCAAATTTCGAGCATTTAAAGTTAATGCAGCTGTAGGATAAAAGTCTAGAGACGATACCAAATGTATTGCGAAAGAGATGAATGCATATGTGCATAAGCTCTGGCAAGACAGATGAGACTTAATAGAAAAAGGAAGACCTACGTATTGGTTTACAAGGACGTTACAACACAAGTGGTCCCTATCTACTATGTGTGTGATCGGCTCCTGCTACTTTAGGTGAAAAAAGTGATAAAATGTAAGAAATTAATTACGGAAAAAAATTAAATAAATTATATGAATACTTTTTCTAACGAAAAGTATTTAAGTTTGTTTTAAATTTGTGTTAATTTACCCTAAACAAAGTGTTTTTACAAAAGTTTGACTGTTGGAAACCAGTGTTAAAAACTAATTTTTCATTACGCGTACACGCGGTCTTATAAACATAACTTTAAAATTGTAACTTTGTTGTTTGATATAAGACATTAATAAGTGCGATAGACAAAAAAAGTAATAATAATTAGGTTAGTGTTAGTGCTAAAACATCAAGTGGTTAAGAAATTTAAGACATCTGTAGAGCTATATAAGAAAGACCTCATATAAACACTACAAATATACGAAAGACAAAAGGTTGCCGCCCACTATCAAGTAAGTCGATTAACATTAGCTATAACTAATATTAAAACATAAGAATAAGATGATATAAATGCGTGTTTCAAATTATAAAGAGAGTGTAATAATTGTTATAAGTGATTAAGTGAACAATATATGCGGTTTTCTTCGAAATAGTGATTGATCGTTCATGAACAATTAATGGTAACAAACAAATGGTAAGTAAGTAGTTTTAAGTACAAGTATGTACATAAGATATTTTTAGAAATTCAGTGTGCCTTTGATAATGTCTAGTGGCCAAGTGACTTTCAAAGAATTAGGCCGGCAAAAACCTCTAGGTACGTCTACAGTGCTATGGAGAACTATTTTCATTGTGGAACATTAATTTTACAAATCGATTACCGTTCCATGAAAAGGCAACTATCTAAATGTTGTCCTCACCGATCCGTAATAGGGCCTGAGCTCTGGAACATGGCATTCGACGAGAAATGTGTTTTTCACTCGAATGGTTCTGTAAACGTATATTTTGCCGACGATAATATGATCCTTATCGGTGCAAATAGTAGAGAACAACTAGAAAGCCGTTCTCGACCTGCTATAGATAAAATCTGTAGTTTCTTGAAGCTACAAAGATACGAAACAAATACGGTAACAACGAATGATAAACTTGTAACACACCTTGCGTGTGTCACAAGGACGGAATGGAGCTGAAACTCGGCAACTATGCCGACACTATAGAAGGGGGCATTTATGCCAATGGTTGTGTATTGTGCTTCGGCATGGTACCACAGGATCAATTTTCCGGATCCTCCATGCAAAGAACTATGTAATTGACGTTAAAGCGTTATTGCAGAACTGTATCTACAGAAGTGGTGCAAGTGATATCGGGGACAATTCCTTTAGATTTAAAAATCACTTATGCACTCACTCAAGTACAAATTACGCTACAACTGAAAAAAATAAATTTTGATGATTTAAAGCTAATGCGACAAATTTCGAGGATTTAAAGTTAATGCGGCTGTAGGATAAAAGTCTGGAGACGATACGAAATGTATTGCCAAAAAGATAAATGCATATATGCATAAGCTCTGGCAAGACAGATGAGACTTAATAGAAAAAGGAAGACCTACGTATTGGTTTACAAGGACGTTAATATTGCTTTGCAATACAAGTGGTCTCAATCTACTATGTGTGTGATCGGCTCCTGCTACTTTAGGTGAAAAAAGTGATTAAAAGTGAGAAATTAATTACGGAAAAAAATTAAATAAATTATATAAATACTTTTTCTAGCGAAAAGAATTTAAGTTTGTTTTAAAATTGTGTTAATTTACCCTAAACAAAGTGTTTTTACAAACGTTTGACAGTTGGAAAGCAGTGTTAAAAACAAATTTTTCATTACGCGTACACACGGTCTTATAAACATAACCTCAAAATTGTAACTTTGTTGTTTGATATAAGACATTAATAAGTGCGATAGACAAAAAAAGTGATAATAATTAGGTTAGTGTTAGTGCTAAAACATCAAATGGTTAAGAAATTCAAGAAATCTGTAGAGCTATATGAGGAAGACCTCATATAAACACTACAAATATACGGAAGACAAAAGGTTGCCGCCCACTATTAAGTAAGTCGATTAACAATAACTATAAATAATAATAAAACATAAGAATTAGTTTATATAAATGCGTGTTTCAAATAATAAAGGGAGTGTATTAATTGTTATAAGTGATTAAGTGAACAATATATGCGGTTTTCTTGGAAATAGTGATTGATCGTTCATGAACAATCAATGGTAACAAACAAATAGTAAATAAGTAGGCTTAAGTACAAGAATGTACATGAGATATTTATAGAAATTCAGTGTGCCTCTAATAATGTCAGGTGGCCAAGTGACCTTCAAAGAATTAGGCCGGCAAAAACCTCTAGAAACGTCTACTACGCTATGGCGGACTATTTTCATTGTCAAGCAATAATTTAACAAACCGATTACCGTTTCATAAAAAGGCAACTATCTAAAGGTTGTCCACAGCGATCCGTAATGGGGCCTGAGCTCTGGAACATGGAATTCGACGAGAATTGTGTTTCTCACTCGAAAGGTTGTGTAAACGTATGTTTTGCCGACGATAATGTGATCCTTATCGGTGCAAATAGTAGAGAACAACTAGAAAGCCGTTCTCGACCCGCTATAGATAAAATCTGTAGTTTTTTGAAGCTACAAAACAAATACGGTAACAACGAATAATAAACTTGTAATACACCTTGCGCTTGTCACAAAGACGGAATGGAGCTTAAACTTTGCAACTATGCCGACACTATACAAGGGGGCATTTATGCCAATGGTTGTGTATTGTGCTTCGGCATGGTATTACAGGATCAATCTTCCGGATCCTCCATGCAAAGAACTATGTTATTGACGATGACGCGTTGTTGCAGAACTGTATCTACTGAACTGGTGCAAGTGATATCGGGGACAATTCCTTTACATTTAAAAATCACTCATGCAATTACTCAAGTACAAATTACGATACAACTGAAAAAATCAAATATTGATGATTTAAAGTTAATGCGACAAATTTCGAGGATTTAAAGTTAATGCGGCTGTAGAATAAAAGTCTGGAGACGATACCAAATGTATTGCCAAAGAGATGAATGCATATATGCGTAGGCTCAGGCAAGACAGATGGGACTTAATAGAAAAAAGAAGACCTACGTATTGGTTTACAAGGACGTTAATATTGCTTTGCAACACAAGTGGTTCCTATATACTATGTGTGTGATCGGCTCCTGCTACTTTAGGTGAAAAAAGTGATTAAAACTGAGAAATTATTTACGGAAAATAATTAAATAAATTACATGAATACTTTTTCTAACGAAAAGTATTTAAGTTTGTTATAAATTTGTGTTAATTTACCCTAAACAAAATGTTTTTACAAAAGTTTGACAGTTGGAAACCAGTGTTAAAAACGAATTTTTAATTACGCGTACACGCGGTATTATAAACATAACCTCATAATTGTAACTTTGTTGTCTGATATAAGACATTAATAAGTGCGATAGACAAAAAAATTATAATAATTAGGTAAGTGTTAGTGCTAACACATCAAGTGCTTAAGAAATTCAAGAAGTCTGTAGAGCTATATAAGGAAGACCTCATATAAACACTACAAATATACGGAAGACAAAAGGTTGCCGCCCACTATCAAGTAAGTCGATTAACATTAACTATAAATAATATTAAAACATAAGAATTAGTTTATATAAATGCGTGTTTCAAATAATAAAGAGAGTGTATTAATTGTTATAAGTGATTAGGTGAACAATATATGCGGCTTTCTTGGAAATAGTGATTGATCGTTCATGAAAAATCAATGTTAACAAACAAATGGTAAGTAAGTAGGCTTAAGTACAAGTTTGTACATGAGATATTTATAGAAATTCAGTGTGCCATTGATAATGTCTGGTGGCCAAGTGACCTTCAAAGAATTAGGCCGGCAAAAACCTCTAGGTACGTCTACAGTGCTATGGAGAACTATTTTCATTGTCGAACATTAATTTTACAAACCGATTACCGTTCCATGAAAAGGCAACTATCTAAAGTTGTCCTTAGCGATCCGTAATGGGGCCTGAGCTCTATAACATGGTATTCGACGAGAACTGTGTTTCTCACTGGTAAGGTTGTGTAAACGTATGTTTTGCCGACGATAATGTGATCCTTATCGGTGCAAATAGTAGAGAACAACTAGAAAGCATTTCTCGACCTGCTATAGATAAAATCTGTAGTTTTTTGAAGCTACAAAGCTACAAAACAAATACGGTAAAAACAAATAATAAACTTGTAACACACCTTGCGCGTGTCACAAAGACGGAATGGAGCTTAAACTCTGCAACTATGCCGACACTATACAAGGAGGCATTTATGCCAATGGTTGTGTATTGTGCTTCGGCATGGTATTACAGGATCAATCTTCCGGATCCTCCATGCAAAGAACTATGTTATTGACGATGACGCGTTGTTGCAGAACTGTATCTACAGAACTGGTGCAGGTGATATCGGGGACGATTCCTTTAGATTTAAAACTCACTCATGCACTCACTCAAGTACAAATTACGATACAACTGAAAAAATCAAATATTGATGATTTAAAGTTAATGCGACAAATTTCGAGGATTTAAAGTTAATGCGGCTGTAGAATAAAAGTCTGGAGACGATACCAAATGTATTGCCAAAGAGATGAATGCATATATGCGTAGGCTCAGGCAAGACAGATAGGACTTAATAGAAAAAGCAAGACCTACGTATTGGTTTACAAGGACGTTAATATTGCTTTGCAACACAAGTGGTTCCTATCTACTATGTGTGTGATCGGCTCCTGCTACTTTAGGTGAAAAAAGTGATTAAAAAAGAGAAATTAATTACGGAAAATAATTAAATAAATTACATGAATACTTTTTCTAACGAAAAGTATTTAAGTTTGTTATAAATTTGTGTTAATTTACCCTAAACAAAGTGTTTTTACAAAAGTTTGACAGTTCGAAACCAGTGTTAAAAACGAATTTTTCATTACGCGTACACGCGGTCTTATAAACATAACTTTAAAATTGTTACTTTGTTGTTTGATATAAGACATTAATAAGTGTGATAGACAAAAAAAGTAATAATAATTAGGCTAGTGTCAGTGCTAAAACATCAAGTGGTTAAGAAATTCAAGAAATCTGTAGAGCTATATAAGGAAGACCTCATATAAACACTACAAATATACGGAAGACAAAAGGTTGCCGCCCACTATCAAGTAAGTCGATTAACATTAACTTTAAATAATAATAAAACATAAAAGTTAGTTTATATAAATGCGTGTTTCAAATAATAAAGAGAGTGTATTAATTGTTATAAGTGATTAGGTGAATAAAATATACGGTTTTCTTGGTAATAGTGATTGATCGTTCATGAACAATTAATGGTAGCAAACAAATGGTAAGTAAGTAGGCTTAAGTACAAGTATGTACATGAGATATTTATAGAAATTCAGTGTGCCTTTGATAATGTCTAGTGGCCAAGTGACTTTCAAAGAATTAGGCCGGCAAAAACGTCTAGGTACGTCTACTGCGCTATGAAAAACTATTTTTATTGTCGAACATTAATTTTACAAATCGATTACCGTTTTATGAAATAGCAACTATCTAAAGGTTGTCCTCAGCGATCCGTAATGGATCCTGAGCTCTAGATCATGGCATTCGACAAAAACTGTGTTTCTCACTAGTAAGGTTGTGTAAACGTATATTTTGCCGACGATAATGTTATCATTATCGGTGCAAATAGTAGAGAACAACTAGAAAGCCGTTCTCGACCTGCTATAGATAAAATCTGTAGTTTCTTAAAGCTACAAAGCTACGAAACAAATACGGTAACAACGAATGATAAACTTGTAACACACCTTGCGCGTGTCACAAGGACGGAATGGAGCTTAAACTCGGCAACTATGCCGACACTATACAACGGGGCATGTATGCCAATGGTTGTGTATAGTGCTTCGGCATGGTACCATAGGATCAGTCTTCCGGATTCTCCATGCAAAGAACTATGTTATTGACGATAACGCGTTGTCGCAGAACTGTATCTACAGAAGTGGTGCAGGTGATATCGGGGACAATTCCTTTAAATTTAAAAATCACTCACGCACTCACTCAAGTAAAAATTACGCTAGAACTGAAAACATCAAATTTCGAGCATTTAAAGTTAATGCAGCTGTAGGATAAAAGTCTAGAGACGATACCAAATGTATTGCGAAAGAGATGAATGCATATGTGCATAAGCTCTGGCAAGACAGATGAGACTTAATAGAAAAAGGAAGACCTACGTATTGGTTTACAAGGACGTTACAACACAAGTGGTCCCTATCTACTATGTGTGTGATCGGCTCCTGCTACTTTAGGTGAAAAAAGTGATAAAATGTAAGAAATTAATTACGGAAAAAAATTAAATAAATTATATGAATACTTTTTCTAACGAAAAGTATTTAAGTTTGTTTTAAATTTGTGTTAAATTACCCTAAACAAAGTGTTTTTACAAAAGTTTGACTGTTGGAAACCAGTGTTAAAAACTAATTTTTCATTACGCGTACACGCGGTCTTATAAACATAACTTTAAAATTGTAACTTTGTTGTTTGATATAAGACATTAATAAGTGCGATAGACAAAAAAAGTAATAATAATTAGGTTAGTGTTAGTGCTAAAACATCAAGTGGTTAAGAAATTTAAGACATCTGTAGAGCTATATAAGAAAGACCTCATATAAACACTACAAATATACGAAAGACAAGAGGTTGCCGCCCACTATCAAGTAAGTCGATTAACATTAGCTATAACTAATATTAAAACATAAGAATAAGTTGATATAAATGCGTGTTTCAAATTATAAAGAGAGTGTAATAATTGTTATAAGTGATTAAGTGAACAATATATGCGGTTTTCTTGAAAATAGTGATTGATCGTTCATGAACAATCAATGGTAACAAACAAATGGTAAGTAAGTAGTTTTAAGTACAAGTATGTACATAAGATATTTTTAGAAATTCAGTGTGCCTTTGATAATGTCTAGTGGCCAACTGACCTTCAAAGAATTAGGCCGGCAAAAACCTCTAGGTACGTCTACAGTGGTATGGAGAACTATTTTCATTGTCGAACATTAATTTTACAAATCGATTACCGTTCCATGAAAAGGCAACTATCTAAACGTTGTCCTCACCGATCCGTAATGGGGCCTGAGCTCTGGAACATGGCATTCGACGAGAACTGTGTTTCTCACTCGACAGGTTGTGTAAACGTATATTTTGCCGACGATAATGTGATCCTTATCAGTGCAAATAGTAGAGAACAACTAGAAAGCCGTTCTCGACCTGCTATAGATAAAATCTGTAGTTTCTTGAAGCTACAAAGCTACGAAACAATTACGGTAACAACGAATGATAAACTTGTAACACACCTTGCGCGTGTCACAAGGACGGAATGGAGCTTAAACTCGGCAACTATGCCGACACTATACAAGGGGGCATTTATGCCAATGTTTGTGTATTGTGCTTCTGCATGGTACCACAGAATCAATATTCCGGATCCTCCATGCAAAGAAATTTGTTATTAACAACGACGCGTTGTTGCAGAACTGTATCTACAGAAATGGTGCAGGTGATTTCGGGGACAATTTCTTTAGATTTGAAAATCACTCATGCACTTACTCAAGTACAAATTACGATAGAACTGAAAAAATCAAATTTCGAGGATTAAAAGGTGATGCGGCTGTAGGATAAAAGTCTGGAGACGATAACAATTGTATTGCCAAAGAGATGAATGCATATATGCATAAGCTCTGGCAAGACAGATGGGACTTAATAGAAAAAGGATGACCTTCGTATTGGTTTACAAAGACAGTAATATTGCTTTGCAACACAAGTGGTCCCTATCTACTATGTGTGTGATCGGGTCCTGCTACTTTAGGTGAAAAAAATGATTAAAAGTGAGAAGTTAATTACGGAAAAAAATTAAATAAATTATATGAATACTTTTTCTAACGAAAAGTATTTAGGTTTGTTTGAAATTTGTGTTAATTTACCCTAAACAAAGTGTTTTTACAAAAGTTTTACAGTTGGAAAGCAGTGTTACAAACGAATTTTTTATTACGCGTACGCGCGGTCTTATAAACATAACCTTAAAATTGTAACTTTTTTGTTTAATATAAGACATTATTAAGTGCGATAGACAAAAAAAGTGATAATATTTAAGTTAGTGTTAGTGCTAAAACATCAAGTGGTTAAGAAATACAAGAAATCTGTAGAGCTATATAAGGAAAACCTCATATAAACACTACAAATATACGGAAGACAAAAGATTGCCGCCCACTATCAAGTAAGTCGATTAACATTAACTATAAATAATATTAAAACATAAGAATTAGTTTATATAAATGCGTGTTTCAAATAATAAAGAGAGTGTATTAATTGTTATAAGTGATTAAGTGAACAATATATGCGGTTTTCTTGGAAATAGTAATTGATCGTTCATGAACAATCGATGGTAACGAACAAATGGTAAGTAAGTAGGTTTAAGTACAAATATGTACATAAGATTTTTATATATTAATTGTGTATGCCTTTCGGCTTTACAATCTACAGTATTATATTTCTAATACATTTCATTCCTATATACATTCCAAACTTAAAACTAAACTTAAACTAAACTTAAAATCTTCTCGACTTTTACTACTTCCAAAAGTGCTTTCTGCTTCTTCTTCTTTTGGCCCTCTCTATTATTCTCCACCAGCTTATTACCACCAGTTTATTCTCCTGTTTTTCCTTTCCTTCTTACTATTTCCGCCATCCACCTCTTTCCTTCACTGCCTCCCTTTAATAGCTGGCCAATATTCCTTTCGCTTGCTACTTTTTCCTTACACTCAAACTTAATGTGCTCCAGTGTTTCGTCCTCCGCTCCACACATTCTACACTTTCTTTCCTCACTCTTTTCCCAGTATCTGTTTCCTTTTTCCTCATTTCCCAATCTAAACCTTGCTGTTCTTCTTATGTGTTTTATGTCCTTTTCTATAAGGTACTGAGGCACATTATTTTCCCATAACCTCTTATATCTTTTATTGTAGTTACTTTTTTCTATTTTTCCCATTCTCTCCTGCTGCTGTGTCTCCTTATCCCTGCTCCTTAGCTCCTCTGCCACACTTGCGCCACTTTCTCTTCTCCTCTCTGCCTCCTCGATCGCCATTCCATTCCTTTCAAAGTATTCTTTTTTCTTTTTTGGACCTCCTCCCCCCCCATTCTTTATATAATCCTCTCTTATTTTCTTTAAGATTTTGCTTTCCGCTCTGTTCAATTTCTCCTCGTATTTTACCGCTCTTTCCCCTGTTTTAATTCGTATCTTATCCCTCTTTAGCTCCTCCATCACCATGTATCCTGGCGTGCACCTGTCCAGCCCTAGTACCCATTTCATGTATCTCACCTGTATTCTTTCCAACTTTTCTTGTTCCTTCCACTCCCAAACCTGTGCTCCATACGACATCATACTGGCTATCAGTCTCTCATATATCCATATTCTCTTTTGTATGTCCCCCCCAAATACCTTTTCCCCTAGTCCCCATACCCGTCGCATTGCTTGCTCTGCCTATTTTGCCACCTCCCTTATATGCGCCTCTTCTCCATTATTCTTTTTAAAAGTGTAGCCCAGATATTTAAATTCTTCAACTTCCTCAATGTCCTCTGTCTTGTATTTTCACCTTTTCTGTCTCCTTTTTCCACCCCCTTTTTTAAATACCATAATTTTTGTCTTTTCCACGTTTAACTCTAGTCCTTTTCTGTCTATATACCTCCCTAGCCGGTGTGCCATCTCCTGCAGCTCTCCTTCCCTTTTTGCCAACAGGACTATATCGTCAGCGTATGCTAAAGTCCAGATCTTGAAGTGCCTTCCTATTAGCACCCCCCCATCTTGTCCTCTTTCCATAACCCCCTCCAAGTCTGCTGTATATATCGCAAATAAAATGGGGCTCAGAGGACAACTTTGCCTTAACCCCTTGTCTGTCCAGAATTCTTCTGATTCTTTACCCCCAACTCTTATTCTCATTCTTGTTTCTTCGTAAATTTCTTCAATACATTCCATTATGTCCTCATCAATTTTTCTCTTTCTCATGTACTTCCACAATTTCTGTCTGTCGACCATGTCAAACGCTGCTTTAAGGTCGATGAACATTGCATATATCTGTCCTCCTTTTTCACTTAGCTCTTTTTCAACTAAATGGTTCAGTGCGTATATATTGTCTAAAGTCCCTCGTCCCTTTCTAAATCCTGCTTGTGTCTCGGGAAGTATTTCTTTTACTTTTACCTCTTCTTCCAGTCTTTCTCTCACAATCCCTGCATAAATCCTGTACCCTGTGTTCAGTAGTGTGATACCCCTGTAATTTTTGGCTTCATGTCTATTTCCCTTTTTATATATCGGCGTTATTACCCCTTCTCTCCAGCTGTCTGGCAGGTTTCCTCCTTTCCATATCTTGTTCATCGCAGTCAGTAATCCTTTCTCTATCCTTTCTTGGCCAGCTTTTCACGCCTCGTTCTTTAGTCCATCTCTACCTGGTGCTTTCTTTTCCTTGAGTTTTTGAATCTGTGTTTTTATTTCACCTAATTTTATATCGTTTACTTTCTCCTTCTCTTTTATCCCCTTCTTTGTTTCCTCGTTTCTTTTCTTTCCTCCTAGTACTCCCATAAAGTGTTTCGTCCACTTTTCCATTTTTATTTCCTTGCTTGGCTCTTTCCTTTGCTTTTTCTCTCTATTTATGTAATCCCATGCTTGCCTCTCCGTTGTTATATCTCTAATTTCTTTTTCTATTCCTATTTTAAACTCATTCTTTTTATCTTTTATCCTTTCGTTATACTCCCTTTGCTTCCTCTTGAAGTCTTCTTTACTTGATTCTCCTTTCTTCCTTCTCTTTAGTTCCCTTTTTACCTCTTTTTTCCATTCTTTACATTCTTTTTCCCACCATTTGTTTTCTCCCGTTAGTAGTTGAGGAGAGCCGGTTCTAGGACAGTTTGGAGTGAGGATGCATTTAGGTCACGATATGCAGAGGGGGCGTGGCTAGACTTGGAAGAATGTAAAAGGGGGGTAAGGGTGGGGTAAGGAGTGAGGTGGCGTGGCTAGACAATGGGGGGTAATAGTTGGGATAATATGAAAGAGTGAGATAGCGATAATAAGTATTACGTGTGTGTTAGTATAAGCAATAGTGGTAAAGAGTGAGATACCGATATTAATTCTTATGTTTGATTTGTTATTGGTTATAAGATTATGACAGTGTTAAATTATTTATAACAGTGTATTTATAACGCATTCCTTCGAATGTAACTTGAAGCACACGTGTTAGCCGGCGTCAGCAAAATGATAATAATTTCAAACATGTCGTATATATTAGAAGAAATATCAAAACTATTGTAATTACTTAATTTATAATATATAAAAATTTAAAATGTATATAATTCTTTTATTTATTTAGTTATTATTGATATTAATTGATAATATAAGTAAGATATATTTAAACATAATATATATACCAAATAAATTTAATTTAGGCATTGATTTAAAGTTAAATTGTGGATTACAGTGTCATTTGTTAATAGATTTAAATATGTTTAATCAATTTAAATTCTTTGATGAAATTATAATCAATCAGAATAATTTCTGTGAAACTTTTAGAGCCGGGTTACTTTTTATATCTGAATTTGGAGACCCTGGATATGAGAGCCAAGACTCACTTGATTGGATTCTTAATGATTAATTTTATTGCACTAATTACTAATAGATTGTAAATTTTGTTGTACATAGAAAATATATCCAAATAAGGATAATTCATAAAGTATAAAAGTGCTAATTCATCCATTGAATTTACATGACTTGAACAATATGAATACAAAATTGCATGACTTAACCAAATATGGGCACAAAATTTTTATAGTACACTTTTATAGAAATTAAGACATAGTACATAAACCCATTACCAAACAGTTTAACTCGGTCTCGGTTTGATTCGGTCAAGTTCGTCGATTCTTACCATTTGCTATTTCATTTGACAGTTGTTACATTGTTTCGTTCCATACACTTATAAAAAATAGTTTTAGATACATTCTTTTATCTCAAGTTATATTTAAATAATAATAAATATATATAATAAAATATTATATTCTTGTCTGAGCGACGAGTATTTTGAGCAATACCGTTAGTAGGTTAAAGCATATTATTTCTTCGCATATTATGATTTCTTAGCTATATTTAAAAACTTAAAAAGGCTCTACATTACGCCTGATATAATGCAGCACTTTATACAGCTTCATACATGTTTCTCATACGCACTCAAATAATACATTTTAGGGTATATAAAAGAGATAGTAAAATAACAAATATATAATGAATTTTTATAAATTATTGAAATAGTTACGATAGATGTGTAAATATCTCTTATTGTATTGCAATATATTAAAAAATAACTAAATATTTGAGGTTCTGGTAGCCAACTTTATAAACATACTTTTACAGAAATGAGGCTCCTATTTTCTAACTGTTTACCGGACGTCTATATATTTTCTAAATTAAGCTATGTAAGTTAAGACAAAACTATCAGAAGACATTAAATAAAAAGCAACACGGATCCTATACCTTGGAACTGGTATGAGTAGCGTAATTTGTAAAATATAGGCCTTTGAAAAATTGTCAGAAGTTATCAGCTGTCAGGTAAGCAGTTACAAAATAGGAGTCTTTTAAGTCATGGTTATCAAATATAACCTTTAGTGTCAGCAAGTGAGATGACATCCTGCAGAAATAATAAAATCCACTATACATTGTTAATGAACGCAGTCTTTAAAGTGTTTCTAGTTTAGATAAAAAGAAAATCGAAATATTATTTTGTGTAATTGTTTATTTTTGAAATTCATGTTCATATACAGCAAAAGTATAATAATACCTAATAATTAACATTCTTTTGTCAAAAAAATACTTAAACAATATTGCGTGGTGCTTTTGTGTTTAAAACAGGGCCGGTTTTACCATAAGGTGATTCCATGGAGTCTTAAGGAAATAATGCATTTGGAAATAAATATTAACAGATATAATCCTTTGCGGGGATCATCTTATATTGATTTACCAAAGAAAGTTAAAGATAAAAAGGCTATAGTAAATGTAGTAAATAATGATCAAGCTTGCTTTATGTGGGCTATAACTTCAGCATTGTATCCAGCATCAAAAAGTATGGATAGAGTTACATCATATCAACATTATTCAAAAGTACTTAATTTAAATGGTATAGAATTACCGATGAAATTAAAAGATATTAGAACATTTGAGAAGAATAATGATATAAGTGTGAATGTTTATGGACTTGAAAATAATTTCATTGTGGGACCGTTGCATTATACATCTAAAAAAGAAGAAACAACATGTTAATTTATTGTATATTAAAGATTTGAGTAATGGACATTATTGTTGGATTAAAAATATATCAAGATTAATAAGAAGTCAATTTACTAAGCATACTAGTAAACAATTTTTGTGTGATGGATGCTTTTCATTTTTTAACACAGAAGATCAGTTAAATAGACATTTAGAATATGATTGCAATAAGATATATACAATCCTTCCTTCTAAGTATAACGCCAAAGACAAATTGGGTAATATGATATCTCAAAACATTTTAAAATTCGATAATCATAAGAATCAATTACGCGTTCCATTTGTGATATATGGAGATTTTGAAACATTATTAAAACCCATTAGTACTTGTTATCCTGAAACTAATACATCATTTTCAAATAATATTCAAATTCATGAACCATATTAAATGTTCCTTTAATGATTCCTTAAGTAAGTTTGTTACGTACAGAGGTATTAATTGCGTTAAAGTATTTATTGAAACAATAACTGAAGACGCTAAACAAATTTATAAAGTCTTAAATAAAGTGAAGCTTTTAAATAAATTATCTGATTGGCAAAAACAGGAATATGATGAAGCTTCTATTTGCCATATTTGTGAAGGTATCCTCAATGGTGATAAAGTGTTAGATCATTGTCATTTAACTGGTAATTAACGAGGAGCTGCTCATAATCATTGCAATTTAAAATTTACAATTCCAAAGTTTATACCTGTCATATTCCATAACTTAAGTAATTACGATAGCCATATAATTGTAAAAGAATTAGGTAATGATAGTGAAAAAATTGAAGTTATTCCAGAAAATAAGGAAAAGTATATATCTTTTACGAAACATATTTTGGTGGAATCAAAAGTCGATAAAAATGATAAAGTTCATAACTGCTATATTAAACTAAGATTTATTGATTCTTTACGATTTATGCATTCTAGTTTAGAAACACTTGCAAAAAATTTATTATCAGAACAATTTTTCGAATTAAAAAAATTCTATCCAAATGAAAATCATTTCAATTTATTAAAACGTAAAGGTGTATTTCCTTATGAATATGTAAATAGTAGGGATATGCTTAATGAATCTGACTTGCCATCTCAAAATAATTTTTATAGCTCACTTAATGGCTGTAATATATCTGACGATGATTACAATCATGCCAAAATGGTTTAGTATGCATTTAAAATGAAAACATTAAGGGAATATTCAGACTTATATTTAAAGATCGATGTTCTGTTGTTAACAGATATTTTTGAAAATTTTCGAGATGTGGGCTATAAAACATATAATATACATCATTTTCAAATAATATTCAAATTCATGAACCATATTCTTTTGCTTATTATATTAAATGTTCCTTTAATGATTCCTTAAGTAAGTTTGTTACATACAGAGGTATTAATTGCGTTAAAGTATTTATTGAAACAATAACTGATACGTACAGAGGTATTAATTGCGTTAAAGTATTTATTGAAACAATAACTGAAGACGCTAAACAAATTTATAAAGTCTTAAATAAAGTGAAGCTTTTAAATAAATTATCTGATTGGCAAAAACAGGAATATGATGAAGCTTCTATTTGCCATATTTGTGAAGGTATCCTCAATGGTGATAAAGTGTTAGATCATTGTCATTTAACTGGTAATTAACGAGGAGCTGCTCATAATCATTGCAATTTAAAATTTACAATTCCAAAGTTTATACCTGTCATATTCCATAACTTAAGTAATTACGATAGCCATATAATTGTAAAAGAATTAGGTAATGATAGTGAAAAAATTGAAGTTATTCCAGAAAATAAGGAAAAGTATATATCTTTTACGAAACATATTTTAGTGGAATCAAAAGTCGATAAAAATGATAAAGTTCATAACTGCTATATTAAACTTAGATTTATGCATTCTAGTTTAGAAACACTTGCAAAAAATTTATTATCAGAACAATTTTTCGAATTAAAAAATTCTATCCGAATGAAAATCATTTCAATTTATTAAAACGTAAAGGTGTATTTCCTTATGAATATGTAAATAGTAGGGATATGCTTAATGAATCTGACTTGCCATCTCAAAATAATTTTAATAGCTCACTTAATGGCTGTAATATATCTGACGATAATTACAATCATGATAAAATGGTTTGGTATGCATTTGAAATGAAAACATTGGGGGAATATTCAGACTTATATTTAAAGATCGATGTTCTGTTGTTAACAGATATTTTGCTATAAAACATATAATTTAGATCCCTGTCAATATTATACAGCACCAGGACTTTCTTGGGATGTTATGTTAAATTATACAAGTATTGAATTAGAACTTTTAACAGATATTGATATGTTACATTTTATTAAAAAAGGTGTAAGAGGTGGAATATCACAATGCTCTCACAGACATGGAATTGCAAATAATAAATATATGTCCAATTATGATTCAAATAAAGATTCTCAATATTTAATGTATTGGGATGCAAATAACTAAAGCTATTGAAGATAACTCAGATGTTGGTTATATATTAGAAGTCGATTTAAGATATCCTAATTATTTGCACGATGAACACAATGATCTACCTTTCTGTGCCGAAAATATTAAACCACCTTGCATTAAAACAAATGACGTTAAATTAATACCAAATCTAAATAACAAGTATAATTATGTGCTTCACAATAGATCGTTAAAGCAATGTCTTAAAAATAATCTGAAAATAGATAAAATTCATAGAATTTTGGAATTTAAACAGTCTGATTGGTTAAAAAGTTATATTGATCTAAATACATTAAAAAGAAAGAACTCTGCAAATACATTTGAGAAAAAACTTTTTTAAATTAATGAATAATTCAGTTTATGGTAAAACAATAGAAAATGTAGATAAACGTGTCGATGTAAAGTTAATAACTCATTGGGATAATATAGGAAAAACAATGGGTGCTAATACACTTATAAGTAAACCAATCAATTTATTAAAACGTAAAGGTGTATTTCCTTATGAATATGTAAATAGTAGGGATATGCTTAATGAATCTGACTTGCCATCTCAAAATAATTTTTATAGCTCACTTAATGGCTGTAATATATCTGACGATGATTACAATCATGCCAAAATGGTTTGGTATGCATTTGAAATGAAAACATTGGGGGAATATTCAGACTTATATTTAAAGTATTTATAATAACCAATAGTTTTATTTATTTAAAATGTTATACAATATTTTTAGCACCTATCCAACTGTTATGAGATTTATCTAAACCTAACCACTTTTCAAAAACTCTTTTTCCTTTTTTCTGTAAAACTTTCTCAACTAGATATATATCTGGATATTTTGTTTTTTGTAGTTCTTGTTCGTAAAACGCGCCTGCAATTGATTGGCCAAGAGAATCATTAAGTAAATATGTGACTGGATTAGTTAGTTGTACTTTTGATATAGTAAATATTTCGGTACTCCAGTTAGGAGTATACCCTTTTGCAAATAATGATTTGGTTTTGCTTAAACGAACATAATCTCCAACTTTATATTGACTTAAACCGACCCTTTTTATTCTATTGTATACATTTCCTAATAATTTTTTTTCATTTTTTATTGATACTTGAGATGGCTTCATATTAATTGTTGAATGATGAGTATTATTATATTTCTTAACAAGTGCATCAATGTTTTTAATCCAATTATAGTTGCCTTTTATACTAAAATCTTTCCACATGGCATTTTTTAGAGTTCTATTAAATCTTTCAACAATCGATGCTTTCATATTACTAAATGTACTATAATGGTTTATATCATACGAATCTATAACTTTTTTAAATTCAGTGTTATAAAATTCCTTTCCGTTATCTGTTTGTAAGTTTTTCGGAACCTTATTCTTATTTTTTAATAAAATATTTTCAAATGCAACAGTAACGTCTTTTGCAGATTTTGATTTTACTGGAACTGCCCATGCATATTTAGAAAATATATCAATTACTGTGAGTAAATACTTGTAACCTTTGTTTTCTTTTGCATACGGAATCATTTCTACTAAATCAGCTTGCCAAGAATCATTTAGACCTTTTATGATTACATGTCTACGCTTATAGTTTTTAAGTGCAGGTTTATGTAACTCATTAATTATACCTATTTTTGTTTTGCTCATACTTATTATTACACAAAATTTATCAAGAACTAATATCTAAACTATGTTTTGTTTTTAATTCTGTAATTAATGTTGCAATTTTTTTATTTACTTCAATAAAGTTATTAATATAAGCATCATGAATATCTTTCTCTACAGCTTTTAAACGTCTATCTATAATAATTATAATATCGTCATATATATCATCTGTTTTAATTTGATACATCTAATTATCCATTTAATAATGAATTTTCATTACCTTTAATGAACAAAGCTAAATTAGGCTTAATGAAAGATGAATGCGCGAGTAGTATAATTTGGGAGTTTGTTGGGTTAAGGTCAAAAAATGTATGCAATTGATATTGAGGGTTCATGCACAGCTAAAGCAAAAGGAATTAAGAAAAATATTGTAAACAAATTCAATATTAAAGATTATGTAAATTGTTTATCTCAGGATAACATATTATTGATCACAATGAATACCTTTAAATCTATTAGGCATACAATTTATACTCAAATGATAAGTAAAGTAGGTCTTAGTGGAAATGATAATAAAAGATATGTATTAACTGATGGTATAAGTACTTTAACACATGGACATTATAAAATTTAGTACTAATTTTAAGTTAAGTTTAAGTTTTGTATAAATTTATATCTGTTTTAGTTAAGATAATTAAAATGTATATTTATATAACAATTGAAAAATAGCATGATGATCATGTTAACTTTGACTTTCCAAGTTTTCTAGAGTTTAAACACAAACCATTGAGTTTTATTATTATAAGATTTAATACATCCATATAAAATAAGATACACATATTTTATTAGTAATGTTTTGTTATATATAATTCTTATATGATTAACACTGGTCATAAGAGCTCTAATATATATATATGCATAGACATATTAATGTATGTGAACATAAAGTGGATGACAATTGTATACGTTATATGCAGGAGCAGTACCCAACTTGAACGTACTGGGAACGTAACTTGAACGTACTAGGAACGTAACTTGCATGAACGTACTGGGAACTACGTTCCCATTACGTTTAAGTTACGTTCCCAGTACGTTCAAGTTACGTTCCCAGTACGTTCAAAAATGCTTGATGACAATTGTATACGTTATATGCAGGAGCAGTACCCAACTTGAACGTACTGGGAACGTAACTTGAACGTACTGGGAACGTAACTTGAACGTAATGGGAACGTAACTTGAACGTAATGGGAACGTAACTTGGAACGTAATTCAACGTAAGCTTACGTTGAATTACGTTCTTACGTTCCCATTACGTTCAAGTTACGTTGGGAACGTAACTTGGAACGTAATTCAACGTAAGCTTACGTTGAATTACGTTCTTACGTTCCCATTACGTTCAAGTTACGTTCCCATTACGTTCAAGTTACGTTCCCAGTACGTTCAAGTTACGTTCCCAGTACGTTCAAGTTGGGTACTGCTCCTGCATATAACGTATACAATTGTCATCAAGCATTTTTGAACGTACTGGGAACGTAACTTGAACGTACTGGGAACGTAACTTAAACGTAATGGGAACGTAGTTCCCAGTACGTTCATGCAAGTTACGTTCCTAGTACGTTCAAGTTACGTTCCCAGTACGTTTAAGTTGGGTACTGCTCCTGCATATAACGTATACAATTGTCATCCACTTTATGTACACATACATTAATATGTCTATGCATATATATATATTAGAGCTCTTATGACCAGTGTTAATCATATAAGAATTATATATAACAAAACATTACTAATAAAATATGTGTATCTTATTTTATATGGATGTATTAAATCTTATAATAATAAAACTCAATGGTTTGTGTTTAAACTCTAGAAAACTTGGAAAGTCAAAGTTAACATGATCATCATGCTATTTTTCAATTGTTATATAAATATACATTTTAATTATCTTAACTAAAACAGATATAAATTTATACAAAACTTAAACTTAACTTAAAATTAGTACTAAATTTTATAATGTCCATGTGTTAAAGTACTTATACCATCAGTTAATACATATCTTTTATTATCATTTCCACTAAGACCTACTTTACTTATCATTTGAGTATAAATTGTATGCTTAATAGATTTAAAGGTATTCATTGTGATCAATAATATGTTATCCTGAGATAAACAATTTACATAATCTTTAATATTGAATTTGTTTACAATATTTTTCTTAATTCCTTTTGCTTTAGCTGTGCATGAACCCTCAATATCAATTGCATACATTTTTTGACCTTAACCCAACAAACTCCCAAATTATACTACTCGCGCATTCATCTTTCATTAAGCCTAATTTAGCTTTGTTCATTAAAGGTAATGAAAATTCATTATTAAATGGATAATTAGATGTATCATATTAAAACAGATGATATATATGACGATATTATAATTATTATAGATAGACGTTTAAAAGCTGTAGAGAAAGATATTCATGATGCTTATATTAATAACTTTATTGAAGTAAATAAAAAAATTGCAACATTAATTACAGAATTAAAAACAAAACATAGTTTAGATATTAGTTCTTGATAAATTTTGTGTAATAATAAGTATGAGCAAAACAAAAATAGGTATAATTAATGAGTTACATAAACCTGCACTTAAAAACTATAAGCGTAGACATGTAATCATAAAAGGTCTAAATGATTCTTGGCAAGCTGATTTAGTAGAAATGATTCCGTATGCAAAAGAAAACAAAGGTTACAAGTATTTACTCACAGTAATTGATATATTTTCTAAATATGCATGGGCAGTTCCAGTAAAATCAAAATCTGCAAAAGACGTTACTGTTGCATTTGAAAATATTTTATTAAAAAATAAGAATAAGGTTCCGAAAAACTTACAAACAGATAACGGAAAGGAATTTTATAACACTGAATTTAAAAAAGTTATAGATTCGTATGATATAAACCATTATAGTACATTTAGTAATATGAAAGCATCGATTGTTGAAAGATTTAATAGAACTCTAAAAAATGCCATGTGGAAAGATTTTAGTATAAAAGGCAACTATAATTGGATTAAAAACATTGATGCACTTGTTAAGAAATATAATAATACTCATCATTCAACAATTAATATGAAGCCATCTCAAGTATCAATAAAAAATGAAAAAAAATTATTAGGAAATGTATACAATAGAATAAAAAGGGTCGGTTTAAGTCAATATAAAGTTGGAGATTATGTTCGTTTAAGCAAAACCAAATCATTATTTGCAAAAGGGTATACTCCTAACTGGAGTACCGAAATATTTACTATATCAAAAGTACAACTAACTAATCCAGTCACATATTTACTTAATGATTCTCTTGGCCAATCAATTGCAGGCGCGTTTTACGAACAAGAACTACAAAAAACAAAATATCCAGATATATATCTAGTTGAGAAAGTTTTACAGAAAAAAGGAAAAAGAGTTTTTGAAAAGTGGTTAGGTTTAGATAAATCTCATAACAGTTGGATAGGTGCTAAAAATATTGTATAACATTTTAAATAAATAAAACTATTGGTTATTATAAATACTTTAAATATAAGTCTGAATATTCCCCCAATGTTTTCATTTCAAATGCATACCAAACCATTTTGGCATGATTGTAATCATCGTCAGATATATTACAGCCATTAAGTGAGCTATAAAAATTATTTTGAGATGGCAAGTCAGATTCATTAAGCATATCCCTACTATTTACATATTCATAAGGAAATACACCTTTACGTTTTAATAAATTGATTGGTTTACTTATAAGTGTATTAGCACCCATTGTTTTTCCTATATTATCCCAATGAGTTATTAACTTTACATCGACACGTTTATCTACATTTTCTATTGTTTTACCATAAACTGAATTATTCATTAATTTAAAAAAGTTTTTTCTCAAATGTATTTGCAGAGTTCTTTCTTTTTAATGTATTTAGATCAATATAACTTTTTAACCAATCAGACTGTTTAAATTCCAAAATTCTATGAATTTTATCTATTTTCAGATTATTTTTAAGACATTGCTTTAACGATCTATTGTGAAGCACATAATTATACTTGTTATTTAGATTTGGTATTAATTTAACGTCATTTGTTTTAATGCAAGGTGGTTTAATATTTTCGGCACAGAAAGGTAGATCATTGTGTTCATCGTGCAAATAATTAGGATATCTTAAATCGACTTCTAATATATAACCAACATCTGAGTTATCTTCAATAGCTTTAGTTATTTGCATCCCAATACATTAAATATTGAGAATCTTTATTTGAATCATAATTGGACATATATTTATTATTTGCAATTCCATGTCTGTGAGAGCATTGTGATATTCCACCTCTTACACCTTTTTTAATAAAATGTAACATATCAATATCTGTTAAAAGTTCTAATTCAATACTTGTATAATTTAACATAACATCCCAAGAAAGTCCTGGTGCTGTATAATATTGACAGGGATCTAAATTATATGTTTTATAGCAAAATATCTGTTAACAACAGAACATCGATCTTTAAATATAAGTCTGAATATTCCCCCAATGTTTTCATTTCAAATGCATACCAAACCATTTTGGCATGATTGTAATTATCGTCAGATATATTACAGCCATTAAGTGAGCTATAAAAATTATTTTGAGATGGCAAGTCAGATTCATTAAGCATATCCCTACTATTTACATATTCATAAGGAAATACACCTTTACGTTTTAATAAATTGAAATGATTTTCATTCGGATAGAATTTTTTAATTCGAAAAATTGTTCTGATAATAAATTTTTTGCAAGTGTTTCTAAACTAGAATGCATAAATCTAAGTTTAATATAGCAGTTATGAACTTTATCATTTTTATCGACTTTTGATTCCACCAAAATATGTTTCGTAAAAGATATATACTTTTCCTTATTTTCTGGAATAACTTCAATTTTTTCACTATCATTACCTAATTCTTTTACAATTATATGGCTATCGTAATTACTTAAGTTATGGAATATGACAGGTATAAACTTTGGAATTGTAAATTTTAAATTGCAATGATTATGAGCAGCTCCTCGTTAATTACCAGTTAAATGACAATGATCTAACACTTTATCACCATTGAGGATACCTTCACAAATATGGCAAATAGAAGCTTCATCATATTCCTGTTTTTGCCAATCAGATAATTTATTTAAAGGCTTCACTTTATTTAAGACTTTATAAATTTGTTTAGCGTCTTCAGTTATTGTTTCAATAAATACTTTAACGCAATTAATACCTCTGTACGTATCAGTTATTGTTTCAATAAATACTTTAACGCAATTAATACCTCTGTATGTAACAAACTTACTTAAGGAATCATTAAAGGAACATTTAATATAATAAGCAAAAGAATATGGTTCATGAATTTGAATATTATTTGAAAATGATGTATATTATATGTTTTATAGCCCACATCTCGAAAATTTTCAAAAATATCTGTTAACAACAGAACATCGATCTTTAAATATAAGTCTGAATATTCCCCTAATGTTTTCATTTCAAATGCATACTAAACCATTTTGGCATGATTGTAATCATCGTCAGATATATTACAGCCATTAAGTGAGCTATAAAAATTATTTTGAGATGGCAAGTCAGATTCATTAAGCATATCCCTACTATTTACATATTCATAAGGAAATACACCTTTACGTTTTAATAAATTGATATGATTTTCATTTGGATAGAATTTTTTTAATTCGAAAAATTGTTCTGATAATAAATTTTTTGCAAGTGTTTCTAAACTAGAATGCATAAATCGTAAAGAATCAATAAATCTAAGTTTAATATAGCAGTTATGAACTTTATCATTTTTATCGACTTTTGATTCCACCAAAATATGTTTCGTAAAAGATATATACTTTTCCTTATTTTCTGGAATAACTTCAATTTTTTCACTATCATTACCTAATTCTTTTACAATTATATGGCTATCGTAATTACTTAAGTTATGGAATATGACAGGTATAATCTTTGGAATTGTAAATTTTAAATTGCAATGATTATGAGCAGCTCCTCGTTAATTACCAGTTAAATGACAATGATCTAACACTTTATCACCATTGAGGATACCTTCACAAATATGGCAAATAGAAGCTTCATCATATTCCTGTTTTTGCCAATCAGATAATTTATTTAAAGGCTTCACTTTATTTAAGACTTTATAAATTTGTTTAGCGTCTTCAGTTATTGTTTCAATAAATACTTTAACGCAATTAATACCTCTGTACGTAACAAACTTACTTAAGGAATCATTAAAGGAACATTTAATATGGTTCATGAATTTGAATATTATTTGAAAATGATGTATTAGTTTCAGGATAACAAGTACTAATGGGTTTTAATAATGTTTCAAAATCTCCATATATCACAAATGGAACGCGTAATTGATTCTTATGATTATCGAATTTTAAAATGTTTTGAGATATCATATTACCCAATTTATCTTTAGCGTTATACTTAGAAGGAAGGATTGTATATATCTTATTGCAATCATATTCTAAATGTCTATTTAACTGATCTTCTGTGTTAAAAAATGAAAAGCATCCATCACACAAAAATTGTTTACTAGTATGCTTAGTAAATTGACTTCTTATTAATCTTGATATATTTTTAATCCAACAATAATGTCCATTACTCAAATCTTCAATATACAATAAATTAACATGTTGTTTCTTCTTTTTTAGATGTATAATGCAACGGTCCCACAATGAAATTATTTTCAAGTCCATAAACATTCACACTTATATCATTATTCTTCTCAAATGTTCTAATATCTTTTAATTTCATCGGTAATTCTATACCATTTGAATTAAGTACTTTTGAATAATGTTGATATGATGTAACTCTATCCATACTTTTTGATGCTGGATACAATGCTGAAGTTATAGCCCACATAAAGCAAGCTTGATCATTATTTACTACATTTACTATAGCCTTTTTATCTTTAACTTTCTTTGGTAAATCAATATAAGATGATCCCCGCAAAGGATTATATCTGTTAATATTTATTTCCAAATGCATTATTTCCTTAAGACTCCATGGAATCACCTTATGGTAAAACCGGCCCTGTTTTAAACACAAAAGCACCACGCAATATTGTTTAAGTATTTTTTTGACAAAAGAATGTTAATTATTAGGTATTATTATACTTTTGCTGTATATGAACATGAATTTCAAAAATAAACAATTACACAAAATAATATTTCGATTTTCTTTTTATCTAAACTAGAAACACTTTAAAGACTGCGTTCATTAACAATGTATAGTGGATTTTATTATTTCTGCAGGATGTCATCTCACTTGCTGACATTAAAGGTTATATTTGATAACCATGACTTAAAAGACTCCTATTTTGTAACTGCTTACCTGACAGCTGATAACTTCTGACAATTTTTCAAAGGCCTATATTTTAAAAATTACGCTACTCATACCAGTTCCAAGGTATAGGATCCGTGTTGCTTTTTATTTAATGTCTTCTGATAGTTTTGTCTTAACTTACATAGCTTAATTTAGAAAATATATAGACGTCCGGTAAACAGTTAGAAAATAGGAGCCTCATTTCTGTAAAAGTATGTTTATAAAGTTGGCTACCAGAACCTCAAATATTTAGTTATTTTTTATTATATTGCAATACAATAAGAGATATTTACACATCTATCGTAACTATTTCAATAATTTATAAAAATTCATTATATATTTGTTATTTTACTATCTCTTTTATATACCCTAAAATGTATTATTTGAGTGCGTATGAGAAACATGTATGAAGCTGTATAAAGTGCTGCATTATATCAGGCGTAATGTAGAGCCTTTTTAAGTTTTTAAATATAGCTAAGAAATCATAATATGCGAAGAAATAATATGCTTTAACCTACTAACGGTATTGCTCAAAATACTCGTCGCTCAGACAAGAATATAATATTTTATTATATATATTTATTATTATTTAAATATAACTTGAGATAAAAGAATGTATCTAAAACTATTTTTTATAAGTGTATGGAACGAAACAATGTAACAACTGTCAAATGAAATAGCAAATGGTGAGAATCGACGAACTTGACCGAATCAAACCGAGACCGAGTTAAACTGTTTGGTAATGGGTTTATGTACTATGTCTTAATTTCTATAAAAGTGTACTATAAAAATTTTGTGCCCATATTTGGTTAAGTTATGCAATTTTGTATTCATATTGTTCAAGTCATGTAAATTCAATGGATGAATTAGCACCCTTATACTTTATGAATTATCCTTATTTGGATATATTTTCTATGTACAACAAAATTTACAATCTATTAGTAATTAGTGCAATAAAATTAATCATTAAGAATCCAATCAAGTGAGTCTTGGCTCTCATATCCAGGGTCTCCAAATTCAGATATAAAAAGTAACCCGGCTCTAAAAGTTTCACAGAAATTATTCTGATTGATTATAATTTTATCAAAGAATTTAAATTGATTAAACATATTTAAATCTATTAACAAATGACACTGTAATCCACAATTTAACTTTAAATCAATGCCTAAATTAAATTTATTTGGTATATATATTATGTTTAAATATATCTTACTTATATTATCAATTAATATCAATAATAACTAAATAAATAAAAGAATTATATACATTTTAAATTTTTATATATTATAAATTAAGTAATTACAATAGTTTTGATATTTCTTCTAATATATACGACATGTTTGAAATTATTATCATTTTGCTGACGCCGGCTAACACGTGTGCTTCAAGTTACATTCGAAGGAATGCGTTATAAATACACTGTTATAAATAATTTAACACTGTCATAATCTTATAACCAATAACAAATCAAACATAAGAATTAATATCGGTATCTCACTCTTTACCACTATTGCTTATACTAACACACACGTAATACTTATTATCGCTATCTCACTCTTTCATATTATCCCAACTATTACCCCCCATTGTCTAGCCACGCCACCTCACTCCTTACCCCACCCTTACCCCCCTTTTACATTCTTCCAAGTCTAGCCACGCCCCCTCTGCATATCGTGACCTAAATGCATCCTCACTCCAAACTGTCCTAGAACCGGCTCTCCTCAACTACTCCCTTCTATCAGATATTCTCCAACTTTTACTTTGGGTGGCTTCCTTCATCCTCTCTTCAATTTCCTCCATCTCCTCCGTTTCTCCTTTTTCTCGCATCTCCGTTCCAATTCCTCCATAAACTTCTTCCTTCCTTCCTCAGTCCAATCGCTACCCTCTTTCCATTCGTTTCCTTTTCTTTCACCTCTCCTCGCCTCCAACTCCACCACCAGCGGTAGGTGATCCGAGTCCACCCTCTCTTCCACTTTCATTCTTTCTACCTTCTGTCCTCCTCCCAGCGTTGTCACCACGTAGTCGATTACTGTATCCCCTCTGCTTCCCACATAAGTATATTCTCCTTCTTCATCTCCTTCTTTGTTCCCATTTAGTACTATCCATCCTTGTTCTTCTAGCATTTCCATTAGTTCTTTTCCCTCGGCGTTTATTGTTTTGTCTTTCGTTGTTCTTTTCTTTTTTCTATTCCCCCATATTTCGTCCACCTCTCCCAACTCCCCAATTCTCGCGTTGAAATCCCCTCCAATTAATAGGTTTTCCTGTTTCTCATCCTTAATTATTTCTTTTATTTCTTTCATTGTTTCTTTTATATTACCTTTACTGTATATTGTTACAATTTCCCATGTCTCTTCTTCCAGTTTTATCGTCCTCCTTACTGCTGTTTCTCTTCTGTCTGGTGCCTTCTCCTCTTTTAGCTCCCTACGTACCCCCATTATAATTCCACCTCTTGCTCTCCCTTTCTTATGCTCCCTAACAGCACCTTGGCACACCCATCTGTAGTTTTTCGGTAGTTTGTCTTCCCATTCTTCCCATTCTTTGCTTTCCAGCCATGTTTCCACCATCCCAATCACATCCCAACCTTTGATGTATCTCCAGAAATCCTTATCTTTTCTTTTTATACCCGCCACGTTCCAGAAACCTATCTTTATCCTCTTTTTTATTTCTCTTCTTTCCTCTCTCCCACTTTTACCCCTCTCTTTACTTTCCCCCAACTCCTTCACCATTTTTTCGAAATTCCCCCTTTTCCAGTTCTTTGTTTTTTTCATTCCATATATACTGCGTTCCTTCACACCATACTTTTTTGTACCCGACCTTCACATCCTTTTTCCCCTCCTCTCTTTTCTTTTTTGCCCATTGTCTCAATTGCCACTGCACCTCTCTCTCCTTGTACGTCAAGTCGTCCTCTATGTACACATCCGTGCCCCTCAGTGTACTTTTTTTTTCCATTATCTTTCTCTTCTTCTCTTCCCCCTCACATCTCGCTATCACTATTCCCTTTTCTTTTCCCACCGTGAACGCTTTTGTTATTCTTACTTCTTCCTTCAATTCTTTTTGTATCCACTCTTCCACTTCTTTCCTCAGTTCCGCGCCCATTTTGCTTGTTTTTACCCCATTATCACTTATGTTCTCCCTCTTCTCGCGCTTCCTGGCCATTTCCTGTTCTTTTTCCAGCTCCTCCACCTTTTCTCTAACTTCTCTCTCTGTTTCTTCCTTTTTCTTTTCTTCTTCTTTCTTTTCTTCTTTTTCCTCTTCCTTCTCTTTTTCCAACCTCCTCCTAAGATCTTCCCTTTCCTTGCGCGATTCTTCGATGAATGTCTTGAATTCTTCTTCCATCTTTTTTAATCTTTCCCTCATTTCCTTCATTTCTTCTTGCATTTCTTTTTCTGTTTGAATCATCCTTTTAATTTTTTCCTCTGTTCCGTCCTCCTTCTTCTCATCCTGCTCCCTCCTCGTCTTCATTCCCCCAGGCATTTTTGTTATTTTATGTAAATAACTTCTTATTAAAACTATTTCTTTTCACTAAAAATAACAAATTCCACAACAAAAAAACTGAACCTTTTGTTTTTTTTTTTTTATTACTGAACAATAGCAACAATTTTAAATCTGCAAGCGATTCTCGGAACCCGTCCTCACTGCAGCACGATCAAACTGTGACTCCCACAGTTACTATTTACGTTTCATTCAAAATTCTAGAAACAAGACAAACGGCATCTTTACGGTCAAGGAATTGCATAATTCAATTCAATTACTTATGAAATTAACCAAAGCAAATGTTTTATCATTAATAGCTAGAACCTTGGATCCACTCGCATTACTATTGCCTTGTGACATACCATGCAAATTAATGATACAACAACTATGGTTAATTAACTTACATACAAGGTCTAAATTATTATTTTCAAATTCACATCCATATGCCACAAACACCACCCTTAATGATTCATATGTTGATAAGCTACTGACTGGATCAAATGATCTATCAGAATTCAAGCTACGCTGTATTAAAACAATAGAAACATTAAGTAGTGCAGGATCTTATTTACGAAAATGGATGTCGAATGATCCCATTATTTTATTCGATTTAGACAACACTATTCAAGACCAACTCTTTTATATAGATCACGCAGACTTAGAGCCTTTCAAAATTTTAATTGTCAAATGGTGCTCAAAAACAGACTGTTTCAAATACAGCATCGCCATTTTTGATCCACCTGTAAAATTAACAATAAGAAATGTTCTATCTTTCATTGCCAAAATCTTTGATCCACATGGATTATTATCACCCTGCGTCAAACCGTTTATGCTATTGAGACAACAATTAAGGCTAACAAATCTACACTGGAATGTTGAAATTCCAGAATATTCAGTAAAAACATGGACTCCTTTAATAAAGCAATTACCGACCTTAAACAATGCATCCATACCACAAAAATCATTAATCAAGAATTCCAAAACATTTGAAATTCATGGTTTTTGTGATGCGTTAGAAAATGCATATGGTTCTTGTGTTTATTTTAAATAAACAACCGCAACATTATAATTGACAAACTCTTCTATATCGACCCAGGAGGTATAGAATATTTCAAAAATTTAATCGTTAAATGGCAATCTGAACCTGACTGTTTTAAATACAGTATTTTACATTTTTATCCACTTGCCAAACTAACGAAATTAAATTATCATACCAACTTCAAACACACTTATACACTGCAAACTCAAATTGAGGCAATGCTCAATTTCCATCCCTTTTTTCCCGCTTCCAATAATCCCAATGACCTTATTCCCTTCACACCTGGACACCTCTTATTAGGACGGCAGATCACAAGAATCGCTCCTGAAGAGGACGCTCCAACTAAATTAAGCCGAACGCAGCGCTACTCACAATTTCAAGACTTTATTCAAAGTTGTTGGAAACAATGGTCAAGCGAATACCTAGGACGCTGTAATCAGCTCGTGAAGTGGAAAATGTCAAGGGATGCTGTACCGCAGCAAGGAGCTTTGGTCTTAATCAAGAAGCCAAATCTTCCTCCATCGCAATAGATGTTGGATAGCCAAGTGAAATTAAGTGTTAGTGAAGTTTCAGCGACTCGAGCAGCCACTATCAAGACAGCTAAGGGAAAAACAAAGCGTCTAATGCAATATCTCGTTCCGCTACTTACAGAACATCAGTTGAAAACCAAGATGACTCTTCCAATTTTCAACGCGCGGGAGTATGGTAAAGAACGCATACACAACCTATATTTTTATATAGATATTTCGCATTCTTTAATGTATTTCATTAGAATCTAATTTTGTATATTTTTAGTTCTTAAGTTCTGTAATAATTCTATTGTTTAATTAAACATTTTATCTTTGCTTTGTTATTGAATAAATTAACAAGTTATTGTCGTTGATGCCATGGCATTGTATTCTAGTTTACAAACCAGTACCAAGGACACCAGCTGGCCTGCCAAATGCATTTTTTGTACCAATGTACTGTTAAAACACTATTAAAATAGTCATTATTAACTCAAACTTCATACAATAAACATCACTAAATATTTTAACTTATTAGCTATCATCTAGAACAGTAAACATCTAAATTATCAACTCCAACTTTCAACAGTTTAATAATTATAATAAAAGATTTTAATAGTGAATTGTATCGCAGTAACATTGATACATATAATTATTCATTTAAGATTTAATTATTGTAATTCGTCAAGTGTATTTGTATAATAAATGTTTTTATGTAAAATACTAGTGTTTCGCTGCTATTTGATTTAAAGAAAATAAAAAATTGTTATTAATTATTTAATAACAAAAAGGTCCTTCGAGAAGTTTTGGCGCAATCTATAGCTATCAAAGGAGTTAGATGCAATCAAGCAATCCGAGAATTGGAAACCGTCAACATCGCAGATAAGCAAACCTCAAGCTTATATAGATCCATAGGTCCAAACTTAACCATCCATAATTTTTTTAATCTTGAATGGTCCTTGGAATTTATTTTGTGCTTTACCTCCTTTTTGTTTTTTATTAATATATATTAATTCATTAATTTTATATAGCATTGGTTTCCTTGTTTCGTTTCGTTTTTCAATAATCTTTGCCTTAATTTTACATAAAGTATTATGGATTTGCTCATATATCATTTGTGTGTTCCTTTTATGTTGTTCTGCATAATGTTCTTGCATAGCGAGGGAATAATTTGTTTGTAATATTCTTGTGTTTTCTAAATTTTATGTTAGAACTTCATAGTGTTAGTTCAGTACTACTGTGCGAAGTTGAGTTATAAGCGATAATAGCATATGTCATGCGAGTTTTAGTATTATCATTAGGATGTTGAAGTTTTAGTATTTTATACATTTCTATTAAAGTGGAGTGCATACATTCGACAGGTGACTTTTCTTCGTGGTACAATGGTATAGTATAGTGAACTTCTTTCTTATAAAATTTTAGTATATTAGTATTAGTATGATATGAGAAACATTTATGAAATGTTTACTGACCTCTGTAGGGGATTTGTTTCAGATTCTTCTAGCTTGTCCATGTTTTGAGAAGCTGTAAATGATTGTTAAAAAATGATTTCTTTCAATACTAAATGTGTCAGTATGTAATTTCTTCATTGGGCGTGTTGGCGTATCGATTAGTTCAAAAGGTGCTTTATTAGGTTGACGTCGATTAGGTTGACGCTGTTTTACAAATGTCACATTGATTTATATATTCAGTAACGTTTTTCTTTACCCGAGTGGTGACCGAGTGTGCAAGAGTAGTCCCAATGTTGCTCATGCATGTCGTAAGGGGCGACTAAAATGGGTACCCAGTGTCTGGGGGTATAGCCGGGCACCCTGCCCCTGGGAATTATACCAGGGGACTGGTCCTCCAGGTTGGGGGTTGAGCGTGGTGCTAACAACTCCACACCGTAAAAAAAACCTTGTTACGAAATCTCAAGTAAATAAATCATCCGGACCGAACTTTAGGAGACGACCAGGCAAATTCGAACTCAAGCCGATGGTGTTTGGCACAGACGCTCAAATCTAGAACTCTACCGCGCCTTCAGGGACCCGACGTTGTGAAATACATAAAAATCCAAAGAACTAAATGGGCTGACCACATTATTAGAATGAACAGTGATCGTTCAACACGGAAAATATTCCTTGCCAAGCCCACTAAAACAAGAACTGGGGGTCGACCCAACCTCAGATGGGCTGACTGCCTAGAAAGGGATTTTGCCGCTCTGAGAGTGATCAATTTAAAGACCATGGCCAAAAAAAGAGAGGCCTGGAAGAAAATTCTTAAGAAGGTCATGGCCCACCCGGGGCTGTCGAGCCACTGAAGAAGAGGAAGAACGTTTTCCTTTAGCTAGCTTTTTCTAATATCTAACTTTTATTTTTGATATCGTACTTTCAATGCCTCGGTGTGCTGTTTTACCTTCGTGTAGTTGTTGTATTATATATTACGATCATCTGGGTCCAAAAAGTAATCTACTCTTTTTACACACCTAAATAAATTTAAATTCTTTAAATGTTGAATTTTCATTTTGCAAAGGATTTTATACATTTCGTCGTTTGTGGATACATAAGGTGTAGAATGTTTTTTCAGTATGACTATTAAATCTCGTTCAAGTTTGTCGACTAAGACTTCAGCTGTTTTTATTTTGTTTCCGTCACATTTACTTATTTTTACAGGATTTGTAGGTGCATTCGTAGGAATTATAATCAGTTGATTAGACTTATTAACTAAAGAGTCTCTATTGATCGGTAATGCTTCAACACTATTTTCTTGTGAATGTACTGTTTGCAATGTTTGTTTCTCGTGTTCGTTCCTGTTCTCTTCTAAAGAGTCTTCACTGAGTGTTATTGTTTCGATGATATCGTCTTGTAAATAATCTAACTCTACAAGGATTGATGGTTGAGGTGTATTTAGAGTATCATCATATAGTATATCCGTTGAAGTTCGTATCCGTCATAGGAACGGTCCTTTTACTTTCGATCAAGAACGAGACAGGTTGTTCTCTACATTTAAGTCTAAATTAACAACAAATTATATACATTGTTATTTTCTACACGTGCTTTTTCTACTAAATCTCAAATAAATCATTTAGTTACTAAATAGTGTGTTTCTTCTGTGAATTCCTAATAAATATACAGTTCACTAACATATAAAAAAGTGTAAATTAGTAAGATCAAATTTGCAATAACATTTGGTTTTTCGTGTTTTATTCGACTAGGAACAATTAAATTCACTTAACATTGTGGTTTTTTGAGTTACATCAAGAGTCACGATATTTTTTGTAATCGTCCATACAGGTAACGTCTAAAATATTTCGTAGCCCAGACAATTGCCAAATTGTTCTCTTTCTATGGTTAAGTAGCGTTCCTCACTGAAATTTAGTGTTCGAGAAGCGTACGTAATCACTTCCTACAGGTCCTTGACTCAGTACAGCGTCTATAGGTACATTACTAGCATCTGTAGTTAGTAGAAAGAGTTAAGTAAAATTTATTAACTGAAGGAGGGTTGAGTTTGTTAGTATCTCCTTGTATGTCTCGAAGCTCTTTATAAAGACATTGTCATGTATAATTTGAGTACCTTTTTCAGTTATCGGGTCATAAGCTAGGTAAGATCGGCAAATTGTTGAATGAATTTTCTGTAATATCCTAAAAGTCCGAGAAAACTCTTTATTTTGGTTACAGTTATAGGGATTGGAAAATTACTAATTGCTGATATCTTATCTGGATGAGGTTGTAATCCATTTGTTGTAATTTCATGCCCGAGGTATTTTGTTTTATAGTTTAATACTTCACTACTTTTAATACTTCACTCAGCGCAATGTATGAGTCAATCTCGGTATCTGTCCTTCTTTCTTCTATCTCTAGTGTCCTTAGTCTTCAACTATTACTCTCTATAAGATTATTTACGAGGAAATGCATTTCTTTACGGAAACAACTAGTGCCATCTGTGAAAGTAATAATTAACTATTTCTGTCTTATTTATTGTTTAATAAATAGCGCATTTTTGGTTTGACTACTTTAATCAAATTAAGAAATGCCGAAAGAACTTGAAAAATAAATAGTTTTAATTTGAAATATTTATTGCACAAAGTATGAGTCACTTTTCGTTTTGTTTTTGTAGTTTACTTAAATAATCCATCAACTTATTAAAAACCATTAAATGACATTCGGGTGCAACGATTACTCGATTATCGTGACATGCCCGATATTTTATTTTAATTGTCTGCACTCTACAAATTGCGTGCCCCCTCCATCGCTTCTCCCTTTGTCTAGTGTGGTTCTGTATTATTTGGCTGAAGCTGCTTGAGTATTTTCTCATAGAGTGAAGTTCAGTGTTTTCCTGCCGTTCCTCAAAGTGACTTAATCTCAGTGGCTCTATTTCAAGATTTTAACAAATTTTAAGAACTTTAAATAATTAAACATGTAGATGTTACTCGTCACCATCTTCGCACTATCCTGTGCCTCAACCACCAATAAGCAATTGACCGAAATATTCGTTAAGTTATTTTTAAGGATTATGATTAAAGTTGTTTTATTAAACGATAATAGAGCATCGGAAATAGGCCGACGTTAAATAAATTAAATAAAAAAAATAAACGATAATAGTGTATGAATAATTAATAGTGAAATGTCTTTAATATTTTTGTTTTGTTTAGATGTAAAAGACGAAAGACTACTATGCTAAGTTGCCTAGAATATATATTTATATGCATCACGACATATGAAAGCACCTTATAAAGTTTAAGTTTGTATAAAAAAACGTGCAATCTATTTAGAAATTAATATATTGCATAAAAAACATAGAAATAGTTAAATACAAATTTAAATAACAATATTTTCTTAAACGTTGTAAAATCAGGCAAAACTGATTGATAAGATAAAGTAGGATACAAATAAACATGAAATAATGTGTAAATATTATAAATGAGAAGTTCCCTGCAATAGGGTTAAACGAGTTCTGAGATAAAGAGCACAGGACATGATGGTACATGTTTTAGAGAAAGAAAAAGGAGGTAAAAATACTAATTTAAGGCAGTATTAGTATTGAGCATATATAAAGATGAAATAGAATACATAAACAAGGATAGACAATATACAGTAGTAATTATTATTTTTAAATAAGTCACAGTATTATAGGAGGAAGTTCTATTTAAAATAGTCACTTTTATTCGTTTGCTAAATTGTTAATCTACTGGTTTTAGTACTAATTTTGTGACGCAAAAAGGTGACCAAAAACTAAAAAGACTTATACGCTAAAACAGAAATTGAAATTTTAAATAATTATTTGTCCGTCAATTTTTCGATATTTAAAAAAGTAAAAAGGGCAACAGAAATATATTAGCATATGTTTCACTTTAATGCCAAAGATCTGACCACAAAAAACTATCTTGGTCTTTCAGTCGACAACAAATCAGTCGACAACCACTGAGTTCACAACTAGTGGATCTACAGTGACTACGATGTCCCAGTCTACAGAATCAACAGCCCTGCTGATTCCAGCTCTTTATCCATTAGACAACTCTCGCCTAATTGATGACTTAAAAACCTGTAAGTGTACAAGTGGTATTAAAGGATTCTTTATACGCCTCTGTGTTAACGGAAAAATATATTATTTTTACAGACAGGTTTAAATATGGAACTCCTTACGTTGCCTCTTGGAGGGGAAGAGATAAATTTTGGGTCAAGCATTGCAGCGGAAGTCTACTTCATTCTAAATGGGTGCTCACTTCTACTTATTGCACGCTCCCGTAAGTAAAATGTTGTTTAGTAGTAAACTCACCACTAAAGCAACTCAATGTCCATCGACTCAAAGATTGAGGTTACACTCAAAGCTTTCGTTCCGTTCGATGACGAAGATCCGGACCGTGTCGTCGTGCACTCCCTCGATGTCTCCATCCTCTTCTTTTAGAAAGTCTGACCTTCTCACTAGACGCATATTGATATCGATAGGGTCATGACTCAGACACTAAAGTAAATTATATTAATGTAGCAGTGCACTCAGAATTTTTCTGATTGTTTCTACTTTGCTTGTTCTTCATTTTTCTCGCTACTTCATTCTATCTCCGCCCTCCACCGTTTCCCTTCTCTGCCACCCTTCAATAACTGCACAATCTTTTTCTCCCTTTTTACTCTTTTCTCTTATAAATAATTAATGTGCTTTAGCGTTTCTCACTTCCGTATACTTTGCACATCCTATCCTTTAAACTTTTCGCAAATCTGCTGCCTTTCTTCTTCGTTTCCCAATCTAAGTCACGCGACTTTTCTTATGGTTCTTGAGTCTTTTTCTCGTGTGTATTACACTACGTCTATCTCTTCTATCATAGCTTGCTACTACCAATAAGATCTGCACCGATGGCAGCTCCAGGCAGTTTCACAACCTTTCGGTTTTTATAATAATTATAACGAAAGTTACAAATACTTTACTTGCCGTAAAGGTTGAGTAAAGGCATCTTAGTCTTAGAATATTGTACACATCATTTCTCATTTTCTCCTTGAATCTTTCTTCCTGTTTCGATTTTTATTTTGACCCTTTTTACATCCTCCATTACCATTTATCACAGCGTGGACCTGTACAGCCTTATTACCCATTTGATATACCTTTTTTTTAATTTTTTTAACTACCTTTGTTCATTTTGTTCCCCATATCTCTGCTCGTTACAGCATCATGCTCGTCATGAGCATATCAAACATACAGATTTCCTTTTGTATATCTGCCCCAAACACCTTTTCTTCTAGTCTCCATACCCTTCTCAACGCTATATCCATCTTTGGTAACGCTCGTATCTGTTCTTGTCGTTGTTTTTTTTAAACGTATACCGCAAATATTTGAATTCATCCTCCTTCTCAATGTACTCTTCTTTGTTTTTCCAAGTGTTTTTATTCTTTCTCCTCTCCCTTTATTTAAAAAAACAATTAAGTTTAGAATGATAGCCGACATCTCAATATAAAGCAATAGACATAATTAGAAATGACTCAATCGCTGCTGCTTAAGATTTAGACAAGACTTTTATCGAATATTTGTCCTAATTTATAGATAATTGTGAATTACAAAACTCAATTATTCTAACAAAAAAATTAAATTAATTTAAAATAAATATTAAAATATATTGGACATAAATATTCGTTTTTTTCATTATTAGTTTAGTATTTTATTAGCAGATTTACAGCTTAAATTTAAATTAGACTAGCTTTTACCCCCGTCGCAAGCGACGTCTGTCTTTTATTTGTAGCTTGAATTTCATGTAAAAATCTAAATTTCACTCGAGTCGCGACGTCCTTTTGTCGTGTATCATTTGAATCCAATAAAATACTTCGTAATTACATTTCATATTTCATTCTATTTTTGAATTAAAATAATAAATAAACTCGCACACATATACATTGACACATATAAATGTAGTGTAATTTCTAAACCATTACTGTTGAGACAATCAATTTGCAGTGTGAGATTATAATTCTATCCCGGACGAGCCTCCAAGTTGTAGTTTTGCAAGTAGCAATTAAGGTTGAATCCTCAAGTGTAGTGCAAAAATAACAATATAGTTTATTTTAAACGAGTAAACACATAATTTGAATATTAATAGTTCATTTAATTATTCCACGAAGTTATACAATTACATCTGAATAAAGCGAATTAATCATAATTAAGTTCACAAAGATAATAACACTTGATTAAAATACAATACTTAGATTTAGTGTCCCTTTACAATGTTTTGCGTGTTACCACGTAATACGCAGTTTCGATAGTTCATAGTTAACAAACACAATGGTTTTACAATGATAAATACACCCTAGTAATTAACATTACATTTGTATGCATAACTCTAACTATTTACGCTGACAAGAATAACAAATATTACACACAGTAATAAAGTTAAACTGGATTTAATTCACAAAAACAACGACGCTATACAAACTATGTATATTCCTATCGCCATTTTCTTACTTCTAGTGTTCTATACTTTACGATAATCACATATTATAACTAATAACAATGATCACTGTTTTTAAATGATATTAACACTCGTTAATATTACTTAAAATCACAAAAGTAACGACGCTATACAAACTGTGTATCTCTTGTCGCCATTTTACTTCTAACCAACTGTTGCTTTTACCACATGTCCGTAATGACTCGTCAGCATTCACTACAGCGAGCGTCTGCGTTTGAGAGTTCAGGGTTCACATACGCTAAACTAGTTAGTGTATGTTGCCGAGAGTACATTTAAATATATCCTAATATTATCCAAGTTCTTAACCTAATAAGACAGAGTTCTTTTAACTATTGTTTCTTATAAACTAATTATAACTAAACTTAAAACTAATCTTAAAAAATATCCCACATAAATAGACAAAAAAAATATATTTTTTTATCAAAATAAAAAATATTTTCAATTTATGCGTTATTTGACCAACTTTTTACAAAATTTGGGATTTTTTTTTTCGATTCGTAAATAAGTTTCCAAGGTTAGCCTATATACAAAATTGCAACTTTCTAGCACAATTTTTACTCTCGGCAAATACCGCCCCCCGTGCCCTTAAATAAAATTTTGAAATTTTGAATATTTTTTTATTAATAACTAGCTGACCCGTTGAACTTCGTACCGCCTAACAGTCAATGAATGTCGTCTTACCTTTTAGCTGAACTAATTTAGGCTTTGATGAACGTAATACAATGATACAAAATAATATTTATTAATATAGATAGAAACATAAAAGTATTTTATTATGATGAATGATGATGAAAACATACAGAATGAGAATAAAAATTTAAAAAAAAATAATAATTAAGTAATTCAAACTCATGTCAGAGAAAAATGATTAAAAACTATGTTGTGCAGATTGGAATACACTCGGATTAATTCATTAATGGGATTTTCATTCAAGCACCTTGTGGTAAACGACACTCTTTGTTTTTTGGTCAGGCGCAAGAACAAATAAAGCGGATGGTTTGCCGACACGTGAGCATGCCACGTACAATTGACCATGAGAAAAACATGCATTTTCTAGATTGAGGCCACAAATAGTCAAGGATTGGCCCTGTGATTTGTTGATCGTCATGGCGAAGGCAAGACGAATCGGGAATTGAATTCGTTTAAACTAAAATGGCATATCCGTTAGGATCATTGGAATCCTTGGAATAAGAACTTCCTTATCTTTAAATTTTCCTTTAAGTATCGACGCGTGAATCACATTGCTCATCAGTTTTTTTATCACCAAACGCGTTCCATTGCACAGTTTTGGTTGGTTTAAATTCCTAAGCATGATTACTACCGAGCCAACCTTAAGTTTTAAATTGTGCGGTGGTAAACCAGGCACATCCAAGGAGTTTAAAAATTCACTTGGATAATTAGTGGCTTCTTCTTCGTTTGTTACACAGTCGATAGATTTGAATGAATACAGAGTACCTACGATTTGATTTTGAATTATAAAATTGAGGTCATCTACATCTTTATTTTTAGCGGCCAAAATTGCTCGCTCACTTAACCATTTAGTATTTTTGTGGTTAGCAATGATATCCGGGAATTCTTTGTTGATAAGCTCGACTTTTGATGATACAAAATTGCAAACATTTAGAGGAAATGAAATCAAACCGCTCGATATGTCAATAGGAACACGGCCATTACCGATAGTCAGCAATTGCTTCGAGAAATCATCAGCAGATAGATCGTTCAACAATGCAACTCTCATATTTACAGACAGTTAAAGTTTCTTTACATATCGCCACAGATTTGATGCTTTGAGGCAAGCGTTTATTTCGTCGGCAGCAGTAGATCTTGGAATGACTGGTAGTGTTTGCCGGAAATCGCCAGATAATAAAATCATTGCACCACCAAAACATCTCGAGTCATTGCGCAGATCTTTTAATGTTTGGTCGTTTCACCAGCAAACCTCAATGCTCCACAATGTTGGCAAACAACGTCCATTGGACCAATGCAAACTAAACGATGCAAGCTGTAGTCGATGGTGCAATCATATAGAAACGCTGCTCGATTTAAATCAATACTTGAATTATTTCTTCTTGCACTTCGAAGATTATTCCTCTGTTCATCTGTACGATAAGCTCGACGATTTCTCGTTTCTAACCTAGCCGTTTTACGGGCTACCTCTCTTTGCTCTTGTGTTTGAGAAGCACGAATGAAGGCCCTTCTTTGCTCCATACTAACGGGGCGCTCTTCTCGTGCAATTTCTCGTTCTTCATCAGATAATTGACTTGCGATATTCCGTTGCCTAATTGCATTACGGCTCCGCTGGGAAAGATTAGATCTTCTAGGACGCTGCATTGTTATTAATATTAATACTGAATGTGCACTCGCATAAAACCACAAAAAACCACTTTCGTGACATAGACAATAGCTCAAAGAGTATATAACCACTACATATGAATAGCTTATCAAGAAAAATTATAGATAACCTATAAAAAGACATTTACACTTTTGTTAACCAGTACAATAAATCTTAGGTATTATTTTCTGAAATTAAAAATTATATAATTAATAAATAATTTACACAAATTAATGACTAAAACAAACAAATATAACAGTACCTGAACTTTCGAGACATTTTACAAGAAATAAATTTCTGAACGCACACATGAATAGTTGTTACAGTATTTGACAGGATTGGACAACAAATGTTTGACATGAAATCAGCATTTATTGAAATGATTAAGTATTCATTACACATATCGAGTTTTCATTGTTTTTAAGATGTATTATGCTATTCGGGGCGGAGACAAATCCAACGAATCAATAACCATGAATATTGGTTCAGCAGATCTCGAGTTATAAGTGTTGTAACAAACCCGTCTTTGTTTTATATATTTTCATTGTTTTTAAGATGTATTATGCTGTTCGGGGCGGAGACAAATCCAACGAATCAATAACCATGAATATTGGTTCAGCAGATCTCGAGTTATAAGTGTTGTAACAAACCCGTCTTTCTTTTATATATTAAGATATACTTAATTATTCTAGAATCCAGAATATGAACTTTCTCCAAAGTTCCCTACCGGGCCCCTGAATTTCTCAACCTCCTTTATCAATTTCTGAATTTAAAATTTTTGAGAAATGTCAGCAATGAATACATTTCAAAATGCAAAATATCAACTTTCTGTCTTTTACGAATTAAATGTAATACAGCAAAAAAGGTCTTACTTTTTTTCCAGTTTTTCCATAATTACGGGTTTCTAGGAAATTTAGGGAAAAATCCGGAGACGCCAAAAGTTTTAGAATTTTTTTCTCTACGAAATAGGAATTTTTTAAAAACTTCTCTATAGCCGTTTTCGAGATGCCATACAAAATTCGAACCAAACTTATAAGAATATAAATATACACCTAGGACATTATAATATACTAGAGCTTCGCTCCGTCGCAGGGCGACGTGTATATAATATTTGTGAATAAATAAATTTATTTGCTAAATTGAAAATAATGCAAAATATATTTAAAGTTAAAATATATCATTTTTTAAATTTATGTTTCCTTATTTTGTTATAATTCTTTCATTTATAGTAATAAAGCACTGTATTGACCAGCCTCCAGTGCCCCCGCCCATAAGCCCCAATCATGACCTCTTGGCTCCATGCTCTTTTACGTTTCCGAACTTTTAATTTGATTCCTCTAAACTTCCGCCATGGAGCGCCTTCTTCCTTCAGCACTCTGTATCGCTTCTTTCCTGAGCATCGTCGGTCCTTAGAGTACTTTCACAGCGCCCCCACTCTAGCACTATATTTAAATAATCCTTTGTTTCCTCCTCTCTGTGTAAAATTATCATTTACCCTAATGAAGCACAGTATTGAACAATGTCCACGGCACCGCCCCTAAATACCAATCATCATCTCTTGGCTCCATGCTTTGTATCGTTTTTGCACTTTCAATTGTATTCATCTGCATCTCTGCCACAATGCGCCTACTTGCAACACCACAGCCTACCTGAGCGTCATCGCTTATTACGGCACTTTCCTATCGCCTCCGTTTTACCGCAATCATTAAATAATCTTGCGCTTTCACCCCCTGCGTACTAATCTTTTAACAATTAGTTTTCAAAATTAATACTTAACTGGCAACCTACATACTAAATTTCATCCTTAGAAGTACATTATTTTTTAATAATTATTCGATAAGATAAATGCTTGATAAAATTAATTTTCACTCATTTCAATATAAACCTACTAATTACATCAATTCATTAATGTTTTAAAGTTTTACAGTAGGAGCGGTTCGCTCCTAACAATCTCATCCCTAGCCCTTATCCTTGCCGTTATTGTACTTTCAATTTAATCCTCTGAACCGCCGCCCACATTTCCAGCATCAAAGCACATATCCTACAACACGGTTACCTCCCAGAGCCATTATAATCTATCGCTACTTCTTCTAACACCACCGTTACTTGGTGTCCTCTCCTCCAATCAGGCACTACCAATTCAATATTACAGCAATTCATTTACTTAATTAAAACTGCACTGTAATCTTACGTTCTAATTTTCGTATTCATATTTACAAAATAATATTGGTCTTCCCATTAATTCCCGCTCCTGAAATAAAATTGTCAAATTTTAGGCATAACAATCTATATTGCTTGTAACAAGTCTCTCTACCTTTATATCCTTTATCTACCTCTACTTTTATAAATGATCGAAATTTCAAAATTGAGCTCTTTGGTAAAGCGTTTCCCGCCCCCACTTGCCCAATTTCACGCCGCTACTAAGGTTAAATATATTTTTCGCAAATATGCACATGCGTAGTTTCTATTTTTTTAATTTGATATTTGGGGGCTGGTAACTATTTCCCCCCTATACCTCTCACTCCTGTTCGATTTCACAGCACAACAAACGTACCAAAAATCAATTCAATTCTACTATTAAATGTAATTTGACTATCTATCTATTTGACTATTGTGCTTCTATTTAATATTCAACATGTAAAATATCACCGTTGTACCTCTATTTTGTTCTTATACTCGGTTTATCACCCCCCCCCCCCCCACTCTAGTGTTACACTTAAGAAAACGTTTTCTTTTTATATTTTCGTTATTATTATGTCAATCTATATCTGCATACTAAATTTCAGCTTTGTATTCATATTTTAGCATTAGTACCCCCCACATACCTGCGCTACTAAATAAGTTTGTCAAATTTTAACACAGGGATCTATTTTATTTGTATCTAAGAACATATATTCTAAACTATAGCCTTTCATCTCTATATATTTCATATTTCTGGTTTTTGGCCCCCAGCGCCCGCTGCCTCTAGAAAGTTGCAGTTTTTTATAGTTTGTCTTTAATGACACTTTATAAATATCAACGTTCTAGCTCTGTTGCAACATTACCCCCAAAAAATCACGCCGCTACTGAATTAAAATTTTGGTAATTTAATTATTGGCAAACATGCGCAATTAGTGTCTCAATACATACCCTGAGTTTTAATACTACTTTTTTTATTATTTCTGGCATTTACTGTCTCAACTTCCGCCGCCACTGGAAATTTGGTGCTGTTTATTTTTTTTCATTAATAACTGTCTACAGCGAGTTTGCATATTAAATTTGAACGTCCTAACTCTATTCTAACATTGCCCCCGAAAATTCGCGCCGCTACTGAACTCAAATTTCCAACTATTGGCAAATGTGCACAATTATGATCTCAATACACACACCAAATTTTAATTTTCTATTTTTTCTAGTTCGTCAGATATTTGCAAAAGTATTTTTTCGATTTTTCCAGCTTGTCCAAAATTACGGGTTTACAGGAAATTCAGGGAAAATTTCAGGGACGTAGAAAGTCTTAAAAATTCGTCCTTTACATAATATTAAAATTTAAAAAACTTTGTAGGCGCCGTTTAGAAGACACCATATACGATTTTGTTACCGAAAATATATATATACTAGCGCTTTCCCCGTCGCAAAGCGACGTGTATTTAATATTTGTGAATAAAAAAAGTTATTTGATAAATTGAAAATAATGCAAAATATTATTTTTAAGTAATTTTCGCAAAAATTTATCATTTTTTAAATTTATATTTTCTTATTTTGTTATAATTCCTTTATTAACTGTTATAAAGCACTGTATTGACCAGTCTTCAGTGCCTCCGCCCATAAGCCCCAATCGTCACCTCTTGGCTCCATGCTTTCTTACGTTTCCGAGCTTTTAATTTGATTCCTCTAAACTTCCGCCATGGAGCGCCTTCTACTTTTAGCACTCTGCATCGCTTCTTCCCTGAGCATTGTCGGTCCTTAAAATACATCCACAGCGCCCCCGCTGCGTAAAATTATCATTGACCATAATGAAGCACAGTATTGATTAATGTCCACTGCCCCGCCCCTAAACACCAATCACCTCTTGGCTCCATGCTCTGTATCGTTCTTGCACTTTTAATTGTATTCATCTGCATCTTTTCCACAATGCGCCCACTTGCAACACTACAGGCTACCTGAGCATCATCGCTCATTGGGGTACTTTCCTATCCCCCCCTTTAGCGCAATCATTAAATAATCCTGCGCTTCCACCCCCTGCGTACTAATCTCTTAACAATTAGTTTTCAAAATTAATACTATACTCTCAACCTGCATACTAAATTTTATCCTTAGAAGTACATTATTTTTTAATAAATATTCGATAAGATAAATCTTTGATAAAATTTTCACTAATTTCAATGTAAACCTACTAATTACATCAATTCATTTATGTTTTTAAGAAAGCTGAGCAGTTCCCTCCCAATAATCTCATCTCTAGGCCTTTTCCTTCCCGTTATTGCACTTCCCCATACCCCGCCACCCACACTTTCAGCACCAAAGCACATATTCTACAACACGGTTACCTCCTAGAGCCATTATAATCTATCGCCACTACTTCTAACACTACCGTTACTTAGTACTGAACCCCAGCGCCACACTCTTTTCCAATCAGGCACTATTAATTCGATATTATAGCAATTCATTTACATGAGTAAAACTGTACTGTAATCTTACATTCTATATTTCGTATTTATATTTACGTTATAATATTAGTCACTCCATTAATCCCCGCTCCTAAAATAAAATTGTCAAATTTTAGGCATAGCAATCTATTTTGCTCGTAGCAACTCTCTCTACCTTTATCTACCCCTACTTTTATAAATGATCGAAATTTCAAAATTTAGTTCTTTGGCAAAGCTTTTTCCTGCCCCCACTTCCCCAATTTCACGCCGCTACTAAAGTTAAATTTATTTTTGCAAATATGCACATGCATAGTTTCAATTCTTTTACTTTATCTATTTTTTGATATTTGGGGCTGTTAACTATTTCCCCCCTATACCTCTCACTCCTGTTCGATTTCACAGCACAACAAACGCACTAAAAATCAATTCAACTCTACTATTGAATGTAATTTGAATATCTGACTTATAGAGAACTATTGTGCTTCTATTTAATATTCTAAATGCAAAATATCATCGTTGTACCTCTATATTGTTATTATACTCGGTTTAACACCCCCTGTTTTAATGGTACACATAAGAAAATATAGTTTGTTTATATTTTCGTTATTAATGTGTCAATCTATATCTGCATACTAAATTTCAGCTTTGTATTTTTATTTTAGCATTAGTACCCCCCACAAACCTCCGCTACTGAAGAAGTTTGTCAAATTTTAGCACAGGTATCTATTTTGTTTGTACCTAAGAGCATATATTCTAAACTATAGCCATTCATCTCTATATATTTCATATTTCTGTTTTTTGGCCCCCAGCGCCCGCCGCCTCTGGAAAGTTGCAGTTTTCTATAGTTTGTCTTTAATGACACTCTACATAGGGCCTACGTTCCAAATATCAACTTTTTACCTCTATTGCGACGTTGCACCCAAAAAATCACGCCGCTACTGAATTAAAATTTTGGTAATCCAATTATTGGCAAACATGCGCAATTAGTGTCTCAATACATACCCTAAGTTTTAAGACTACTTTTTCAATATTTCTGGCTTTTACTGTCTCAACTCCCGCCGCTACTGGAAATTTGGGGCTGTTTATTTTTTTTTCATTAATGACTGTCTAGAGCGAGCCTACATATTAAGTTTGAACGTCCTAACTCTATTCTAACATTGCCCCCGGAAATTCGCGCCGCTACTGAACTCAAATTTTAAATGTCCAACTATTGGCAAATATGCACAATTATGATCTTAATACACATACTAAATTTCAGTTTTCTATCTTTTCTTGTTCGTCAGATATTTGCAAAAGTATTTTTTCGAATTTTCCAGTTTTTCCAGAATAATTTTTTCCAGGGAAATTCAGGGAAAAATTCAGGGACGTAAAAAGTCTTAGAAATTCGTCCTTTACATAATATCAAAATTTAAAAATCTTTGTAGGCGCCGTTTAGAAGATACCATACAGATTTTGTTACCGGATATATATATATATATATATATATATATATATATATATATATATATATATATATATATATATATAAATATCTATGAGTTCTTATGAGTTTTCCATGTTAAATTGGAACATTACGAACATTATAATAGTAAGATAAATATCTATGAGTTCTTATGAGTTTTCCATGTTAAATTGGAACATTGCGAACATTATAATAGTAAGAATGATGGAACTGCGAAATAACGTTTTAGAATTAGTTAGAAAGTAAGGTAAGCTCACGGTTACCAAAGTAATTTGACTAAAGTAGTAAATTTAAATAATTCCGATAAATATATATAAATTTATATAAAGTATAAATGAATGATAAAATAGAAAAAGAATAAATAAGTAAAACGAAATAAGGATCTCTCACCAACAGGTTGGGTTATAACGGGGGTAACCGTTTGGCACCATGATGTTCTGGTAAATAAGTTCAGTGATATTGAGTGGGACGGTTCAAATAATTTGGCAAAGTATGGGCACCATCTAGCTTAGAGAAACAGACATTTTATTCTGCATTCCTGATTCTACTGATTCTTCTAATTAGTTTGGCGTTAGACTCTAAAAATACAGCTGTCTGTCGTCAAGCATAATGTTAATGGTATACTCGTATATATACATCTCTAATGTTATATAATATAAGTCTCTCCTATAGAATGTGTTCTTTGACCAATATTAGAGACTCTTTCCAATTAAACGAATGATTATTATTACTTGAATATAACCACGTTCCGTTTGATAATTATTTTATTTTGACATCTAAAATGTGCTACAACATTCCTTGCTTCAGCTGCTGATTGGGTTGCCAATATACTCGTACTTTAAAGGATAGTCCATACGGTTGACTTGATAGACAACATTGCATTATTTCAGGTTTCCTGATTTTATTTTCAATTAAGTGTAGGGCATAGTAAAATTATTTGCATAAGCGCTGCACGTTTGTATGTATGAGGTCCTAAATACTTGCTGATATTATATGATACATACCCAAAAACGGAATACACATTCCTTCAGTAATTATATTGCTACTAATGTCATTATTTTAGAGTCTGGTTTGACTTAGTTTTTTATATTTATTCATTTCTTTATAAATAAGTTTACAAACGGAGTTATTTGAGTAACCAATAAACTACTCTATGTATTTAATTATTATCCAAGCCTTTTTTGCCAATATGCCTGGAATGAGTTAGAATTATTTATTCTTCTAGATGCGTAGTTCTTCTGATGACAACATGTTTGTAAGATATTTATTTAAGCACTATGTATAAGCATATCTAAGAATCATATATTTATATAGTTCTTCCCTTCAATGATGAATTGCATTTTATTATAAAACTTATTGAAAGCTTCTAATACATTGGTAGTTTTAGTTTTGTCTACAGCAACATCAATTTCGTCTATAAATGTTAGGAATAAAAAGGGTTTTTAGTAAAGAACCATTTATACTGCTTATATAATATAATTCATTACATCATTAAATCCATAAGTTTGTTTTCCGAATTTATTATTAATTTTACACTTAGAAAAAATGATTAGAAAGAAAAATTTCAAAAATACTATAATTGAAAAATACTTTATATTTTAATAAAGGTAAACGTTTGGTTTTATCCCACTTATTTTTTAATATCATAACATATAATTTAATTAAACAATTTGTGAATAAAGATACAACATCTAGACTTATGTGAACTACATTATTTGGTAATTGTAAATTATTTAGCTTATCTACACATTCGTATAAGTTTTTTACATCATATTTATTATCATAAGTGTTAAAAATAATCTGCTTACAGCATTTTGTTAAGTTAGAGAGTGGGGAATTTATTGTTCATACATCTTTTTGAGAAGATATAAAATAAGAAAGAACTTTAAATAATTAATAATATTAATTTATATTAAGAAATTTTAATATTATTTCTGAAAATTTTATTAATTAAACTTGACATAGCGTAAAAGGGCAAATTACTGCTATTCCTAAACAAATTTCTATCCCTTGATTATCGCAACCAAAATAGTAGCAGTTGAAATTTTTAAAGATACGTAGTATTCGAAAGGTGATTGTAATTATGTATTGTTTTATTATTTAAATTTCTGAAAACTGTCTAAACTCTGTTGTTGTTCTAAAATTTTGTTTTTAATATCTTAGTTGTTAATTGAAATGATACAAGAATACGCAATACGTTGAGTTTAATGGAATTTTTAAAAGAATCTGGGCAATTGTATCTTATATTTCAATGAATGTATATAGAAAATAAACTTGCAATTGAAGTATGTTTTATCAAGGAAGTTAACCCATTAGGCTTGTGTCCTATATTTTAATTGATAAAGTGGGTTACCAGAACATCAAATCTTCAATTATTTTTTAATATGATCAATATTATGTTATATGTTAAGAGATATTAACATTTAAAAAAATCATTTTGTCTCTTTAATTATTAAAGGTATTTAATGTTGTACACATTCCAAATGCATGTTATTTCACAACCGCTGCCAACCTTACAGCTCATAAATCTCTGCTACATTCTGCTTTATGTATTTATATATCAAAATATCAAATATTATTTACAGCTATTTCAAGGGTTAAATAAAAATAAAAACTTTTTATTCTTTGATTTGACTTGATTGTTTGACTACCAAGAGCTACAAAACATTACCACAACACTAAGCTACTCAACAAAAATCAATTTCAATAAACAATTGAAAAATCGACCACTAAAAATGAGGACACAAGCCTCATATAATGTGACATAAATGTGGCATATTTAGTTTGAATCTTGGTTAGTTATATTTTACTGTTATCAAAATAAAAACGATTCTGCTGTTTCAAAACTCAAATAAGAATATTTGGTAGAAACATAAATGTACGATTAATGGCCAATGTCAATTTTGGATCTAAATATAATTTTTTTCACAACTTGAAATACACAATTACATTCTATGTAAAGATATGAATCAAAGTTAAAACACAAAATCGTCAATTACGTCACTCAAAATTAAAATATTTTTTTAAAGAACTGACTGATTTTTTCAAAATGTGGAATTTTTAACATTAGCTTATGTAGCGCAAAATATGTACGAAAAATAGATATTTTAATTTACTTTGTTAAAGACTTTGTCATAATTGAGTTATTGTACATGTATGTTCATATATTTTAAAGATTTACGTCTATACGAGTTATATTCTATATATATATATATATATATATATATATATATATATGCAGGCTCCCCTTGGGTCGTCATCAAGCAACTGTGGAACGCATACGGTGGTATACCAGGCCGATGCGGGAAAGTCAGCTACTGGAGAAGAGAAGACGCACGCTTTTCAGAGAAGCAGGAAGATCATGAGAACGCCAGTTCGGAGCAGCTCAATGTCAGACCTGATCTGTTGAAGCAGATATTAAATGCGCAGTTTTATATAAAATATTTTATTAATTAATAAGTCCTCAGACTAAAATTATACAGAATGTCCTCAGACAAAAATTACTTAAAGACTAACATTTCTCTCCTAATTCAAATACAAGTTATTTCAGTTATATTCAAATTGGCAAAAACAAAATAAAACCAGTTCACTGCAGCTACAATGAAACAACAACCTTGAATGTCTTAAAAGAAATATAACAATAGGCTATTATTTTATATAAACAAAAACAAAACAAGTTTTAAGTAATTTAATTTAAGAATGAATGTCTTGTAATTCCAACACACCCCCTCAAGACATTCATTTCAACAATTTAAATAATTTGAAGTCCCAATCCTTCAGTGAATTTTTAACTTACAAACATCACCTCCTTCTTCAATACATTTTAACATTTTTGTAGCTTTATTTTTTAATTCTTCAGACACCTGACTATCATCAATTATCCACATCAAAATTTCATGTAGCATATCCGGTATTTCCATATAAACATTTTCTTCTAATATTCCATTTTTGCAACTGGAGCAAAAGTTTGATCATAATCAATACCATATTTCTGACTATAACCTTTTGCAACAATACGAGCTTTTCTTTTTTCAATAAGCCCATCTGATCCAAATTTATTTGTTAAAATCATTCGACTTCCCACAACACTTTGACCTTCAGGTAATTTTACAATATTCCAAGTATCATTGTTTAATAAACTTATGACTTCTGATTTAATTGCTCTCTTCCACTCAGCACACTCTTGAAAATTAATAGCATCTTCCAATTTAACTTCAGCTACTCCAACAAATATATTATCATTATCATTATCATCTTTATTAGAATCAGATTCAATCCTTTCTTTAACTTCACAATTATTAACTTTTGAAAATAATTTTCTGGGACGTCCTTTCAAACCTGTTTTAATTAATTTTGGTCTTCCTGGTCCTCTTCTTTCTTCTCTAGTATATTCTCTTGAGTTTCTTCTAGTAGTTTCTTGAATAGATGATTGAATACCAGATGAATTTTCATTTTCTTCATTATCTTCTAAATTTTCTTCTGGGATTCCATCTAAAATTTCTGTCTCATTACTATTTTTAAATCCTGTTATCAATTCAATCCATGGTTTATCCTTGTTTTCAAAATCATTAATAATCAGCTGTTTAATCTCTTGGTTCTTTAAAACTGTATTAACATTATCTTCAATAAATTTCACATCACGAGCAACAATAAATTTTCTCTTTTCTGGTAACCAAATTCTGTATCCTTTTGATTCACGTGGATAACCTACAAAAATTCCTTTCATTGATCTATCAGATAATTTGCCTTTTGTTGGATCTTTATCTAAGACATATACAGTTGATCCAAATGCTCGTAAATAATTTAAATGAACTTTATCCCTGTTGAACCATCTCTGATAAGGAGTATCTCCATTAATACTTCTTGAAGGACATCTGTTTCTCAAATGACATGCTGTAGCTACAGCATCAGTCCAAAACATATCTGATAAATTTGATTGAAGTAATAAACATCGTCCCATTTCAACAAATGTTCTATTTAAACGTTCAGCAACACCATTTTGCTGAGGTGTTCTTACAACACTTAATCGACGTTGAATACCTTGATTACGCAGGAAAGAATCCATCTCAGTATTACAATACTCTTTACCATTATCACTTTGAAGATACTTAATCTTCTTCCCTGTCATACGTTCAGCTTGATTTTGATACATTTTGAAAGCTTCTAGTGCACCACTCTTCTGTTTAAGAAAGTATACTTCACACCATCGAGAATAATCATCAATAAATGTAATAAAATATTTTGCTCCATTCACTGATTGTGTCCTAAACGGTCCAACAATATCTGTATGAACTATTTCAAGAAGTTCTTCACTCTGTCGTTCACTTCCTGAAAACGGTAACCCTGTCATCTTACCTCGTAGACACACTTCACATCTTGACAAACATTTCAATTGTTCAGAGGTTACTTTACTTGTAGTATTCTGATTAATCACCCGAAATAAATCCTTAGCATTTAAATGACCCATACGACAATGCCACATCAATAACTCAGAATTAGCTTTATCTTCTCCAATACAAGCTTCTTCATTACCTTCTTGTAAATAATAGAGATCACCACGCCTTTCAGCAACAAATTTAACATTTCCAGTCATATCCATAATTACAGCTGAATCTTTTTTAAATAGAATTTCATGATCCTTATTAGTAATTTTAGCAACTGATACTAGATTTGACCTTAAATCTGGTACAAATAATGTGTTTGAAAAATCTACTGACCTCAGCTGTTTACCATTACTAATCGACAAATTAACAGTACCTTTTCCTTTGATTTCACTACTTGCTTGATTAGCCAAATTTATTTTCCCACTAATTTCTTCATTTAAAGACTTAAATAATTGTTTATCACCACATAAATGTGTTGTACAGCCACTATCAAGAATCCAAGGTCGACAACTTGGAACACTACCAGCAAATTCAACATTAAATACTGCAAAAGTATCATCATCCGCTTGAGAACATTGGTTTTCTTGTGTGTATCTATTCTGTCTATCTGGTCCATTTCTTCTGAAATTTGGTTTCAATTGAGTTGGACATTCAGGAGACTTATGTCCTTGTTTTCCACATTTAAAACAATATCCTTTAAAAATATTGTTGTAACTCGGTTGATTTTCAGCCCTTACATTTCCAGCTAACTCAACAACTGAATTTGAACCAATTTCACTCTTCTCAAGTATCTTAACCTTAAGAGCTTCAACCTCCAAGAGTTCATCACGTGATTCCATAGCACATTTAAAACCTTCATAGCTATCTGGTAGACTATATAATAACATTACAGACAATAAATCTTTATTCACTTCAATATCCATAGCTCCAAGTCGATCAACTATATCCGAAAACTTGTTTACATGGTCCCTGACATCACCACCTTCAGACATCTTGTGAAGCATGAGTTGCTTAAGTAATAAAGCTTTTCTTGCAGGTCCTTTGGAAGCATAAACTGAGGCAAGTTTTTGCCAAACTTCATGAGAAGTATTACAACCTCGGACATGCTGCAATTCTGTTGAACTAATTGCTAATATTACTTCTGACTTAGCTTTACGATCAATTTTTATCCATCCATTTCTTTCTTCTTGATTCTTTTCCGCAGCAAAAGGAATCGGTTTTTCACCACTGACATATTCCCACAAATCATTTTTGATCAATAGCGCCTCAACATGAATTTTCCAGGCTTCATAATTGTCCTTACTCAACAGCTCAAATCTTGTAGCACTCACTGATGTCATCATATTAATTTTTTTTAATTAAAGCCTAATAAAGCCATATAATATCTGGGCCCATAACCTGTTGAAGCAGATATTAAATGCGCAGTTTTATATAAAATATTTTATTAATTAATAAGTCCTCAGACTAAAATTATACAGAATGTCCTCAGACAAAAATTACTTAAAGACTAACATTTCTCTCCTAATTCAAATACAAGTTATTTCAGTTATATTCAAATTGGCAAAAACAAAATGAAACCAGTTCACTGCAGCTACAATGAAACAACAACCATGAATGTCTTAAAAGAAATATAACAATAGGCTATTATTTTATATAAACAAAAACAAAACAAGTTTTAAGTAATTTAATTTAAGAATGAATGTCTTGTAATTCCAACATGATCTGTAAATCGGACAAATTTACTGAGAGGAACGTCGAAATGGAAGAAAATGAAAAGAAGAGAAAAAGAATTGAGAATCCGGGAAAGGATGAAAACATAGAGAAACAAGTGGAGCCAAATGAAATCCAACATCTCATTCAAATGATTGTTAGAGAAACACCGAAACTGGAGAAAATTGTTAAAGAAAACTTTAATACAAAGAGGGAAATTAGAGACATCTCAGCCAGACTGAACCTCCATGTCGGAAAACTAAAAGCAGAAGGGATACAAAAGGCACTTGGAACATTATCTATAAGAGGAGACACTGCAGAAATGGAATGGAATAAAAGAAATAGCTCCAAAAGGAGAAAAAGAAAAAAAAAAAAATAACAACGAAAGATGCAGGAATTCAAACTACTACTCCTGAGGAAAACAAGAATGCGCTATAAATAGAAGACAAAATAGCGAAATTCAAGCAGGAAAGGACAGGAGGCATAAACTTGGCAGAGGCTTTAGATCTAGTCCACGCAAGTTGGCCTAAGGAAGCATTTAAGTCAACTAACATGGTAAGAGGTGGAGTTATGCAGGCATCAAAGGACAAGGATATGATATTGGTGATGGACCAAGAGGTGAGCGAGGATAATCCTCTTGTAAGACGGCTAAGCGAAAGAATACCGCAGATAGAGGATATTATCAGAAGAAAACTGATACAACCAGGAAAACTAATATGCATGGAGAATAAAAGCATTATAATCCAGGATAATGGAGAAAAAGAAGCTGGTAGCAGTTACACATATCTCGCAGGACTGAATGGGGTAAAAGTGAACACTGAAAACATAAAGGATGTAACAGCGTTATTAGAGAAAGTAAAGACCATCTCTGAAAAGGAGGGAAGGAAAGAACTCATATTTATATGTTCGAAGGATGGGCTGGAGTTCCAGCTTCGCAAAATCATAGAACTCATTTTTGGAGATCAAGGTTATCACATAATTCTACATACGACAAGTGAAGGAAAAATAGTACAGGAAGGGAAGCCACAGGAATGGCAAAGAATAGGAAGGACAAACGTGAGGACAAGTAGAGAAACACTAGTGGTTAAACCACGAGAAGCTGGAAAATCATATGTAGATATAGTAAGACATATGAAAAAGAACATCAACATAGAAGAGTTAGACGTGCAAATTAAGAGCATAGAAAAAACAGCTGAAGGGTATGTGAAGCTGAGTGTTTCTGGCGGCAAAAGAGGAAATGGCGAATCACTAAAAGCTGCGGTCCAAGAAATAATGAAAGACCTTGTGGAGGCAGAACTAGTGAAAAGGAAAAGAAATATAACAGTCATAGATATAGATGAAACAATCACGGAAGAAGAACTATTGGAAACAATAGTTACAGAGCTGTCTAGCTCAAAAATCAAGAGAGAAGACATCACAATAAAAATGACGGTTAAACCAAATAGCAGGGGGCTCAGATACGCCAATATAGCTCTGCCAATAAATGAAGCCATGGTACTAACGTCCAGGAAGAGAATCAAAATAGGATGGACTAGATGCAGGATAGTTGAAAGATTAGCGCCACTGAAATGCTACAAATGTCAACAGTTTGGGCATCTTGCTAGGGCATGCAACAGTGAGGAGGACATAAGCACAAAATGTATAAAGTGTGGAGAGGAAGGGCATAGAGCAAGTGCCTGTTTGAACCAAATATATTGCTGGTCTTGCAAAATAAAAGGTCACGGGACAAACGAAATGGTATGCCCAAATTATCAAAAACAAGTAAGAGAACTTCGGAAAACGGGAGCGCCTGTCAGTGCGACAAAATGAAAATGACGAAAATGAAAATAATCCAAGTTAATGTGGATAGAGGGAGAGCAGCATTAGACTTACTACATAGCACTTGTCGGGAGAAACACATAGACGTCGCCATTGTGGCAGAACCAAACAAGAAACTGGCTAGTAAAGGACCCTGGCTAAGCGATTTGAATATGGACGCAGCAATTAGGGTATTCAGCAAAGAAGTTAGTATACTAAAATGTGACACAGAACAGAAAGGATTCGTATGGGTGGAACTTGAGGACCTTGTTGTTTACTCTTGTTACGCATCACCGAATATAAGTGAACAAGAATTTGAATCCTATCTTCAGACACTGGGGGAAAGCCTAAAAACACAGAAGAAGCAGGTGCTAGTAGCGGGTGACCTAAATGCTAAGTCACGAGTTTGGGGTCCCAAGGAAGACAAGAAAGGAAAGGCACTGGTGGATTGGACAGCAGAACTTTCACTAGTTGTGCAGAACAGAGGCAAAGAGCCGACCTTTGTAAGAAGAGGCAGTGAATCCCATATCGACATAACACTAACGTCTGAAGAAACAGCAAATCGAATAACAGAATGGAAAGTGGCGGAGGAAGAAAACCTTAGCTTTCATAGGAATATCTACTTTAATGTTATTTCAGCTAACTCTAGAACGACTCAAATGAGCGAAGCAAGATGGAGAATAAATAAAGAAGGAATACCGATCTTTGTGGAAAATCTGGAAAAAGAAATGTACAAAATACAGAAATTAGATATAAATGAAGGCATGAAGGCAATAAACCTAGCACTAAAAGCCACTTTTAATAAAAGAGCTGCAGGAGGAAATCGTAGACCTGTGTACTGGTGGAACGATAACATCGGCTAGTTAAGAAAGCAATGTTTGAGGTCAAGAAGATTGTTAACTCGAGGAAATAAGAGCAAAGAAGTCACAGAAGAAAGTAGAGAAAGACTCAGAAATAATTACAATGGAAAAAGGAAACTCCTCAGAAATGCAATAATAGGATCAAAACAAGAAGCCTGGAAAAAAACCTGCCAAGAAGTTGACCAAGATATTTGGGGCATGGGATATAAAATTGTGTGTAAAAAGCTCAACATGATACCTCAAGTTAAGTTAAGTAGCGATAAGCTAATGAAAACTGTCGAGGAGCTGTTTCCAACACGAGCGACACACAAATGGCCATACATAGCCATAGAGGAAAAATGTATACCCTATTTTACTGAAGCAGAACTCCTGGAAGCGACAAAAAGAATTAAAAATGGAAAGTCACCAGGTCCGGACCAAATTCCATCTGAAATCGTCAAAGCGGCAATTAGGGAATTCCCGAGAGAGTTCCTCGAAATAATGAATAGCCAACTAAAAAGTGGAGTATTTCCAAAAATGTGGAAAATAGCCAAATTAGTCTTAATTCAGAAGCCTAAAAAAGAAGGAGACCTGGAGGCTAAATATAGACCAATATGTCTTCTGGACATCATGGGAAAAGTTCTCGAGCAGCTGGTAGCAGTCAGGTTAACAGGGGAAGTTGAACCAAAACTTTCAAAAAACCAATATGGTTTCAGAAAGAAAAGGTCAACAATTGATGCTATGATCCACATCAAGAGATCGGTAGAGAATATAAAACTCAAGGCGCACCGGAACAGAAAATATGGAGTGTTAGTAACGCTAGACATCAAGAATGCCTTTAATTCAGCACCTTGGGATAGAATCATGAAAGCGCTGAAAGAATTCGAAGTCAGTGAGTACCTGACGAGAATTATAAGCAGTTATCTAGAGGACCGCTGGATAGAAGTCGAGGGGAATTTAATAAGTGTTACCTGCGGAGTTCCACAGGGATCGGTATTAGGGCCTCTCTTATGGAACATTCTGTACGACGAGGTGCTAAAAACTGAGCTACCAGAAGGCGCATCAGTCATTGGATTCGCGGATGACACGGCACTTATTGTTGAAGCTAAAACTGAGGAAACACTAAAGGCACACGCTAACACGGCGCTGAACAGGATTGAACAGATGCTAGAGAGGAAGCAACTACAGCTCGCTCCTGAAAAAACGGAGGCAATCGTACTTTATGGTGAAAGAAAACTGAAGGAAATACCCTTGGAGGTAGGCACAATGAAAATTAAATCCAAAGAACACCTAAAGTACCTGGGGCTCTATATTGGAAGGAATGCAGACATGAAGCAACATGTAATACAAGCGGCCAAGAAATCCGAAGAAAAACTTATGACGCTAAGTAGACTAATGCCAAATCTGAAGGGACCGAAGGCAAGTAAGAGAAGAGTGTTAGCGTCGGTGGTTCACTCAATAATGCTGTATGCTGCACCGATATGGGAAGAAGCTGTAAAACTCAAAAAATATAGAAATATGTTATTGAGTGTGCAACGTAGAATGGCAATACGTGTGAGTAGTGCTTATCGCACAATCTCGGCAGAAGCTGTCCAGGTGATAAGCGGAATAGTACCTCTGGCACTACTGGTGGAAGAGCGGAAAAGGGTCTATATGGAAAAAGAAGAAAAACACCAGGAAGTAAAGAAAGAAGTTTTAAAAAAGTGGCAATGCGAGTGGGAGAAAGAGACCGGTAAAGCGGTGTGGACTAAAAGGCTAATACGGAAGATCAGTACTTGGAAAAATCGAAAATACGGGGAAATTGATTATTTTATAACACAATTTCTCGGAGGACATGGATGCTTTGGGAGTTACTTGAAGAGATTCAAAAAGAGAGAGTCCGACAAATGTTGGTACTGTGAACATGTCGATACACCAGAACATACGTTCTTCTATTGTGGCCGATGGACGATGGAAAGGGAAGAAGTACGGACGATAACGGGAACCACACTGACCGTAGATAATATTGTTAATATTATGGTGGAGAAGGAAGAGTATTGGAGTGCGGTTCGAGTCTTCGTCACGAAAATTCTCAAAACCAAGGAACTGAACGTCAACACAACATCGTAACAGGAACTCGGCTATCAAGATTCAGTCTGAAGGAATGCAATTGCGGTACCAGATTGTGGTCTAGATGAAGAGAGGGGGAGTTTTAGTTGGTAGGCGCTCTTCCAGCGAGGGTGAATCCAACACGTCCCGACGGGCTGTCAGGCGACAGTCTTATAGAAGATTTCTCCTCCTCACCACAAAAAAAAAAAAAATATATATATATATATATATATATATATATATATATATATATATATATATATATGCCGTGTGTGCAAGTTAACATTGGATTACGACCTACAGATGTTTTATGTTACATTCTTTCAAAACTCACTCATAAATTGCATTCAATAATTAACTAAAATATTAAATAACAAGAGTTCATTTATGTTCAGTAATTAAATAGAACGAATATCTTACTTTACCCCAAAATTCATAAATTATACATTTAGAAACTGTAAGTCAGAACCGTGACCCTTGTAACCTATGTAGTAAATCCCACGATGATTCTAAGAACCATTTGACACTTAACTAAGGATCCTACCCTTAGGTTAATATACAATTAGTATACATACAGTTCTTAAAAATTCTTTAAGTTAGTCTGTAAAAGTGCAAGCATCAATCGAGATCGCTTAACTTATACTTGATCAAAGAATCTCTATAGAAACACCACAATCGCTGTACGTGTTTCTTTGATTCAGTAATAGAGTTATCAAGTGACCCTAATATCATGCTTAAACAAGATAATAAATATATTATCTAAGTAACCAAATAATATTTAAATCACATTGACTAAAATCAATGTTGTTTTAACGAATTGATTAATTCAGTTGTTTTAAGTACTTTAGTTATACTCCATCGAGGAGATAATATTTGTAATAAAAAAATATATAATTATAGAGAAACTTTATTTATCAATATAAATAAAGTATATACTATTTTAAATATTGTTATTTACTAATAACATAACTAGCAATAACATAACTGGCGCAGTCGTCGTCTAGCGGCGGAGATAAAACCAAAGCATCGTGACGGAAAAGAACAAATCTACTCACCCCAGGGAAGAAGATTCGAAAATTAAATAAAATTAAAAATAAGCTGTGTAAAATATAGTGAAATGAACTGATAACTAAGGACCAAGGACAAAGGACTACAAGAAGATTAAAGGTTCATCTATTAATATATGGTAGATCAATTGAATTACCTTTTTACACAATTGAATATAAATAAAGAAGAAAAAATGACAACGTCAACTAATAATAATTTCCAACAATATTTGGGAATGATAAAAGAGTATGATGGTAGATCCGAAGGCTTACCAGACTACATCAGAACAAGCGAATTGTTACTAGGACAATTTTTCAATGAAAATAAATTAGATTGCTTCGACAACGTCGCTTTAATAGAAGCGATTCGGGCAAAATTAACTGGAAAAGCTGCCTCACTAATAGAAGGAAGGGACATACAGAGCTGGGCAGAAATTAAAATGACATTGACACAAGCATTTTGCGACCCTAGAGATGAGATGTCATTACTGCGAGAACTAAAGGAAATAAGGCAGAGGAATGAAACATTCCTTGAATTCTACGAAAAATGTAGAAAATTGAGAGCATTATTATATGCTAATCAAAAATGCAATGGAGCAATAGAAGAAAGAAATATGAAGACAAAAATGTACGACGAAGTGGCTCTAAAATCTTTTAAAGCAGGCCTAAGGGAACCTTTTGGATCATTCTTGAGAACCAGAGCACCCACTACACTGGAACAAGCAATCTCTATTGTAACGGAAGAACAGAACGATAGGAATTGGCAAAGACAAGAAGAAAATATGAATAATAATCTGGTACAACAACCAGTCAGAATGACACAAAGAGCATTAAACTACCCTAATCAATCGGAAAAATTTAATATTTCCCACTCATCCGGTTTTAATAGTGAAAGACCATGGAGACAAAGCAATTTCCAACAACCGCAACAACAGAATTGGCGGGCACCAAACCCTACTATCCAGCAAAAATCGGAAACAATGTTCTCCAAACAGAGCAACGTATGGAACCGACACCCTAATAAACCAATTAAGAAGCAATGGACACCCATGGATACTACATCAGGAATGAATACACAGAATTCAAATAAATTGGATCTGTATAATACTGAAATCAAAGTACAGAGTAAAAACACTACAAATGAAGTTTGGAATACAGAAGTAAACGAAAAAGATGTTAAAACATTTATTAAAATAAAAACTGATGAAAATTCAATTGTTGAAGTAAACGTCAATCAAGACACAGAAGATGAGAACATGCAAGATTTCAAAGTAGAAAATCTGCAAAATGTCAAACAAGAAACAAAGAGTCAAGAAATACAACATTTTGAAATACCAAATAAACAAAAGGTTAATCAACAAACAAAAAATCAAAACTTTCAAGATTTCAAAGTAAAAAATCAACAAAGAATCAAGCAAGTAACAGAAAAGCAAACTATACAAGATATTGAAATAGAGAAACAACAAAACAAGAAACAAGAAAAACCAGGAAAACAAAATATGCAATATTCCGAGGTAGAAAAGTCATACAGTATAAAGCAAGAAAAAGCAGAAAATAAGAAAATTAAAAAATTTAAAATAGAACGAAAAATTGAAAAGGAAAACAAAACTAAGTGCTTACCGGAAAAGCTAGAAGATTCAGAAAAAGAGGCACACACTATGTGGATAAATGTTCACAGAAAAGAAAAATACTATGATAAGCCAACATATGAACAAAATGATATAAGTATAACAATTTTCAACAAACTAGAAGAAAATATGATTGAAGAAATAATCAGAAAAAAATACTATTGGGACTATATGAACAAACACATTCAAGAAGTATACATTGGAAGAATTGATAGAAAAAGAGGGAAGATAACGAATCCACAAACAGGACCACATAAAGTAACAGCAATCAAAGATAATAAAGTATTAGCCATTTCCGATGCAGTCACCAATAAAATCAAAGATGTTCATGTAAAGCAAATTTCACAGAGAAAAACCAATACAAATACTATTGCTGCAGGACTCTTATCAGGAAACAGAAGTGACGACTACATCTAGAAAAATCGAGACACCTTCACGAAATTTCTCTATTTTTCTCTCTAAGGATGGAGGAGTTATCAAGTGACCCTAATATCATGCTTAAACAAGATAATAAATATATTATCTAAGTAACCAAATAATATTTAAATCACATTGACTAAAATCAATGTTGTTTTAACGAATTGATTAATTCAGTTGTTTTAAGTACTTTAGTTATACTCCATCGAGGAGATAATATTTGTAATAAAAAAATATATAATTATAGAGAAACTTTATTTATCAATATAAATAAAGTATATACTATTTTAAATATTGTTATTTACTAATAACATAACTAGCAATAACATAACTATAGTCAATTTTTATCGCAGATTATTGACATTACCATTATTTAAATTTAATATTTAAATGTCTAAAAAGACAAAAGCATAAATAGCAAAAGAAAGAAAACTAAACAATATTAAAGTAATCTTGTAATAATTAATAATAATAATGAATAGAATTAGTGTATTAAGTGAAACACCAAATATATAAATTTAATAAAATACATTTTATTAAATAATTGTTTTATTTACGACGACTACGACATATAAATTAATAAGCAAATTAAACTACCCAATATAAATTTGTTAATTACTTTCGGCTCTCAGAAAGTATACGTTAACTTGCGCTTATATATATATATATATATATATATATATATATATATATATATATATATATATATATATATATATATATATACTAGCTGACCCGGCGAACTTCGTACCGCCTAACAGTCAATGAATGTCGTGCTACCTTTTAGCTGAACTAATTTAGGCTTTGATGAACGTAATACAATGATACAAAATAATATTTATTAATATAGATAGAAACATAAAAGTATTTTATTATGATGAATGATGATGAAAACATACAGAATGAGCATAAAAATTAAAAAAGTAATAATAATTAAGTAATTCAAACTAATGTCAGAAAAAAATGATTGAAAACTATGTTGTGCAGATTGGAATACACTCGGATTAATTCATTAATGGGATTTTCATTCATATTTCATATCATTCATATTCATTCAGATTCATATTTATTGCGTTGTGTAAGTAAAATTTCACGTGTTTCCAAGTTTTCTCCAACAATCAGGATTGCCACTTCATTGATGGTTGTCATAGTCATCACTTGGCATGCGCTCTAAAGCAGTCTTGAACAGCCTGACCAATGCATGATGTTCATGAAGCATTTGCTGCAGATCTTGAAGAATTGCTCTTTTCGTAGCTGTGTTGATCCCATGACGCCGGTCAAGTTGTTCTTCCATATTACCCATAAAGTATATTTGCAAGAATTTATGCTGTGCATCTTCTATAGGTTGCAATGATCCAATGCGTTGGCAAATCAGGCCTTGAATCTGTAAAGTCAAAGCCATAGTTATAGTTAGATTTACAAACACTTTTTTTACAAACACTTTTTTTTTCAAATAATAACATGCCAAATACAGAAATCTAACAAACTACATTCCAGATTTTTTTTACAGTCATAGAAAATATAGTTTTTAACGTAAATTACTTTAAATGTCGAATTATATTTGTGTTCTTCGATAACTTACGCCCCAAATGAAGTCATTTGGAAACAGACATTGTATTTTTGAGTGTTCGCTAGAAAATGTCGTGATTCTAGTGTTTCGCCATAAAGCACAATGGCTCTGGGAGCACAATGGCTCTGGTGGCGGGACCAATGATGGCAATTTCACTTTACCACTAAGGCAGCACAAACCAGGCGTTTCACCAGCAAACCTCAATGCTCCACAATGCTGGCAAACAACGTCCATTGGACCAATGCAAACTAAACGATGAAAGCTGTAGTCGATGGTGCAATCATATAGAAACGCTGCTCGATTCAAATCAATACTTGAACCATTTGTTCTTGCACTTCGAAGATTATTCCTCTGTTCATCTGTACGATAAGCTCGACGATTTCTCGTTTCTAACCTAGCCGTTTCACGGGCTACCTCTCATTGCTCTTGTATTTGAGAAGCACGAATTAAGGCCCTTCTTTGCTCCATACTAACGCGGCGCTCTTCTCGTGCAATTTCTCGTTCTTCATCAGATAATTGACTCGCGATATTCCGTTGCCTAATTGCATTACAGCTCTGCTGGGAAAGATTAGATCTTCTAGGACGCGGCATTGTTAATATTATTAATACTGAATGTGCACTCGCATAAAACCACAAAAAACCACTTTCGAGACATAGACAATAGGTCAAAGAGTATATAACCACTACATATGAATAGCTTATCAAGAAAAATTATAGATAACCTATAAAAAGACATTTACACTTTTGTTAACCAGTACAATAAATCTTAGGTATTATTTTCTGAAATTAAAAATTAAATAATTAATAAATAATTTACACAAATTAATGTCTAAAACAAAGAAATATAACAGTACCTGTACTTTCGAGACATTTTACAAAAAATAAATTTCTGAACGCACACATGAATAGTTCTTTGAATACAGTATTTGACAGGATTGGACAACAAATGTTTAACATGAAATCAGCATTTATTGAAATGATTAAGTATTCATTACACATATCGAGTTTTCATTGTTTATAAGATGTATTATGCTATTCGGGGCGGAGACAAATTCAACGAATCAATAACCATAAATATTGGTTCAGCAGATCTCGAGTTATAAATGTTGTAACAAACCCGTCTTTCTTTTATATATTAAGATATATATATATATATATCTTAATATATAATATATATATATATCTTAATATATAAAAGAAAGACGGGTTTGTTACAACATTTATAACTCGAGATCTGCTGAACCAATATTTATGGTTATTGATTCGTTGAATTTGTCTCCGCCCCGAATAGCATAATACATCTTATAAACAATGAAAACTCGATATGTGTAATGAATACTTAATCATTTCAATAAATGCTGATTTCATGTTAAACATTTGTTGTCCAATCCTGTCAAATACTGTATTCAAAGAACTATTCATGTGTGCGTTCAGAAATTTATTTTTTGTAAAATGTCTCGAAAGTACAGGTACTGTTATATTTCTTTGTTTTAGACATTAATTTGTGTAAATTATTTATTAATTATTTAATTTTTAATTTCAGAAAATAATACCTAAGATTTATTGTACTGGTTAACAAAAGTGTAAATGTCTTTTTATAGGTTATCTATAATTTTTCTTGATAAGCTATTCATATGTAGTGGTTATATACTCTTTGACCTATTGTCTATGTCTCGAAAGTGGTTTTTTGTGGTTTTATGCGAGTGCACATTCAGTATTAATAATATTAACAATGCCGCGTCCTAGAAGATCTAATCTTTCCCAGCAGAGCTGTAATGCAATTAGGCAACGGAATATCGCGAGTCAATTATCTGATGAAGAACGAGAAATTGCACGAGAAGAGCGCCGCGTTAGTATGGAGCAAAGAAGGGCCTTAATTCGTGCTTCTCAAATACAAGAGCAATGAGAGGTAGCCCGTGAAACGGCTAGGTTAGAAACGAGAAATCGTCGAGCTTATCGTACAGATGAACAGAGGAATAATCTTCGAAGTGCAAGAACAAATGGTTCAAGTATTGATTTGAATCGAGCAGCGTTTCTATATGATTGCACCATCGACTACAGCTTTCATCGTTTAGTTTGCATTGGTCCAATGGACGTTGTTTGCCAGCATTGTGGAGCATTGAGGTTTGCTGGTGAAACGCCTGGTTTGTGCTGCCTTAGTGGTAAAGTGAAATTGCCATCATTGGTCCCGCCACCAGAGCCATTGTGCTCCCAGAGCCATTGTGCTTTATGGCGAAACACTAGAATCACGACATTTTCTAGCGAACACTCAAAAATACAATGTCTGTTTCCAAATGACTTCATTTGGGGCGTAAGTTATCGAAGAACACAAATATAATTCGACATTTAAAGTAATTTACGTTAAAAACTATATTTTCTATGACTGTAAAAAAAATCTGGAATGTAGTTTGTTAGATTTCTGTATTTGGCATGTTATTATTTGAAAAAAAAAGTGTTTGTAAAAAAAGTGTTTGTAAATCTAACTATAACTATGGCTTTGACTTTACAGATTCAAGGCCTGATTTGCCAACGCATTGGATCATTGCAACCTATAGAAGATGCACAGCATAAATTCTTGCAAATATACTTTATGGGCAATATGGAAGAACAACTTGACCGGCGTCATGGGATCAACACAGCTACGAAAAGAGCAATTCTTCAAGATCTGCAGCAAATGCTTCATGAACATCATGCATTGGTCAGGCTGTTCAAGACTGCTTTAGAGCGCATGCCAAGTGATGACTATGACAACCATCAATGAAGTGGCAATCCTGATTGTTGGAGAAAACTTGGAAACACGTGAAATTTTACTTACACAACGCAATAAATATGAATCTGAATGAATATGAATGATATGAAATATGAATGAAAATCCCATTAATGAATTAATCCGAGTGTATTCCAATCTGCACAACATAGTTTTCAATCATTTTTTTCTGACATTAGTTTGAATTACTTAATTATTATTACTTTTTTAATTTTTATGCTCATTCTGTATGTTTTCATCATCATTCATCATAATAAAATACTTTTATGTTTCTATCTATATTAATAAATATTATTTTGTATCATTGTATTACGTTCATCAAAGCCTAAATTAGTTCAGCTAAAAGGTAGCACGACATTCATTGACTGTTAGGCGGTACGAAGTTCGCCGGGTCAGCTAGTATATATATCTTAATATATAAAAGAAAGACGGGTTTGTTACAACATTTATAACTCGAGATCTGCTGAACCAATATTTATGGTTATTGATTCGTTGAATTTGTCTCCGCCCCGAATAGCATAATACATCTTATAAACAATGAAAACTCGATATGTGTAATGAATACTTAATCATTTCAATAAATGCTGATTTCATGTTAAACATTTGTTGTCCAATCCTGTCAAATACTGTATTCAAAGAACTATTCATGTGTGCGTTCAGAAATTTATTTTTTGTAAAATGTCTCGAAAGTACAGGTACTGTTATATTTCTTTGTTTTAGACATTAATTTGTGTAAATTATTTATTAATTATTTAATTTTTAATTTCAGAAAATAATACCTAAGATTTATTGTACTGGTTAACAAAAGTGTAAATGTCTTTTTATAGGTTATCTATAATTTTTCTTGATAAGCTATTCATATGTAGTGGTTATATACTCTTTGACCTATTGTCTATGTCTCGAAAGTGGTTTTTTGTGGTTTTATGCGAGTGCACATTCAGTATTAATAATATTAACAATGCCGCGTCCTAGAAGATCTAATCTTTCCCAGCAGAGCTGTAATGCAATTAGGCAACGGAATATCGCGAGTCAATTATCTGATGAAGAACGAGAAATTGCACGAGAAGAGCGCCGCGTTAGTATGGAGCAAAGAAGGGCCTTAATTCGTGCTTCTCAAATACAAGAGCAATGAGAGGTAGCCCGTGAAACGGCTAGGTTAGAAACGAGAAATCGTCGAGCTTATCGTACAGATGAACAGAGGAATAATCTTCGAAGTGCAAGAACAAATGGTTCAAGTATTGATTTGAATCGAGCAGCGTTTCTATATGATTGCACCATCGACTACAGCTTTCATCGTTTAGTTTGCATTGGTCCAATGGACGTTGTTTGCCAGCATTGTGGAGCATTGAGGTTTGCTGGTGAAACGCCTGGTTTGTGCTGCCTTAGTGGTAAAGTGAAATTGCCATCATTGGTCCCGCCACCAGAGCCATTGTGCTCCCAGAGCCATTGTGCTTTATGGCGAAACACTAGAATCACGACATTTTCTAGCGAACACTCAAAAATACAATGTCTGTTTCCAAATGACTTCATTTGGGGCGTAAGTTATCGAAGAACACAAATATAATTCGACATTTAAAGTAATTTACGTTAAAAACTATATTTTCTATGACTGTAAAAAAAATCTGGAATGTAGTTTGTTAGATTTCTGTATTTGGCATGTTATTATTTGAAAAAAAAAGTGTTTGTAAAAAAAGTGTTTGTAAATCTAACTATAACTATGGCTTTGACTTTACAGATTCAAGGCCTGATTTGCCAACGCATTGGATCATTGCAACCTATAGAAGATGCACAGCATAAATTCTTGCAAATATACTTTATGGGCAATATGGAAGAACAACTTGACCGGCGTCATGGGATCAACACAGCTACGAAAAGAGCAATTCTTCAAGATCTGCAGCAAATGCTTCATGAACATCATGCATTGGTCAGGCTGTTCAAGACTGCTTTAGAGCGCATGCCAAGTGATGACTATGACAACCATCAATGAAGTGGCAATCCTGATTGTTGGAGAAAACTTGGAAACACGTGAAATTTTACTTACACAACGCAATAAATATGAATCTGAATGAATATGAATGATATGAAATATGAATGAAAATCCCATTAATGAATTAATCCGAGTGTATTCCAATCTGCACAACATAGTTTTCAATCATTTTTTTCTGACATTAGTTTGAATTACTTAATTATTATTACTTTTTTAATTTTTATGCTCATTCTGTATGTTTTCATCATCATTCATCATAATAAAATACTTTTATGTTTCTATCTATATTAATAAATATTATTTTGTATCATTGTATTACGTTCATCAAAGCCTAAATTAGTTCAGCTAAAAGGTAGCACGACATTCATTGACTGTTAGGCGGTACGAAGTTCGCCGGGTCAGCTAGTATATATATATATCTTAATATATAAAAGAAAGACGGGTTTGTTACAACATTTATAACTCGAGATCTGCTGAACCAATATTTATGGTTATTGATTCGTTGAATTTGTCTCCGCCCCGAATAGCATAATACATCTTATAAACAATGAAAACTCGATATGTGTAATGAATACTTAATCATTTCAATAAATGCTGATTTCATGTTAAACATTTGTTGTCCAATCCTGTCAAATACTGTATTCAAAGAACTATTCATGTGTGCGTTCAGAAATTTATTTTTTGTAAAATGTCTCGAAAGTACAGGTACTGTTATATTTCTTTGTTTTAGACATTAATTTGTGTAAATTATTTATTAATTATTTAATTTTTAATTTCAGAAAATAATACCTAAGATTTATTGTACTGGTTAACAAAAGTGTAAATGTCTTTTTATAGGTTATCTATAATTTTTCTTGATAAGCTATTCATATGTAGTGGTTATATACTCTTTGACCTATTGTCTATGTCTCGAAAGTGGTTTTTTGTGGTTTTATGCGAGTGCACATTCAGTATTAATAATATTAACAATGCCGCGTCCTAGAAGATCTAATCTTTCCCAGCAGAGCTGTAATGCAATTAGGCAACGGAATATCGCGAGTCAATTATCTGATGAAGAACGAGAAATTGCACGAGAAGAGCGCCGCGTTAGTATGGAGCAAAGAAGGGCCTTAATTCGTGCTTCTCAAATACAAGAGCAATGAGAGGTAGCCCGTGAAACGGCTAGGTTAGAAACGAGAAATCGTCGAGCTTATCGTACAGATGAACAGAGGAATAATCTTCGAAGTGCAAGAACAAATGGTTCAAGTATTGATTTGAATCGAGCAGCGTTTCTATATGATTGCACCATCGACTACAGCTTTCATCGTTTAGTTTGCATTGGTCCAATGGACGTTGTTTGCCAGCATTGTGGAGCATTGAGGTTTGCTGGTGAAACGCCTGGTTTGTGCTGCCTTAGTGGTAAAGTGAAATTGCCATCATTGGTCCCGCCACCAGAGCCATTGTGCTCCCAGAGCCATTGTGCTTTATGGCGAAACACTAGAATCACGACATTTTCTAGCGAACACTCAAAAATACAATGTCTGTTTCCAAATGACTTCATTTGGGGCGTAAGTTATCGAAGAACACAAATATAATTCGACATTTAAAGTAATTTACGTTAAAAACTATATTTTCTATGACTGTAAAAAAAATCTGGAATGTAGTTTGTTAGATTTCTGTATTTGGCATGTTATTATTTGAAAAAAAAAGTGTTTGTAAAAAAAGTGTTTGTAAATCTAACTATAACTATGGCTTTGACTTTACAGATTCAAGGCCTGATTTGCCAACGCATTGGATCATTGCAACCTATAGAAGATGCACAGCATAAATTCTTGCAAATATACTTTATGGGCAATATGGAAGAACAACTTGACCGGCGTCATGGGATCAACACAGCTACGAAAAGAGCAATTCTTCAAGATCTGCAGCAAATGCTTCATGAACATCATGCATTGGTCAGGCTGTTCAAGACTGCTTTAGAGCGCATGCCAAGTGATGACTATGACAACCATCAATGAAGTGGCAATCCTGATTGTTGGAGAAAACTTGGAAACACGTGAAATTTTACTTACACAACGCAATAAATATGAATCTGAATGAATATGAATGATATGAAATATGAATGAAAATCCCATTAATGAATTAATCCGAGTGTATTCCAATCTGCACAACATAGTTTTCAATCATTTTTTTCTGACATTAGTTTGAATTACTTAATTATTATTACTTTTTTAATTTTTATGCTCATTCTGTATGTTTTCATCATCATTCATCATAATAAAATACTTTTATGTTTCTATCTATATTAATAAATATTATTTTGTATCATTGTATTACGTTCATCAAAGCCTAAATTAGTTCAGCTAAAAGGTAGCACGACATTCATTGACTGTTAGGCGGTACGAAGTTCGCCGGGTCAGCTAGTATATATATATATATGTAGAATCGTAAAAATAAATCCAGTACACAAATAAATCATAACTATGACACCCGGTCTAGGAAGGTCGTAAAGAATGTGATTAATGAGGGTACATTTTAAACGGAAACCAAGTGAAGGTTAAAGCAATTAAAATGTGTGAAACTTTAAACCACTGACTGAATACATAAAGGACGAAATTAACTAAATGTATTCTTAGAAGTAATAAATAAACCTAATAAGTCTAGCTGAAAACTAATGTAGGACTGAGTATATATTAACAAGAACTTAAGATGGTTTGTGCATTCATTGTTCTGTATTTGTAAAGTAAACACCAACGTTTATATTGTAACCTTATTGTATTATTATCATTATTATTATCATCGTTATTATTTTATTCAATAAATGTATTAAACCAATTATGTGATTCTTTATCATCCTGACAAACCAACTAAGATATTACATAGTTGAATATTAATTGAATTGACATTTGCCCTAAATTAAATAAGAGTACTTTGATTCCACATCAGATTAGCGGATTGGTTATATTTTTCCACATAAGAAGTTGGATAGTTCTCGTTTTCCACATCAGAAGTGGCATGGTACTCTCGTTTTCCACATCAGAAGTGGGATTGAGCTCGTTTTCCACATATATATATATATATATATATATATATATATATATATATATATATATATATATATATATATATATATATATATATATATATATATATACTTTTAGATGTATATTATTTATAAATGTATATATTTATATAAATTTTTTCAAACCAATATACGATTATCATATAACTAGCTTTTACCCCCGTCGCAAGCGACGTCTGCCTTTTGTGTATGGCTTTAATTTCATGTCAAATTTAAATTCCATTTTTAAGTTCAAATATTTAAATTGTTCTATATAAATTTTACATACAAAAATAAATAATTTTTCATATAAACTGACTAAGAAAATATATTTTTTTTTACAAAATAAAAAATATTTTCAATTTATGCGTTATTTGACTAGCATTATTTTAAAATTTGGGATTCTTTTGTTCGATTCGTAAATAAGTTACCAAGGTTATAGCCTATATACAAAATTTGAAGTTTTTTGCACAATTTTTACTTTCAGCAAAAACTGCCCCCGTGCCTCCAAATAAAATTTTGAAATTATGAATTTTCATTTTTTAATAAAATACTTAATTATTCTAGAATCCAGAATATGAACTTTCTCCAACATTCCCTACCGGACCCCCGAATTTCTTCAACGCCCACGAATTTCTCATTCTTGAGATATATCAGCATTAAATACCTTAATACATATGCAAAATTTTAACTTTTTATCTTTTACGAATTAAAAGTAATACAGCAAAAAAAGACTCACTATTTTTCCAGATTTTTCAAAATTACGGGTTTCCAGAAAATTCAGGGAAAAATCCGAGGACGCCAAAAGTCTTAGAATTTTTTTCTCTTTAAAGTTTTTAAAGTCTCTTTTAAAGTCTAGAGTTTACCTCCGTCGCAAAGAGACGTCTTGTCTTTTTGGTTTGTATTATTTGAATCCAATAAAAAAATTCGTAATTACATTTCATGTTTAATTCTATTTTCAAATTGAAATAATAAATAAACTCGCACACACCTACATTAACGCATATAAATTGAGTTAAAAAATATATTTTTTTATGAAAATAAAAAATATTTTCATTTATGGGTTATTTGACCAACTTTTTTTCAAAATTTGGGATTTTTTTTTGATTAGTAAATAAGTTACCAAGGTTAGCCTATATGAAAAATTTCAACTTTCTAGCACAATTTTTACTTTCGGAAAATACTGCCCCTCGTGCTCCTAAATATAATTTTGAAATTTTGAATTTTTTCTTATTAGTAATATACTTAATTATTCTAGAATCCAGAATATGAACTTTTTCCAAATTTACCTACCGGGCCCTCTAATTTTCTTAACGCCCCCTTTTACAATTTTTCCATTTCTAATTCTTAAAAAATGTTAACATAGAACACCGTAATACACATGCCAAATTGCATCTTTCTATCTTTTACGAAATAAAAGTTATGGAGCAAAAACAAAATTTTTTTTTTTTAGTTCTTCCAAAATTTCGGGTTTCTTAAAAATTCATGGGAAAATCCGGGGACGCCAAAAGTCTTAGAATTTTTTTCTCTACGAAATAGGAAATTTTCAAAAACATTGACGGAGTTGTTTTCGAGCTACAATACGAATAGCGTAAACATATAAGAATATAAACATACAGTTGGAACATTATAAATAAGACTAGCGCTTCGCCCCGTCGCAAAGCGACGTGTATATAATATTTGTGAATAAATAAAAGTTATTTGCTAAATTGAAAATAATGCAAAAAAAATATTTTTAAGTAATTCTCGCTGTAATATATCATTTTTTAAATTTTTGTTTCCATATGTTGTTATAATTATTTATCATTTATTTCATTTCATTTACAGTAATTAAGCACTGAATTGACCAGTATCCAGTGCCCTCGTCCATCAGCCACAATTATCACCTCTTGGCTCCATGGTCTCTTACGTTTCCGAACTTCTAATTTGATTCCTCTAAACTTACGCCGTGGAGTGCCTCCTTCCTTCAGCACTCTGTATCGCTTCTTTCCTGAGCATCGTCAATCCTTAGAGTAATTTCACAGCACCCCCGCTTTAGCGATATAATTAAACAATCCTTCGCTTCCTCCTCCCTGCGTAAAATTATCAATAGCCCTAATGAAGCAAAGTATTGAACAATGTCCACTGCGCCGCCCCTAAACACCAATCATCACCTCTTGGCTCTTCTTTAAATTGTATTCGTCTGCACTTGCACACTGCGCCCATTTGCAACACCACAGTCCACCTGAGCATCATCGTTCATTAAGGCACTTTCCTATCGCCTTCGCTTTCGCGCAATCATTAAATAATCCTGCGCTTCCACCTACTGCGTACTAATCTCTTAACAATTAGTTTTCAAAATTAATACTTTACTGACAACCTACATACTTAATTTCATCCATAGAAGTACATTGTTTTTTAATAATTATTCGATAAGATTAATGCTTTATAAAATTAATTTTTACTCATTTTAATGTAAACCTAATAAATACATTAATTTATTTATGTTTTTAAGAAAACCTAGCGGTTCGCTCCAAATAATCGATCTCTAGTACTTATCCTTCCCGTTATTGCAGTTTCGATTTAATCCCCATGCACCACCGCATACACTTCCAGCACCAAAGCACATATTCTGCAACACGGTTGTCTCCCAGAGTCATTCTAATCTTAGTACTGAACCTCAGCGCCATCCTCTCCTCTAATCTGGCACTTCCAATTCGACACTACAGCAATTCATTTACATAATTAAAACTGCACTGTAATGTTACGTTCTAATTTTCGTATTTATATTTACGATATAATATTAGTCTCTCCATTAATCCCCGCTCCTGAAATAAAATTGTCAAATTTTAAGCATAGCAATCTATTTTGCTCGTAACAATTCTCTCTACCTTTTTAACTTTTATCTACCTTTACTTTTATAAATGATCGAAATTTCAAAATTGAGTTCTTTGGCAAAGCCTTTCCCGCCCCCACTTCCCCAGTTTCACGCCGTTACTAAGGTTAAATTTATTTTCGCAAATATGCACATGCATAGTTTCTATTTTGTTATTTGATATTTGGGGCTGTAAACTATTTCCCCTCTATACCCCTCACTCTTGTTTGATTTCGCAGCACAAAAAACGCACCAAAAATTAATCCAATTCTACTACTGAATGTAATTTGAATATCTAACTTATAGAGAACTATTGTACTTCTATTTAATATTCTATATGCAAAATATCATCGTTGTACCTCTATATTGTTCTTATACTCGGTTTATCACCTCCCACTCTAATGTTACACTTAGGAAAATGTAGTTTTTTTTATATTTTCTTTATTAATATGTCAATCTGTCTGTCAATTTATATCTGCATACCAAATTTTAGCTTTGTACTTATATTTTAGCACTAGTTCCTCCCGCATACCATCGCTACTGAACAAATTTGTCAAATCTCAGCACTGGGATCTATTTTGTTTGTATCTAAGAACATATATTTTATATTATAGTCTTTCATCACAATGTATTGAACATTTCCGGTTTTTAGCCACCCGCCACTATTTGAAATTTGTGTTTTCTATGGTTTGTCTTATATTTCAACGTTCTAGCTTTGCTGCGACATTGTCCCCAAAAATTCGCGCCGCTACTGAATAATAATTTTAGTGTTATAACTATTAGCAAATATGGCAATTAGTGTCTTAATACATGTCCCAAGTTTTAATTTTCTTAATTTAATATTTCTGGCCTTTACTGTCTCAGTTCCCGCCGCCACTGGAAATTTGGAGTTTTTATTATTTATTCTTTAATGACAGTCTACTGCGAGCCTTCATACTAAATTTCAACGTTGGAACTCTATTCTAACAATACCCTCAAAAAATCGCCCCGCTACTGAATATAATATGTGGTTTTTTAATTATTGGCAAATATTTACAATTAGCGTATATATATATACATATCGCAAGTTGTAATTGTCTTTATTCAATATTTCTAAATTTTACGGTTTTAACTGCCGCCGCCACAGGAAATTTAGGGTTTCCTATTTTTGTTTTTATAAGTTACTGTCTACAGAGTGCTTACCTACAAATATAAATATTCTAACTCTATTCTTACATAGCCTAAGAAAATCGCGCCACTAATAAATTATAAATTTGGTGTTCTAATTATTGGCGATAATGCACAATTAGTGAATCTATACATGTCGCAAATTAATATTTTTTTATTAAATATTAAATTAATAAATTTTAAAATTATAATAAATTTTAGGGTTTCAACTCCCACCGCCACTGGAAATTTGGAGTTTTCAATTTTTTCACTTAATTAGGATTATTGCACTTTCACCACCCTGTGTACCAATCTCTAAGCAATAATTTGCTAAATTTATTTTTTACTGTTAATCGCTCTGCACCGCCACCCACACTTTAAGCACAACGACTCATCGCTTGCAGAGGAGCTACATTCTACCGCCACTACTTCAAGCGCAACCCCTTCTTTGCATACTGATCCCCACTGAATATCTATTTAATATTCTACATGCAAAATATCATCGTTGTACCTCTATTTTGTTCTTATACTCGGTATATCAACCCCCCCACTCTAGAGTTACACTTAAGAAAATGTACTTTTTTTAATATTTTTGTTATTATTATGGCAATCTATATCTGCTTACTAAATTTCAGCTTTGTATTTATATTTTACCATTAGTACCACCCACATACCTGCGCTACTGAACAAGTTTGTCAAATTTTAACACACGGATCTATTTTATTTGTATCTAAGAACATATATTCTAAACTATAGTCTTTCATCTCTATATATTTCATATTTCTGGTTTATAGCCCCCTGCGCCCGCCGCCTCTGGACAGTTGCAGTTTTCTATAGTATGTCTTTAATGGCACTCTATATAGGTCCCACGTTCTAAATATCAACGTTCTAGCTCTGTTGCAACATTGCCCCCAAAAAATCACGCCGCTACTGAATTAAAATTTTGGTAATCCAATTATTGGAAAACATGCGCAATTAGTGTCTCAATTCATACCCTAAGTTTTAATACTACTTTTTCAATATTTCTGGCTTTTACTGTCTTAAATCCCGCCGCCACTGGAAATTTAGGGCTGTTTATTTTTTTTCATTAATAACTGTCTATAGCGAGCCTACAAATTAAATTTAAACGTCCTCTATTCTAACATTGTCCCCAGAAATTCGCGCCGCTACTGAACTCAAATTTCAAATGTCCAACTATTGGCAAATGTGCACAATTATGATCTCAATACACACACCAAATTTCAGTTTTCTATCTTTTCTAGTTCGTCAGATATTTGCAAAAGTATTTTTTCGAATTTTCCAGTTTTTGCAAAATTACGGGTTTCCAGGAAATTCAGGGATCTGCATACTAAATTTCAGCTTTGTATTTAGTTAGCTTTGCATTATTACCCCCCGCATACCACCGCTACTTAACAACTTTGTCAAATTTTAGCACAGGGATCTATTTTGTTTGTATCCAAGAACATATATTCTAAACTATTGCCATTCATCTCTATATATTTCATATTTCTGGTTCTTTGCCCCCAGCGCCCGCCGCCTCTGGAAAGTTGCAGTTTTCTATAGTTTTCCTTTAATGACACTCTATATAGGGCTCACGTTCCAAATATTCCACGTTCCAGGGCAACAATGCCCCTAAAAAATCACGCCGCTACTGAATTAAAATTTTAGTAATCCAATTATTGGCAAACATGCGCAATTAGTGTCTCAATACATACCCTAAGTTTTAATACTACTTTTTTAATATTTCTGGCTTTTACTGTCTTAACTCCCGCCGCCACTGGAAATTTTGGGACTGTTTATTTTTTTTCTTTAATTACTGTCTACAGCGAGCCTACATATTAAATTTGAAAGTCTTAATTCTTTTCTAACATTGCACTCAGAAATTCGCGCCGCTACTGAACTTAATTTTTAAATTTCCAACTATTGGAAAATGTGCACACTTATGATCTCAATACACACACCGAATTTCAGTTTTCTATCTTTTCTAGTTCGTCAGATATTTGCAAAAGTATTTTTTCGAATTTTCCAGTTTTTCCAGGGAAATTCAGGGAAAAAATCAGAAATTCGTCCTTTACATAATATCAAAATTTAAAAAACTTTGTAGGAGCCGTTTAGAAGATACCATATACGATTTTGTTACCGGAAATATATATATATATATATATATATATATATATATATATATATATATATATATATATATATATATATATACTAGCTGACCCGGCGAACTTCGTACCGCCTAACAGTCAATGAATGTCGTGTTACCTTTTAGCTGAACTATTTTAGGCTTTGATGAACGTAATACAATGATACAAAATAATATTTATTAATATAGATAGAAACATAAAAGTATTTTATTATGATGAATGATGATGAAAACATACAGAATGAGAATAAAAATTTAAAAAAAAATAATAATTAAGCAATTCAAACTCATGTCAGAGAAAAATGATTAAAGACTATGTTGTGCAGATTGGAATACACTCGGATTAATTCATTAATGGGATTTTCATTCAAGCACCTTGTGGTAAACGACATTCTTTGTTTTTTGGTCAGGCGCAAGAACAAATAAAGCGGATGGTTTGCCGACACGTGAGCATGCCACGTACAATTGACCATGAGAAAAACATGCATTTTCTAGATTGAGGCCACAAATAGTCAAGGATTGGCCCTGTGATTTGTTGATCGTCATGGCGAAGGCAAGACGAATCGGGAATTGAATTCGTTTAAACTCAAATGGCATATCCGTTGGGATCATTGGAATCCTTGGAATAAGAACTTCCTTATCTTTAAATTTTCCTTTAAGTATCGACGCGTGAATCACATTGCTCATCAGTTTTTTTATCACCAAACGCGTTCCATTGCACAGTTTTGGTTGGTTTAAATTCCTAAGCATGATTACTACCGAGCCAACCTTAAGTTTTAAATTGTGCGGTGGTAAACCAGGCACATCCAAGGAGTTTAAAAATTCACTTGGATAATTAGTGGCTTCTTCTTCGTTTGTTACACAGTCGATAGATTTGAATGAATACAGAGTACCTACGATTTGATTTTGAATTATAAAATTGAGGTCATCTACATCTTTATTTTTAGCGGCCAAAATTGCTCGCTCACTTAACCATTTAGTATTTTTCTGGTTAGCAATGATATCCGGGAATTCTTTGTTGATAAGCTCGTCTTTTGATGATACAAAATTGCAAACATTTGGAGGAAATGAAATCAAACCGCTCGATTTGTCAACAGGAACACGGCCATTACCGATAGTCAGCAATTGCTTCGAGAAATCATCAGCAGATAGATCATTCAACAATGCAGCTCTTATATTTACAGACAGTTGAAGTTTCTTTACATATCGCCACAGATTTGATGCTTTGAGGCAAGCGTTTATTTCGTCGGCAGCAGTAGATCTTGGAATGACTGGTAGTGTTTGTCGGAAATCGCCAGATAATAAAATCATTGCACCACCAAAACATCTCGAGTCATTGCGCAGATCTTTTAATGTTTGGTCGTTTTACCAGCAAACCTCAATGCTCCACAATGTTGGCAAACAACGTCCATTGGACCAATGCAAACTAAACGATGCAAGCTGTAGTCGATGGTGCAATCATATAGAAACGCTGCTCGATTTAAATCAATACTTGAACCATTTCTTCTTGCACTTCGAAGATTATTCCTCTGTTCATCTGTACGATAAGCTCGACGATTTCTCGTTTCTAACCTAGCCGTTTCACGGGCTACCTCTCTTTGCTCTTGTGTTTGAGAAGCACGAATTAAGGCCCTTCTTTGCTCCATACTAACGCGGCGCTCTTCTCGTGCAATTTCTCGTTCTTCATCAGATAATTGACTTGCGATATTCCGTTGCCTAATTGCATTACGGCTCCGCTGGGAAAGATTAGATCTTCTAAGTCGCTGCATTGTTATTAATATTAATACTGAATGTGCACTCGCATAAAACCACAAAAAACCACTTTCGAGACATAGACAATAGCTCAAAGAGTATATGTTTGGGCGATTGTGGTGCCCGGGTATTTCACCAAAAGTAGTCAGGAAGTCTTCGAAGTTCGTGAACTCAATATGAATTTAAAAGTATATTTATTTCATACAAAGTTACACATTGGGGTCGTAAATCCCAACAGAATTACACAATTAAACACTTATCCTAATAATTAATAATAATGAATGTATATAAATGTATGTGAATGTCTTAATGTATATATTTTAATATTAAATTGTACTGTTTATTTAATACTTGTTGTCTCGTCGAGAGCTGGTTCGAAAAGGGGTGATTTTAGTACAATATATTTAACACTTAAAAATAGGAAGGAGTGGGGATGAACCCATAATACAATTTGTGAACATAGTTGAACAAAAATGGGTAATAAAATTATTGCCAACATCAAGAAATGTAAGTCTGCATTTACACGTCTCACATCAAAACGTACAGGCGACACTCAATAAAGTTCATTTACACTTTTGCCTTAAAAACATGTAAAATTAGGTTATATTATAATTGTATTTTGATGCATGTTTTTGTCCATACTCCCCCCCTTGATAAATTGGGTTTATCAAAATGAATTCACTGGTAAAAAGGGCTGAACGTCTGACAGCACGTTTGATCTCTCCTGGTTGAGTTTTCAAGGTGGCGGCTCTCGGAGTGTTGTCGTTGCCTGCAGTGAGATATGTTATGCGTCCCATTATCCATTGAGTAGGAGGTATATTGTCTTCTTGTACTATTACAAGTGATCCGATTTCTAGATCCAGGGTGCTTGATGTATTCCATTTTGCGTGCTGTTGACAGAAGTGGATATAGTCTGTATACCATCGTTGTATCTGCTGGAATCTTCTCATGTTGTTGAGGTTCACTGGCGCTCCTGGAGTAGGCATAGCACTGCTGATTTGTCGACCTATGATTCAGTGTCCGGGAGTAAAAGGAATAAGGTCATCTGGATTGGGTGACATGGGGTACATTGCTTGGGAGTTCAATATTGCTTTATTCTTAGTTAATTTATAGAAAATATTATTAGTTCTGCTGAAATGTATTGATTGGACATTGAACTCTGTAACTAAGTTTCTTTTGTAGCAAAGACAATTAAAAAGGTATATATAATATTTAATGATAGAACCGTCATATTTACTTTTTATTAGTATGAGCCCTGCGCAGTCAACTCCAGTAGTTCTAAATGGATAGTTGAGTTTGACTTTTAATATGCGGTAAATTGCATTGCATTTATTGGTTATAATAATTTTTTCCTTAGGAATTTCTGGTAAATTGAAATTATGTATAGGCCAGTGATTAGACGGTTGCTTTAACCAGTCTGGACCTGACCACCATAAATGATTGTTTAAAAGAACGTCTGTTGTTATACCTCGTGATATAAGATCCGCGGGGTTTGAATCAGTGGGAACATGACGCCATTCATGTTTATCGGTCATGTTCGATTGAATTTCTGAGATACGGTTAGCAACAAATGTTTTTAATGTATGAGGAGACAGTTTAATCCACGATAACACAATTGTGGAATCTGTCCATAAAATAATTATTTTTAATTTAACTGGAAACAAGTTTATTGCTTTTTTGACCATTCTTACAATGATTAAGGCGGCACATAGCTCTAAACATGGTGTGGTCAAAGTTTTTAATGGCGCGATCTTCGATTTACAATGTACGAGTATAAAGCATATTTTTGCGTTTACCAAATCATTAATGTTTGTTAAATGATTGTAACTTCCATACGCCTTTGCGAATCGATCATAAAGGCGATGTAATTCAATAGTTACAGAATTATTTATTAGAACATCGCGTTTTATCGTCATATCATTCATAGCAATCAAAGATTTGGTTAATGATAGACAATAATTTTTGAAATCCCGTGGCATCTCATCATCCCAGTTTAATTTTAATAAGCATAGCGTCTGTCTAATGATTTTAAATGAATTAATACAAGGTGAAAAAAAGCATGGCGGGTCCAAAATATTTGTAACGAACGACGGTATGGTTCGCTTTGTAAGTTTCACGGGTTGTTTAATAAGAATAAATTTATATTGGAATAAGTCCCGTTCAGAATCCCACATAACGCATAGTGATTTTTCACATACTATGTCACCTGGATCAAAATAAAAATGCCTAGTTGAATGGTAACTTTTTAATTCAGACAGCAATGATGGTGCATTGAAAATCCATTTGTGTAATTGAAAACTTCCTTCCGACAATATTAAACTGAATTGATTGCAATGATCAGACAGTTCAATATGGTCATTGGAATCTGTTATGAGGCCGTATGTTACCGTATTCAATTGATAAGAACGCAATGGTTTTCGTGGCTCGAACCGCCAAATAATAGTGTGACCATTTGCTTGAAGAGCGTTGAGCGGTGAGAAATATGAATTTCTTAAATGCCTTGGTTCTGTATTTAGGAAGTTATGATTTAAATAAATGCAGTCGCTTATGAATTTGTTGTACATCATTTTTAATACCGGGTTGTCGTTTGGTTTTCTCCCGAATTTAAGAAGAGGTTTTGTGACTATGTTCTTAATACCTCCTAACAACACCGGTGGCCTTTTGATTGCTAATGTAACACCGAATGTACCGTTAACATCAAATTGTGTGCTTTTAATAATTTGTTCCTTACAAGCTGTTTGTTTGTCAATTCGCGGAATAGAATCTGAAACGTTAACCAATGTAAGTGAATCTTTGATTTGTGTTGACGCAACTGATGTGTCGGTAACATCACTTGTTGTGGTGTTATTTATTTGTTTCTCACAAACTACTTCTTCCGTAATCTGAGGAATGATTATTGAATCTCCTATTGTAGGTAATTCTGTTAGTGGAACAGTGACAACTGACGTGTCATGAATATCACGTGTTGTGTTATTAATTATTTGTTTTGCGCAGACTACCTCATCGGCTTTATTTGCTGTGATTGATGCCTTTTTTGCTTTTCTTATGCAAGTGTACCAATCACAATCATCCAACATTCTATGTTCAGAAATGATTGGGACAATACTAAAATGTTTATTAAAAATATAATTTATAGCTGAATCTATTTTATCGTAAGTTTTACACAAGTTAGTGCGTAATTCAACTAAAGCTTCTAATTTAACTAAATCTGTGTTATCTAAATTGGCTTTAATTACAAGACAAGCTTGTTGAATTTTATTATATAGTGGCTGACAAATTTTCTTACAATACTTAATCCTATAAATGTCGTATGTTGATGGATCAGTTATGTCAATGCTTTCCATATAGGGAACATGATCCTGGAAAGATAAACCATATATCTCTAATTGTGCATATGCCCTGCTTAGTGCATATGGCATCCTTTGTGCATATGGCAACGTTTGGTTAACCATTATTAAGTCTTTTTAATTAATTTAAATTAGAAATTATAAGTATTGTCTGATACGAATATCAATTGATTTAAGCAATATGGTGTTAATAGATACTCTTTTAAAAATAACAATAAAATATTTTTAAAAATATAACGTAAAAGTGTGAATAAGTAATATAAAATGTGTTCTGGTCAATATTGTAGAAAGTACCCAGAACCACATGTAAATATAATGCGGTATAATAAAATGTTCTAAGTCTAATAAAACCTCATGGGTATGCAGTGTACGTATCAATCAGGTATATGAAACACAACTCAATACCGCATGGCCATAGGAAAGGGTCTAGACAGGACCGTAATTGTATTGATGTTTTAAATGTTATATCGCTTAACAACAAATAGGCAGAACAAATATTACCACGTGTATAAATGTTGTCGTAATTTAGAAACAATCCCGGTGGCTTTTAATATGTAATATTTTGCCAACTCAAAAGATATATTTTGCTCAATGAAATAATCCCGGTGGCTTTAATATCGATTATTTACCAACGCATAAGAAATATTTACTAAATATGGACATTAGCTGTGCCCTCCTAAACCAACAATTTGTAAGACTAACAAACCAAACAATATACACAAAATAACAATCTTTGCTACAATTTTATAGTATAAAAAAATGCACAAAGATATTTTAGAAGTAAAACAAAGCAATATTAAAATAGGAAATGGAGAATTTTTTAAGGAATAGACACTAACCGTTGTTGCACGTGTTTGCTCAGGGGTGCCTCCTTGACCAATTTTCCAGTGTTTGTATAACTCAAAACTTCAAATTCTTCACTGTAGATAATTGCAGGTATTCCATGCACGATTGCTTCTCGCGACTGTAGGAGATCCGGCTCGAAGGACCAAATGTTTGGGCGATTGTGGTGCCCGGGTATTTCACCAAAAGTAGTCAGGAAGTCTTCGAAGTTCGTGAACTCAATATGAATTTAAAAGTATATTTATTTCATACAAAGTTACACATTGGGGTCGTAAATCCCAACAGAATTACACAATTAAACACTTATCCTAATAATTAATAATAATGAATGTATATAAATGTATGTGAATGTTTTAATGTATATATTTTAATATTAAATTGTACTGTTTATTTAATACTTGTTGTCTCGTCGAGAGCTGGTTCGAAAAGGGGTGATTTTAGTACAATATATTTAACACTTAAAAATAGGAAGGAGTGAGGATGAACCCATAATACAATTTGTGAACATAGTTAAACAAAAATGGGTAATAAAATTATTGCCAACATCAAGAAATGTAAGTCTGCATTTACACGTCTCACATCAAAACGTACAGGCGACACTCAATAAAGTTCATTTACACTTTTGCCTTAAAAACTTGTAAAATTAGGTTATATTATAATTGTATTTTGATGCATGTTTTTGTCCAGTATATAACCACTACATATGAATAGCTTATCAAGAAAAATTATAGATAACCTATAAAAAGACATTTACACTTTTGTTAACCTGTACAATAAATCTTAGGTATTATTTTCTGAAATTAAAAATTAAATAATTAATAAATAATTTACACAAATTAATGACTAAAACAAACAAATATAACAGTACCTGAACTTTCGAGACATTTTACAAAAAATAAATTTCTGAACGCACACATGAATAGTTGTTACAGTATTTGACAGGATTGGACAACAAATGTTTGACATGAAATCAGCATTTATTGAAATGATTAAGTATTCATTACACATATCGAGTTTTCTTGTTTTTAAGATGTATTATGCTATTCGGGGCGGAGACAAATCCAACGAATCAATAACCATGAATATTGGTTCAGCAGATCTCGAGTTATAAGTGTTGTAACAAACCCGTCTTTGTTTTATATATTTTCATTGTTTTTAAGATGTATTATGCTATTCGGGGCGGAGACAAATCCAACGAATCAATAACCATGAATATTGGTTGAGCAGATCTCGAGTTATAAGTGTTGTAACAAACCCGTCTTTCTTTTATATATTAAGATATATATTAAGATATTAAATACACGTCGCTTTGCGACGGGGCGAAGCGCTAGTCTTACTATTATAATGTTCGTAATGTTCCAATTTAACATGGAAAACTCAAAAGAACTCATAGATATTTATATACATATCTTAATATATAAAAGAAAGACGGGTTTGTTACAACACTTATAACTCGAGATCTGCTCAACCAATATTCATGGTTATTGATTCGTTGGATTTGTCTCCGCCCCGAATAGCATAATACATCTTAAAAACAATGAAAATATATAAAACAAAGACGGGTTTGTTACAACACTTATAACTCGAGATCTGCTGAACCAATATTCATGGTTATTGATTCGTTGGATTTGTCTCCGCCCCGAATAGCATAATACATCTTAAAAACAATGAAAACTCGATATGTGTAATGAATACTTAATCATTTCAATAAATGCTGATTTCATGTCAAACATTTGTTGTCCAATCCTGTCAAATACTGTAACAACTATTCATGTGTGCGTTCAGAAATTTATTTTTTGTAAAATGTCTCGAAAGTTCAGGTACTGTTATATTTGTTTGTTTTAGTCTTTAATTTGTGTAAATTATTTATTAATTATTTAATTTTTAATTTCAGAAAATAATACCTAAGATTTATTGTACAGGTTAACAAAAGTGTAAATGTCTTTTTATAGGTTATCTATAATTTTTCTTGATAAGCTATTCATATGTAGTGGTTATATACTCTTTGAGCTATTGTCTATGTCTCGAAAGTGGTTTTTTGTGGTTTTATGCGAGTGCACATTCAGTATTAATATTAATAACAATGCAGCGTCTTAGAAGATCTAATCTTTCCCAGCGGAGCCGTAATGCAATTAGGCAACGGAATATCGCAAGTCAATTATGTGATGAAGAACGAGAAATTGCACGAGAAGAGCGCCGCGTTAGTATGGAGCAAAGAAGGGCCTTAATTCGTGCTTCTCAAACACAAGAGCAAAGAGAGGTAGCCCGTGAAACGGCTAGGTTAGAAACGAGAAATCGTCGAGCTTATCGTACAGATGAACAGAGGAATAATCTTCGAAGTGCAAGAAGAAATGGTTCAAGTATTGATTTAAATCGAGCAGCGTTTCTATATGATTGCACCATCGACTACAGCTTGCATCGTTTAGTTTGCATTGGTCCAATGGACGTTGTTTGCCAACATTGTGGAGCATTGAGGTTTGCTGGTAAAACGACCAAACATTAAAAGATCTGCGCAATGACTCGAGATGTTTTGGTGGTGCAATGATTTTATTATCTGGCGATTTCCGACAAACACTACCAGTCATTCCAAGATCTACTGCTGCCGACGAAATAAACGCTTGCCTCAAAGCATCAAATCTGTGGCGATATGTAAAGAAACTTCAACTGTCTGTAAATATAAGAGCTGCATTGTTGAATGATCTATCTGCTGATGATTTCTCGAAGCAATTGCTGACTATCGGTAATGGCCGTGTTCCTGTTGACAAATCGAGCGGTTTGATTTCATTTCCTCCAAATGTTTGCAATTTTGTATCATCAAAAGACGAGCTTATCAACAAAGAATTCCCGGATATCATTGCTAATCAGAAAAATACTAAATGGTTAAGTGAGCGAGCAATTTTGGCCGCTAAAAATAAAGATGTAGATGACCTCAATTTTATAATTCAAAATCAAATCGTAGGTACTCTGTATTCATTCAAATCTATCGACTGTGTAACAAACGAAGAAGAAGCCACTAATTATCTAAGTGAATTTTTAAACTCCTTGGATGTGCCTGGTTTACCACCGCACAGTTTAAAACTTAAGGTTGGCTCGGTAGTAATCATGCTTAGGAATTTAAACCAACCAAAACTGTGCAATGGAACGCGTTTGGTGATAAAAAAACTGATGAGCAATGTGATTCACGCGTCGATACTTAAAGGAAAATTTAAAGATAAGGAAGTTCTTATTCCAAGGATTCCAATGATCCCAACGGATATGCCATTTGAGTTTAAACGAATTCAATTCCCGATTCGTCTTGCCTTCGCCATGACGATCAACAAATCACAGGGCCAATCCTTGACTATTTGTGGCCTCAATCTAGAAAATGCATGTTTTTCTCATGGTCAATTGTACGTGGCATGCTCACGTGTCGGCAAACCATCCGCTTTATTTGTTCTTGCGCCTGACCAAAAAACAAAGAATGTCGTTTACCACAAGGTGCTTGAATGAAAATCCCATTAATGAATTAATCCGAGTGTATTCCAATCTGCACAACATAGTCTTTAATCATTTTTCTCTGACATGAGTTTGAATTGCTTAATTATTATTTTTTTTTAAATTTTTATTCTCATTCTGTATGTTTTCATCATCATTCATCATAATAAAATACTTTTATGTTTCTATCTATATTAATAAATATTATTTTGTATCATTGTATTACGTTCATCAAAGCCTAAATTAGTTCAGCTTAAAGGTAACACGACATTCATTGACTGTTAGGCGGTACGAAGTTCGCCGGGTCAGCTAGTTTGTTATTAAATAAAAGTTATTTGATAAATTGAAAATAATGCAAAAGTAATTTTCGCTAAAATATATCATTTTTTAAATTTATATTTCCTTATTTTGTTATAATTTCTTTATTTACAGTAATAAAGCACTGTATTGACCAGTCTTTAGTGCCCCTGCCAATAAGCCCCAATCGTCACCTCTTGGCTCCATGCTCTCTTACGTTTTCTAACTTTTAATTTGATTCCTCTAAACTTCCGCAATGGAGTGCCTCCTACTTTTAGCACTCTGCATCGCTTCTTTCCTGAGCATTGTCGGTCTTTAAAGTTCTTTCACAGCGCCCTTGCTTTAGCGCTATAATTAAATAGTCCTTCGCTTCCTCCTCCCTGCGTAAAATTATCATTTACCCTAATAAAGCACAGTATTGAACAATGTCCACTGCCTTGCCCCTAAACACCAATCATCACCTCTTTGCTCCATGCTCTGTATCGTTCTCTCACTTTTAATTGTATTCCTTGCACCTCTGCCACAATGCACCCACTTGCAACACCGCAGCCCACCTCTGCATCACCGCTTATTAGGGCGCTTTCCAATCGCCCCCGTTTTAGCGAAATTATTAGGTAATCTTGCGCTTCCTTTCCCTGAGTACTAATCTCTTAACAATTAGTTTTCAAAATTAATACTTTACTGGCAACCTACATACTTAATTTCATCCTTAGAAGTACATTATTTTTTAATAATTATAAATGCTTGATAAAGATAATTTTCACTTATTTTAATGTAAACCTACTAATTACATTAATTCATTTATGTTTTTAAGAAAGCCTTGCGGTTCGCTCTTAATAATCTCAACTCTAGCCCTTATCTTTCCCGTTATTGCACTTTAGATTTAATCTCTCTGCACCGCCGCCCACACTTACAGTACCAAAGCACATATTCTGTAACACGGTTACCTCCCAGAGCCATTATAATCTATCGCCACACTTCTAACACCACCGTTACTTAGTACTGAACCCCAGCGCCACCCTCTCCTCCAATCAGGCACTACTAATTCGACATTACAGCAATTCTTTTACATAATTAAAACTGCATTGTAATCTTACGTTCAAATTTTCGTATTTCTCCTGCACTAATGGTACACATAAGAAAATGTAGTTTATTTATATTTTCGTTATTAATATGTCAATCTATATCTGCATACTTAATTTCAGCTTTGTATTTATATTTTGGCATTAGTACCCCCCGCATACCACCGCTACTCAACAAGTTTGTCAAATTTTAGCACAGGGATCTATTTTGATTGTATCTAAGAACATATATTCTAAACTATTGCCATTCATCTCTATATATTTCATATTTCTGGTTCTTGGCCCCCAGCGCCCGCCGCCTCTGGAAAGTTGCAGTTTTCTATAGTTTTCCTTTAATGACACTCTATATAGGGCTCACGTTCCAAATATTCCACGTTCCAGGGCAACAATGCCCCTAAAAAATCACGCCGCTACTGAATTAAAATTTTAGTAATCCAATTATTGGCAAACATGCGCAATTAGTGTCTCAATACATACCCTAAGTTTTAATACTACTTTTTCAATATTTCTGGCTTTTACTGTCTCAACTCCCGCCGCTACTGAAAATTTGGGGCTGTTAATTTTTTTTCATTAATGACTGTCTAGAGCGAGCCTACATATTAAATTTGAACGTCCTAACTCTATTCTAACCTTGCCCCCGGAAATTCGCGCCGGTACTTAACTCAAATTTCAAATGTCCAACTATTTGCAAATGTGCACAATTATGATCTCAATACACATACTAAAATTCAGTTTTCTATCTTTTCTAGTTCGTCAGACATTTGCAAAAGTATCTTTTCGAATTTTCCAGTTTTTCCAGAATAATTTTTTCCAGAGAAATTCAGGGAAAAATTCAGGGACGTAGAAAGTCTTAGAAATTCGTCCTTTACATAATATCAAAATTTAAAAAACTTTGTAGGCGCCGTTTAGAAGATACTATATACGATTTTGTTACCGGAAATATATATATATATGTGGGGTAGAAATATAAATAAATCCTGGTTGACGCCTCAAGTGTGGGGTCACAATAATCCTATCCTTATTTATGTTTTAATTTAGCAGTTTAATGATAACAATCCTAAAGTTGAGCCCCTATTAATATTATAGTTTATTAAAATAAAGTTAACACATAACTTAGGTTTAATAATAGTTCATTTAATTATTCCGCAAAGAAAAAACAATTACATCACAATAAAGTTAATTTATAAAAAGAGAGTCCACAATAATAATAACACTTGTTAACATACAATGCTTTGGTTTGAAGACCTTATTACAATGATTGCATATTACAAAATAATGCGCAATAAAATAGTACATTCACACGTTTATAATGATAAAAATAAATTAACATTTAACACTATAGCTTTGTGCAAACACTCCACTATTTACGCCTATAACAATATCAAATATCACAACTAGCGATTCTGATTACAATTCTCAATGATATTAACAACTAGTTAAAATACCATATTCCTGAATTCACAAATGACCTCCTTACAAACTGTGTATGCTCTCTATTCGCCATTTTCTTATATTATCTTTTGCCTGTTGAACATGCCTCGTCACACGTTGCAGCGAGCGTCTGGTGTCGAGAGTACAAGGTTCACATGCCTCATCAGATGTAATGGCAAGCGTCTGGTGTCAAGAGTACGTTTAAATATATCCTAATATTAGCCAAGTTCTTAACCTATAAGACAGAGTTCTTTTAAATTATTATTTCTTAAAAACTAATTATAACTAATCTTAAATCTAATCCCACACTCGGCCTCTCCTGACTAGTAACTATCCTCAGTTGCTACAATCATCCATGAGCATGGTTTCATCACATCTGCCGATGTAGAAGTCCTTATTGGTCCTTCACACTCTTCTGCTTTCTAAACGTCATAACGATCATTTCCTTATTTTCGTTATTTTGTATGGTCCTAAAAATTTAGCTTTAACTTAAGCTCCTGTTGCAAATTGTGTACGTTGTATAGCCACTAAACTGTTCAGTGTATACTTTCTTGGTGCTTTACATTTTCTATTGTAGCTAGTCCTGTTTTCTTGCTGAATTTTTGGAATATTACCTTTAGCCTCTTCTCTCAGCTTCTCACGTTTATCTACAAACTCATTTTGTATTTCTTCTGTATAATTCTTTACTTGTATCGTCTTCTTCGGCTTCGGAAAATGCTTGACGGCTTTGTCCTTATCCTTAGAGGGACGAACAGTGTCTTGTTTGGTTTTCATTTTAACCCCAATCATCAATTAATTTTCTATTATATACTTTCCTGTATAATTATTTACTTGTTTCGTCTTCTTCGGCTTCGGAAAATGCTTGACTGCGTTGACCTTATCCTTAGAGGGACGAACATTTCCTTGTTTCATCATCTTCGGCTTTGGAAAATGCTTGACTGCGTTGACGTTATCCTTAGAGGGACGAACATTGTCTTGTTTCATTGCATAACCTAGGTCGTTCATTTCCTGGGCTGCCTGCATGACATCCTTTTCTATCCCTTCATCCAGCTGCTCTTGAACATCTAGTCGATCTGCAGGTGGTAGTTTAAGTGGCCTAGAGAATATGGAAGTATCATCTTTCAATGTAATTGTCATTTCACTTTCAGAGTTGATTAACTCTTTTCGTTTGTCATTGTCCACTAACTCGTGTATTTTATTAACAACATTTTTATCGTTTATATGAGATAAGTTTAGATCACTTTCTTTATCACCATTGTCTATTTTTAATGTCATTAATTGTTTAACTTCACTTTCATTTTCATCTTTATCGCTATAAAGTTTATGAAAATTAACACCTGTGTTATCAATAACTACTTTAGCTTTAGCTATAATGTCCAAACCTATTACCATGTTCATATGCATCGCCTGTGATGTTAACACTTCAAAATAACTAGCGTAATGTTCTGAATCAATTTCAATGTCCAATTTAATTCTACCTAAAGAATTTACTCGAGAGTTTGACAAACCGCGTATTGTTATAACAGAGTCATATAATTTAACATTCTTTAATGTTTTAAAATAGTCTTCGCGCACTGCTGATAAATCACTACCAGTATCTATTAAAGCATTTACGTTACTCCTGTTATTAACACAAACTGTTTTTATCATTTCTACTTTCATAACATTATGCTCTGATTTAACAGTTTTTATTTTAGTTTTACAGTTTCGACTAACATGTCCATAATTACCACAAGTAAAACATTTGTAACCCTTGTCTTTATCGGGACACACTTTAGATGAGTGTGATAACGAACCACAATTAAAACATTTAATCTTCTCACCTGTTGTCTCAGTTTTTGTTTTGGTACCTGACCTAGATCTCCTATCATAGTCCGGGATATCCATTTTCATTTTTTCATATTGTTCAAGCTTACGTCTAAGTTGTGCAATATTTTCAGCTCCATACAATATCACTTTATTCGCTGTACTGTCACGAATACCTGCTATGATATAATCCATAATAGCTGCTTCTTCGACATCTGCTTGTCTAGCTATGTCTAAAATATCATAAACATATTGACGAAAAGTCTCCTCTGGTTTCTTTACCCTTTGTTGAAGCATCTTGTGCACCAGTGCACTATTTAAACTTGTATCGAATTCATCGATCAAATACGATTTAAATGTATTCCAGTTTATTATCCTGGTTTCAAAATTGACAAATTGTTTTGCGGTATCAGTTAACAATCTCCTGGCATACAAATATCTGTATTTTGTATCTATTTCCGCCTGGTCACAGAAATCATCAAATTGTTTGATCCATAATTTGACATTTTTAAGTCCATCATATTTAGGTAAAGCCAATTCTAAATCTAAAAACGTATAATTAGTTTTATTGACTGTTTCATTTTTTACAGACCTGCTATTCTGTTGCCCAACTCTGCTATTATATGAGTTCATTCTCGTTAATAATTCAGCACGATTACCACGCTGACTTAGTCCAACGAAGCTAAGTTCTTGACGTAATTCTGCCACTGACAAGTTGTTTAATTCCTCCGTCATTGTTATAATTGTCACCGCTAACAGATTGAAGTGTGTTTACTTTAACGAGTAAATTGTACGCTCCTGGAAGTTAAGAGTATTCTTGACTGAATAAACTAAGTTTCCTTATCCATTGGTCAATAGTTCTGGTTCAAAGGTTAAGAATATTCTTGACTGAATAAACTTGATTTTTCTATATCCCGGTTGACTGCCCCCAAGTGTGGGGTAGAAATATAAATAAATCCTGGTTGACGCCTCAAGTGTGGGGTGACAATAGTCCTATCCTTATTTATGTTCAATTTAGCAGTTTAATGATAACAATCCTAAAGTTGAGCCCCCATTAATATTATAAATTATTAAAATAATGTTAACACATAACTTAGGTTTAATAATAGTTCATTTAATTATTCTGCAAAGAAAAAACAATTACATCACAATAAAGTTAATTTATCAAAAGAGAGTCCACAATAATAATAACACTTGTTAACATACAATGCTTTGGTTTGAAGACCTTATTACAATGATTGCATATTACAAAATAATGCGCAATAAAATAGTACATTCACACGTTTATAATGATAAAAATAACCTAACATTTAACACTATAGCTTTGTGCAAACACTCCACTATTTACGCCTATAACAATATCAAATATCACAACTAGCGATTCTGATTACAATTCTCAATGATATTAACAACTAGTTAAATACCATATTCCTGAATTCACAAATGACCTCCATACAAACTGTGTATGCTCTCTATTCGCCATTTTCTTATATTATCTTTTGCCTGTTGAACATGCCTCGTCACACGTTGCAGCGAGCGTCTGGTGTCGAGAGTACAAGGTTCACATGCCTCATCAGATGTAATGGCAAGCGTCTGGTGTCGAGAGTACGTTTAAAAAATATACCCTAATATTAGCCAAGTTCTTAACCTATAACACAGAGTTCTTTTAAATTATTATTTCTTAAAAACTAATTATAACTAATCTTAAATCTAATCCCACATATATATATATATATATATATATATATATATATATATATATATATATATATATGTAGGCTTTTTTAATTATCTACATTAGTAGTTTTTGAATCTAATACCATCACGGTTCAGACTCCGCTTTGCAGGTTAGAATATACAACCACCTGTTGAGATTCTATTATGCAGCCTTGAACTATTCAATTCCATATAAGCCTCAATTTGTAGAGTAGACCCTCTAACCACCCAAATATATCCAATATATTGAGATTCCAATTTGTAGGTTACTTTCTACAACTATCCGTTGTGACGATCAATTTGCAGTATAACATAACAACATAGTTTCTTTTATACGAGCAAACACATGATTTGGATATTGATAGTTCATTTAATATTTACACAAAATATTTACACAAAATTATACAATTACTTCTGAATAAAGCGAATTAATCGTAATTAAATTCACACGAAAATAACACTTGATTAAAATACAATACAGTTCTTTCAATGTTTTTGCATGTTACACCCGTAATACGCAGTTTTACGATTGTTCATAGATTATCAACACAATGTTTTTAATGATAATACAACCTAGTATTTAACATTACATTTGTTATCTAACTCTAACATTAACGCTGATCACAATATTAAAGATATTACACCTAGTAATAAATTTAACTGGTTTTAATTCACAAAATAACGACCAAATACAACTAGTATAATTCTATCGCCATTTTCTATTGAACACTGAACCATTCTGGTTACGACTAATGTACGTATCCATGAGACAACGCCCTGATGACTCGTAAGCATACACTATAGCGAGTGTCTGTGTTTGAGGGTTTCGGGGTTTACATGTCACATCTGGTGTCGAGAGTACTTTTATAATATAACTAATATTATCAAAGATCTTAACCTAAATTACAGATTACTTACTATTTCTATTTCTTAAAACTAAATATAATTTTAACTTAAAATTACTCTTAAAAAATAACCCCACATCTCGGCCTCTCCTGACTAGTAACTGTCCTCAGTTGCTAAATCATCCTGCCCATGGTTTCATCATGTCTGCTGATGTAGAAGTCCTGTCTGGCCCTTCATACCCTCCTGCTTCCTCCACGTCATAACGATCATTTCCTTTAATTTCCGTTATCTTGTATGGTCCTTTGATTTTAGCTTTAACTTTAGCTCCTGTTGCTTTAGTAGGTAACAACCAAACAAACTTTGTAAAAGCATTTACTTTAACGAGAATATGTTTATACTTTTTGCTTGTTGTTTTACATTTTCTACCGTAGCTAATTCTGTTTTCTTGCTGAACTCTTAGAATAATTCCTTTATCCTCTTCTCTCAGCTTCTTGCGTTTTTCTACAAACTCATTTTGTATTTCTTCTGCTTGTACCGTCTTCTTTGGCTTCGGAAAATGCTTAATGGCTTCATCCTTATCCTTCGAGGAACGAACAGTGTCTTGTTTGGTTTTCATTTTAACCCCAATCTTCAATTCATCTTCTGTTATACACTTCCTTGTATAATTCTTTGCTTGTTGCGTCTTCTTCGGCTTCGGAAAATGCTTAGCTGCTTTAACCTTATCCTTAGAGGGACGAACATTGCCTTGTTTCCTCATCTTCGGCTTCGGAAAATGCTTGGCTGCTTTTACCTTATCCTTAGATAGACGAACAATGTCTTGTTTCATTGCACAACCTAGGTCGTTCATTTCCTGGGCTGCCTGTATGACATCCTTTTCTAACCCTAACCCCTCTCCAACAACTAGTCGATCTGCAGGTGGTAGTTTAAGCGGTCTAGAAAATAAAGGAGTATCAATTTTCAACGTAATTGTCTTTTCACTTTCAGAGTTGCGTAACTCTCTTCGTTTGTCATTGTCCACTGACTCAGGTATTTTATTAACAACAATTTTATCGTTTATATGAGATAAGTCTAAATCACTTTCTTTATCACCATAGTCTATTTTCATTGTCATTAATTGTTTAACCTCACTTTCATCTACATCTTTATCGCTATAAAGTTTATAAAATTTAACACCTGTTTTATCAATAACTACTTTAGCTTAAGCTATAATGTCCAATCCAATCACCATGTTCATATGCATTGCATGAGATGGTAACACTTCAAAATAACCTACGTACTGTTCTAAATCAATTTCAATGTCCAATTCAATTCTACCTAAAGAATTTACTCTAGAATTTGACAAACCACGTATTGTTATTTCAGAGTCATTTAATTTAACATTCTTTAATGTTTTAAAATAATCTTCGCGCACTGCTGACAAATCACTGCCAGTATCAATTAAAGCATTTACATTACTCCTGTTATTAACACAAATTGATTTTATCATTTCTACTTTCATAACATTATGCTCCGCTTTAACAGTTTTTATTTTAGTATTACAGTTTCGGCTAACATGTCCATAATTACCACAATTAAAACATTTATAACCCTTGTCTTTATCAGGACACACTTTAGATGAGTGTGATAATGAACCACAATTAAAACATTTAATCTTCTCACCTGTTGTCTCAATTTTAGTTTTGGTACCTGGCCTAGATCTCCTATCATAGTCCTGGGTATCCATTTTCATTTTTTCATATTGTTCCAGCTTACGTCTAAGTTGTCCAATATTCTCAGCTCCATAAAGTATTACTTTGTTGGCTGCACTGTCGCGAATTCCTGCTATGATATAATCCATAATAGCTGCTTCTTCGACGTCTGCTTGTCTAGCTATATCTAAAATATCATACACATATTGACGAATACTTTCACCTGATTTCTTCACCCTTTGTTGAAGCATTTTGTGAACCTGTGCGCTATTTAAACTCGTATTAAACTCTTCAATCAAATACGATTTAAATGTATCCCAATTTATTATCCTGGTTTCGAAATTAACAAATTGTTTTGCTGTATCAGTCAACAATCTCCTGGCATACAAATATCTGTATTTTGTATCTATTTCTGCCTGGTCGCAGAAATCATCAAATTGTTTAATCCATAGTCTGACATTTTTAAGCCCATCATATTTAGGTAAAGCCAATTCTAAATCTAAAAATGTATAATTAGTTTTATTGACTGTTTCATTGTTTACAGACCTATTCTGTTCACCGACTCGACTATTAAATGAGTTCATTCTTGACAATAATTCTGCACGATTCCCACGCTGACTAAGTCCAACAAAATTAAGTTCCTTTCGTAACTCTGCCACTGACAAATTGTCTAATTCTTGTGTCATTGTAATAATTTTCACTACTGTACAATTACTTTAATGAGCAAATTGTACACTAAGTTTTCCTCTTGATTCCTCTGACCTCTTGGAACAGTTGACCAGTGTTCTGGTTCTAAGGTGAAAAATAATCTTAACTGAATATTTTTGATTTCGCCCTTATCCCGTTGATCAATTAGTCTGGTTCTAAGGTTAAAAATAATCTTAACTGAATATTTTTGATTTCGCCCTTATCCCGGTTGAGAGCCCCCAATTTGTAGACTTTTTTAATTATCTACATTAGTAGTTTTTAAATCACGGTTCAGACTCCGCTTTGCAGGTTAGAATATACAACCACCTGTTGAGATTCTATTATGCAGCCTAGAACTATTCAATTCCATATAAGCCTCAATTTGTAGAGTAGACCCTCTAACCATCCAAATATATCCCGTTTGAGATTTCAATTTGTAGGTTACTTTCTACAACTATCCGTTGTGACGATCAATTTGCAGTATAACATAACAACATAGTTTCTTTTATACGAGCAAACACATGATTTGGATATTGATAGTTCATTTAATATTTACACAAAATTATACAATTACTTCTGAATAAAGCGAATTAATCGTAATTAAATTCACACGAAAATAACACTTGATTAAAATACAATACTGATCTTTCAATGTTTTTGCATGTTACACCCGTAATACGCAGTTTTACGATTGTTCATAGATTATCAACACAATGTTTTTAATGATAATACAACCTAGTATTTAACATTACATTTGTTATCTAACTCTAACATTAACGCTGATCACAATATTAAAGATATTACACCTAGTAATAAATTTAACTGGTTTTAATTCACAAAATAACGACCAAATACAACTAGTATAATTCTATCGCCATTTTCTATTGAACACTGAACCATTCTGGTTACGACTAATGTACGTATCCATGAGACAACGCCCTGATGACTCGTAAGCATACACTATAGCGAGTGTCTGTGTTTGAGGGTTTCGGGGTTTACATGTCACATCTGGTGTCGAGAGTACTTTTATAATATAACTAATATTATCAAAGATCTTAACCTAAATTACAGATTACTTACTATTTCTATTTCTTAAAACTAAATATAATTTTAACTTAAAATTACTCCTAAAAAATAACCCCACATATATATATATATATATATAAATATTTATGAGTTCCTATGGGTTTTCCATGTTAAATTGGAACATGACGAACATTATAATAGTAAGATATTTTATAGATATTACATATATATTTGATATTTGATATTCGACTTTATAATGAAACCGTTATCTAATATATATCTGATTAAAAACACTTACCTTAATACATTTTATTAAAAGAAACTATGTATTAATATGGACTTTTATAATAACAAACTAGCGCTTCGCCCCGTCGCAAAGCGACGTGTATATAATATTTGTGATTAATTAAATTTATTTGCTAAATTAAAAATAATGCAAAATATTATTTTTAAGAAACTTTCGTTAAAATATATCCTTTTTTAAATTTATGTTTCCTTATTTTGTTATAATTCTTTCATTTACAGTAATAAAGCATTGTATTGACCAGTCTCTAGTGCATATGCCCATAAGCCCTAATCATGACCTCTTGGCTCCATGCTCTCTTACGTTACCGAACTTTTTATTTGATTCCTCTAAACTTAAGCAATAGAGCGCATTCTTCCTTCAGCACTCTGTATCGCTTATTTCCTGAGCATTGTCGGTCCTTAGAGTACTTTTACAGCGTTCCCGCTTTAGCACTATAATTAAATAATTCTTCGTTTCCTCCTCTCTGTGTAAAATTATCATTTACTCTAATAAAGCACAGTATTGAACAATGTCCACTGCCCCGCCCATTAATACCAATCATCACCTCTTGGCTCTATGTTCTGTATCGTTCTCGCACATTCAGTTGTATTCTTCTGCACCTGTGCCACAATGCGCCCACTTGCAACACCACAGCCCACCTGAGCATCATCGCTCATTACGGCACTTTCCTATCGCCCCCGTTTTACCGCAATCAATAAATAATCTTGCGCTTTCACCCCCTGCGTACTAATCTTCTAACAATTAGTTTTCAAAATTAATACTTTACTGGCAACCTGCATACTAAATTTCATCCTTAGAAGTACATTATGTTTTAATAATTATTCGATAAGATAAATGCTTCATAAAATTAATTTTCACTCATTTAAATGTAAACCTACTAATTACATCAATTCATTTATGTTTTAAAGAAATCCTGGCGGTTCGCTCCTAATAATCTTATCTCTAGCAATTATCCTTCCCGTTATTGTTATCCTCTGAACCGCCGCCCACATTTCCAGCACCAAAGCACATATTCTACAACACAGTTACCTCTCAGAGCCATTATAATCTATCGCTACTTTTTCTAACACCACCGTTACTTGGTGTCCTGAACCCCGGCGCCACCCTCTCCTCCAATCAGGCACTACCAATTCAATATTACAGCAATTCATTTGCATAATTAAATCCACTGTAATCTAACGTCCTATTTTTCGTATTTATATTTACGATATAATATTATTCTGCAACACGGTTACCTCCAAGAGCCATTATTAATCTATCGCTACTACTTCTTACACCACCGTTACTTAGTACTGAACCCCAGCGCCATCCTCTTCTTCAATCAAGAACTACTAATTTGATATTACAGTTATTCATTTACATAATTAAAACTGCACTGTAATCTTACGTTCTAGTTTTCGTATTTATATTTACGATATAATATTAGTCTCCTTATTAATTCTCGCCCCTGAAATAACATTTTGTCAAATTTTAACACAGGGATCTATTTTATTTGTATCTAAGAACATAAATTCTAAACTATAGCCTTTCATCCCTACATATTTCATATTTCTGGTTTTTGGCCCACAGCGCCCGCCGCCTCTGGAAAGTTGCAGTTTTCTATAGTTTGTCTTTAATGACATTCTATATAGGGCCCACGTTCCAAATATCAACGTTCTAGCTCTGTTGCAACATTGCCCCCAAAAAATCACGCCGCTACTGAAATAAAATTTTGGTAATCCAATTATTGCCAAACATGCGCAATTAGTGTCTCAATACATACCCTAAGTTTTAATACTACTTTTTCAATATTTCTGGCTTTTACTGTCTTAACTCCCGCCGCCACTAGAAATTTTGGGGCTGTTAATTTTTTTTTTTTTATTACTGTCTGCAGCGAGCCTACATATTAAATTTGAAAGTCTTAACTCTTTTTTAACATTGCCCCCGGAAATTTGCGCCGGTACTGAACTTAAATTTTAAATGCCCAACTATTGGCAAATGTGCACAATTATGATATAAATACACACACCAAATTTTAGTTTTCTATCTTTTCTAATTCGTCAGATATTTGCAAAAGTATTTTTTCGAATTATCCAGTTTTTCCAAAATTACGGGTGTCCAGGAAATTCAGGGAAAAATTCAGGGAAGTAGAAAGTCTTAGAAATTCGTCCTTTACATAATATCAAAATTTAGAAAACTTTGTACGCGCCGTTTAGAAGATACCATAAACGATTTTGTTACATATCTACGAGTTCTTATGAGTTTTCCATGTTAAATTGGAACATTACGAATATTATAATAGTAAGACTAGCGTTTGCCCCGTCGCAGAGCGACGTGTATATAATATTTGTGAATAAATAAAAGTTATTTGCTAAATTGAAAATAACGCAAAAAAATTATTTTTAAGTAATTCTCGATAAAATATATCATTTTTTAAATTTTTGTTTACTTATGTTGTTATAATTATTTCATTTACAGTAACAAAGTACTGTATTGAACAGTCTACAGTGGCCCCGCCCATAAGCCCCAAACATCACCTCTTGGTTCCATGCTCTCTTACGTTTCTGAACTTTTAATTTGATTTATCTAAGCTTCCACCATGGATCTCTTTCTTTCTTCAGCACTCTGAATCGCTTTTTCTCTGAGCATCGTCGGTCCTTAAGAGTACTTTCACAGCACCCCCGCTTTAGCGCTATAATTAAAAAAGCCTGCGCTTCCTCTTCCCTGCGTAAAATTATCATTTACCTTAATGATGCACAGTATTGAACAATGTCCACCGATCCGCCCCTAAACCCCAAACATCACCTCTAGGCTCCATTCTCTGTATCGTTCTCGCACTTTCAATTGTATTCCTCTGCACCTCTGCCACAATGCGCTTACTTGCAACACAACAGTCCACCTGAGCATCATTGCTCATTAAGGCACTTTCCTATCGCCCCCGTTTTTGCGCATTTATTATATAATCTTGCGCTTTCACCCCCTGCGTAATAATCTCTTAACAATTGGTTTTCAAAATTAATACTTTACTGGCAACCTACATACTAACTTTCATCCTTAGAAGTACATTATTTTTTAATAATTATTCGATAAGATAAATGCTTCATAAAGTTAATTTTCACTCATTTCAATGTAAACCTAATAATTACGTCAATTCATTTATGTTTTTAAGAAAGCCTAGCGGTTCGCTCCTAATAATCTCATCTCTAGCCCTTACCCTTCCTGTAATTGTACTTTCAATTTAATCCCCTGAAACGCCGCCCACATTTCTAGCACCGAAGCACATATTCTACAACACGGTTACCTCCAAGAGCTATTAATAATCTATCGCCACAACTTCTTACACCACCGTTACTTACAGAACCCCAGCGCCACCCTCTCCTCCAATCAGGCACTACCAATTCGATATAACAGTTATTCATTTACATAATTAAAACTGCACTGTAATCTTACGTTCTAATTTTCGTATTTATATTTACGATATAATATTAGTCTCCCCATTAATCCCTGCTCCTGAACTAAAATTGTCAAATTTTAGGCATAACAATCTATTTTGCTTGTAACGATTCTCTCTACCTTTATAACCTTTATCTACCTCTACTTTTATAAATGATCGAAATTTCAAAATTGAGCTCTATGGCAAAGCCTTTCCCGCCCCCACTTCCCCAATTTCACGCCGCTACTAAGGTTAAATTTATTTTTCGCAAATATCCACTAGTTATGTTATTGCTAATTAAATAACAATATTTTAAATATTATATACTTTATTTATATTGATAAATAAAGTTTCTCTATAATTATATATTTATTATTACAAATATTATCTCCTCGATGGAGTATAACTAAAGTACTTAAACAAATGAATTAATCAATTGGTTAAACAAAATTGATTTTAGTCAATGTGATTTAAATATTATCTAATTACTTAGATAATAAAATATTTAGTTGTTGAAGAGAGGGAGAGAATTGTGTCGTCAGATAACTCACTTGCGTAGTTTCTATTTTTTTAATTTGATATTTGGGGCTGTTAACTATTTCCCTCTATACCTCTCACTCCTGTTCAATTTCACAGCACAGCAAACGCACCAAAAATCAATTCATTTGAATGTAATTTGACTATTTAACTTATAGAGAACTATTGTGCTTCTATATAATATTCTACATGCAAAATATCATCGTTTTACCTCTATTTTGTTCTTATACTCGGTTTATCACCCCCACTCTAGTGTTACACTTAAGAAAATGTAGTTTTTTTTATATTTTCGTTATTAATATGTCAATCTATATCTGCATACTAAATTTCAGCTTTGTATTTATATTTTAGCATAAGTACCCCCACATACCTCCGCTACTGAACAAGTTTGTCAAATTTTAACACAGAAATCTATTTTATTTGTATCTAAGAACATATATTCTAAACTATAGCCTTTCATCTCTATATATTTCATATTTCTGGTTTTTCTGCCCCCAGCGCCCGCCGCCTCTGTAAAGTTGCAGTTTTCTATAGTTTGTCTTTAATGACACTCTATATAGGGCTTACGTTCCAAATATCAACGTTCTAGCTCTGTTGCAACATTGCCCCCAAAAATCACGGCGCTACTGAATTAAAATTTTGGTAATCCAATTATTGGCAAACATGTGCAATTAGTGTCTCAATACATGCCCTAAGTTTTAATACTACTTTTTCAATATTTCTGGCTTTTATTGTCTCAACTCCCGCTGCCACTGGAAATATGGGGCTCTTTATTTTTTTTCATGAATAACTGTCTAGAGCGAGCCTACATATTAAATTTAAACGTCCTAACTCTATTCTAACAGTGCTCCCGGAAATTCGCGCCGCTACTGAACTCAAATTTCAAATGTCCAACTATTGGCAAATGTGCACAATTATGATTTCAATACACACACTTCAGTTTACACACATTTCAGTTTTCTATCTTTTCTAAATCGTCAGATATTTGCTAAAGTATTTTTTCGATTTTTCCAGTTTTTCCAAAATTACGGGTTTCCAGGAAATTCAGGGAAAATTTTAGAAACGTAGAAAGTCTTAGAAAGTCGCCCTTTACATAATATCAAAATTTAAAAAACTTTGTAATCGCCGTTTAGAAGATACCATATACGATTTTGTTACCAGATATATAAATATATATATATAAATATATATATATAAATATATATATATAAATATCTATGAGTTCTTATGGGTTTTCCATGTTAAATTGGAACATTACGAACATTATAAATAGTAGAAGACTAGCGCTTCGCCCCGTCGCAAAGCGACGTGTGTTTAATATTTGTGAATAAATAAAAGTTATTTCATAAATAGAAAATAATCCTGAAATATTGTTTATTGTTCGCTTTTCGGCTTTACAATCTACATTCTTAATACATTTCATATTCTTCAACTTACAAATAAATTTACATTATTCTCCACCAACTTATTTATTCTTCTGTTTTTCCTTTCCTTCTTACTTTTTCCGCCATCCACCTCTTTCCTTCACTTCCTCCCTTTAATAGCTGGCTAATATTCCTTTCGCTAGCTACTTTTTCCTCACACTCAAACTTAATGTGCTCCAGTGTTTCGTCCTCCGCTCCGCACACTCTACACTTTCTTTCCTCACTCTTTTCCTAGTGTCTGTTTTCTTTTTCCTCATTTCCCAATCTTAACCTTGCTGTTCTTCTTATGTGTTTTATGTCTTTTTCTATAAGGTACTGAGGCACAGTATTTTCTTATAACCTTTTATATCTTTTATTGTAGTTACCTTTTTATATTTTTCCCATTCTCTCCTGCTGTTGTATCTCCTTATCGCTTCTCCTTAGCTCCTCCTCCACACTTGCGCCTCCTTCTCTTCTCCTCTCTGCCTCCTCGATCGCCATTCCATTTCTTTCAAAGTACTATTTTTTCTTTTTTGTACCTCCTCCCCCCCCCCCCCCATTCTTTATGCTACCCTCTCTTATTTTCTTTAAAATTTTGCTTTCCGCTCTGTTCAATTTCTCCTCGTATTTTACTGCTCTTTCCCCTGTTTTAATTCGTATCTTATCCCTTTTTAGCTCCTCCATAGCCATGTATCCTGGCGTGCACCTGTCCAGCCCTAGTAACCATTTAATATATCTCACATGTATTCTATCCAACTTTTCTTGCTCCTTCCACCCCCAAACCTCTGCTCCATACAACATCATACTGGCTATCAGTCTATCAAACATCCATATTCTCTTTTGTATGTCCCCCCCAAATACCTTTTCCCCTAGTCCCATACCCGTCGCATTGCTAGCTCCGCCTTCTTTACTACCTCCCTTATCTGAGCCTCTTCTCCATTGTTGTTTTTAAAAGTGTAGCCCAGATATTTAAATTCTTCTACTTCCTCAATGTCCTCTGTCTTGTATTTCCACCTTTTATGTCTTCTTTTTCCACCCCCTTTTTTAAATACCATAATTTTTGTCTTTTCCACATTTAACTCTAGTCCTTTCCTGTCTATATATCTCCCTAGCCGGTGAGCTATCTCCTGCAGCTCTCCTTCCCTTTTTGCCAACAGGACTATATCGTAAGCGTATGCTAAAGTCCATATCTTGTAGTGTCTTCCTATTAGCACCCCCCTATCTTGTCCTCTTTCCATTACCCCCTCCAAGTCTGCTGTATATATCGCAAATAAAATGCAAAATATTATTTTGTTATAATTCTTTTATTTACAGTAATAAAGCATTGTATTGACCAGTCTCCAGTGCCCCCGCCTATAAGCCCCAGTCGTCACCTCTTGGCTCCATGCTCTCTTACGTTTCCGAACTTTTAATTTGATTCCTCTAAACTTCTGCCATGAAGCGCCTCCTACTTTTAGCACTCTGCATCGCTTCTTCCCTGAGCATCGTCGGTCCTTAGAGTACTTTCACAGCGCCCCCGCTGCGTAAAATTATCATTTACCATAATGAGGCACAGTATTGAACAATGTCCACTGCCCCGCCCCTAAACATCAATCACCTCTTAGCTCCATGCTCTGTATCGTTCTCGCACTTTTAAATGTAATCATCTGCACCTTTGCCATAATGCGCCCACTTGCAACACTACAGCTTATCTGAACATCATCGCTTAATTGGGCATTTTCCTATACCCCCCGTTTAGCGCAATCATTAAATAATCCTGCGCTTCCACCCCCTGCGTACTAATCTCTTAACAATTAGTTTTCCAAATTAATACATTACTGGCAACCTGCATACTAAATTTCATCCTTAAAAGTACATTATTTTTTAATAATTATTCGATAAGATAAATCTTTGATAAAATTTTCACTAATTTCAATGTAAACCTACTAATTACATCAATTCATTTATGTTTTTAAAAATGCCTAGCAGTTCGCTCCTAATAATCTCATCTCTAGGCCTTTTCCTTCCCGTTATTGCACTTTCGATTCAATCTCCATACCCCGCCACCCTCACTTTGACCACAAAAGCACATATTCTACAATACATAATCAATATAATCTATCGCCACTACTTCTAACACCACCGTTACTTAGAACTGAACCCCAGCGCCACACTCTTCTCCAATCATACACTACCAATTTAATATTACAGCAATTCATTTACATGATTAAAACTGTACTGTAATCTTACACTCTATATTTCGTATTTATATTTACGTTATAATATTAGTCTCCCCATTAATCCCCGCTCCTGAAATAAAATTATCAAATTTTAGGCATAGCAATCTATTTTGCTCGTAACAACTCTCTCTACCTTTATCTACCCCTGCTTTTATAAATGATCGAAATTTCAAAATTGAGTTCTTTGGCAAAGCTTTTTCCCGCCTCCACTTTCCCAATTTCACGCCACTACTAAGGTTAAATTTATTTTCGCAAATATGCACATGCATAGTTTCTATTTTTTCGCTTTTTCTATTTTTTTATATTTGGGGCTGTTAACTATTTTCCCCCTATACCTCTCACTCCTTTTCGATTTCACTGCACAACAAACGCACCAAAAGTCAATCCAATTCTACTACTGAATGTAATTTGAATATCTGACTTATAGAGAACTATTTAGCTTCTATTTAATATTCTACATGCAAAGTATCCACATTGTACCTCTATATTGTTCTTATACTCGGTTTATCACCCCCCACTCTAATGTTGCACTTAAGAAAATGTAGTTTTTTTTATATTTTCGTTATTAAAATATCAATCTATATCTGCATACTAAATTTCAGCTTTGTATTTATATTTTAGCATTAGTACCCCCCACAAACCTCCGCTACTGAACAAGTTTGTTAAATTTTAGCACGGGGATCTATTTTATTTGGATTAAAGAACATATTTTTTAAACTATAGCCCTTCATCTCTATATATTTCATATTTCTGGTTTTTGGCACCCAGCGCCCGCAGCCTCTGGAAAGTTACAGTTTTCTATAGTTTGTCTTTAATGACACTCTATATAAGGCCTACGTTCCAAATATCAACGTTTTAGCTCTGTTGCGACATTGCCCTCAAAAAATCACGCCGCTACTGAATTAAAATTTTTGTAATCCAATTATTGGCAAACATGAGTTATCAAGTGACCCTAATTTTATGCTTAAACAAGATAATAAATATATTATCTAAGTAACCAAATAATATTGAAATCAAATTGACTAAAATCAATTTTGTTTTAATGAATTGATTAATTCATTTGTTTAAGTACTTTAGTTATACTCCATCGAGGAGATAATATTTGTAATAAAAAATATATAATTATAGAGAAACTTTATTTATCAATATAAATAAAGTATATACTATTTTAAATATTGTTATTTACTAATAACATAACTAGCAATAACATAACTGGCGCAGTCGTCGTCTAGCGGCGGAGATAAAACCAAAGCATCGTGACGGAAAAGAACAAATCTACTCACCCCAGGGAAGAAGATTCGAAAATTAAATAAAATTAAAAATAAGCTGTGTAAAATATAGTGAAGTGAACTGATAACTAAGGACCAAGGACAAAGGACTACAAGAAGATTAAAGGTTCATCTATTAATATATGGTAGATCAATTGAATTACCTTTTTACACAATTGAATATAAATAAAAAAGAAAAAATGACAACGTCAACTAATAATAATTTCCAACAATATTTGGGAATGATAAAAGAGTATGATGGTAGATCCGAAGGCTTACCGGACTACATCAGAACAAGCGAATTGTTACTAGGACAATTTTTCAATGAAAATAAATTAGATTGCTTCGACAACGTCGCTTTAATAGAAGCGATTCGGGCAAAATTAACTGGAAAAGCTGCCTCACTAATAGAAGGAAGGGATATACAGAGCTGGGCAGAAATTAAAATGACATTGACACAAGCATTTTGCGACTCTAGAGATGAGATGTCATTACTGCGAGAACTGATGGAAATAAGGCAGAGGAATGAAACATTCCTTGAATTCTACGAAAAATGTAGAAAATTGAGAGCATTATTATATGCTAACCAAAAATGCAATGAAGCAATAGAAAAAAGAAATATGAAGACAAAAATGTACGACGAAGTGGCTCTAAAATCTTTTAAAGCAGGCTTAAGGGAACCTTTTGGATCATTCTTGAGAACCAGAGCACCCACTACACTGGAACAAGCAATCTCTATTGTAACAGAAGAACAGAACGACAGGAATTGGCAAAGGCAAGAAAATACGAATAATAAACTGGCACAACAACCAGTCAGAATGACACAAAGAACATTCAACAACCCTAAACAATCGGAAAACTTTAACAATACCCACACATCCGATTTTAATTATAATCAATCACGGAGACAGAGCAATTTTCAACAACCCCATCAACAAAATTGGCGAGCACCAAATACAAAGGTCTCCAAAGAAAGCAACTTATGGAACCGATACCCTAATGAACCTATTAAGAAGCAGTGGACACCTATGGATACTACATCAGTAATTAACTCACAGATTGGAAGCAGAGAAAATATAACAATTAATAATATAACATCAAGTAATTTCCTACCCTATATAATTGATAACAAACTCAACATAAAATTACTTATAGACACCGGATCATCCAAAACCATAATTAACCCCAATTTGATATACAGAAATTTACCCTAATGTATTTCTGAAGAAGCTTTTTGTATTCAGACGGCCCATGGTACCACATACCATAATAAAGTGGCTCACATCCCCATATTTCCAATATTTAAGAGTCAAGACATTTGTAAAGTCTTTTTGTTTAAATGTAGTGATAAATTTGATGGATTACTAGGAATGGATTTATTGACAAAACTCGGAGCTAATATTAATTTCAATAAAAAGATGTTAACCATTAATGATACCGTGATACCGATATACTTTCAGAATTCAAATAAATTGGAACTATATAATACTCAAATCAAAGTACAGAGTGAAAACACTACAGATGAAGTTTGGAATACAGAAGTAAACGAAAAAGATGTTAAAACATTTATTAAAATAAAAACCGATGAAAATTCAATTGTTGAAGTAAACGTCAAACAAGACACAGAAGATGAGAACATGCAAGATTTCAAAGTAGAAAATCTGCAAAATGTCAAACAAGAAACAAAGAATCAAGAAATACAACATTTTGAAATACCAAATAAACAAAAGGTTAATCAACAAACAAAAAATCAAAACTTTCAAGATTTCAAAGTAAAAAATCAACAAAGAATCAAGCAAGTAACAGAAAAGCAAACTATACAATATATTGAAATAGAGAAACAACAAAACATGAAACAAGAAAGTAGGGTAGTAGAGCGGGTTCTAAGACAGTTTAGAAGTTGAGTTGGAAATTATTGGTGGTGGGGATGCATTTAGGTCACGATATGCAGAGGGGGCGTGGCTAGACTTGGAAGAATGTAAAAGGGGGTAATAGTGGGGTGAGGAGTGAGGTGGCGTGGCTAGACAATGTTGGGGTAATAGTGGGGAAATATGAAAAAGTGAGATAGCGATATTAATTATTACGTGTTAATATCTAATGGTAAAGAGTGAGATACCGATATTAATTCTTATGTTTGATTTGTTATTGGTTATAAGATTATGACAGTGTTAAATTATTTATAACAGTGTATTTATAGCGCATTCCTTCGAATGTAACTTGAAGCACACGTGTTAGCCGGCGTCAGCACATGTTCTCATGAGAACTTCGTATATAAATTATTCTTATGGGAACGTGTTGAATACAAGCGAATATTTTCCAAACGTAGACAAATTTTTTTGTTAAAACTGTGTGAGCGTAAGACCTATGTAACGGGATTCTGTTGGTGGAGGTGGTAAATTCATGTATAAATGTCACTTAAATAGAGATGATGTTGAGCTGTAATTACAGAGTAATATTTTCTTAGTGCAAGCTAAAGTTTAATAGTATGAACGGATTTAAGAATATTCCAGGCGTAACATGGTTGTTGGATTCGGGATATATACGCGTCGGCATTGACAGTGAAGATAGATATTATGTTCAGGATATAACTGACGATTTTGATATAGATGACTGTGATTCAGAGGATATGACGGATGAAGAAGAAAAGAAGACATATGAGAAAATTATAGAGAGTTATGCTGATGAAATAATAATATATCACGAAGAAATTGAAATACAGGAAGAAGATTCTGATGTAGAAATCATAGAATTATTAGAGAGTGATAGTGAAGTTATTGAAATATTAGACTCTGACGATGAAATTGTAGAGGTGTTAGACTCTGATGACGAAATTGTAGAGGTGTTAGACTCTGATGACGAAATTGTAAAAGTATAACATAGTGATTAATGTATATTTTTTATGTAAAATTATATAAATAAATGAACTTTTAAAAGCAATTGTTATTTATATTTTGATTTTGAAACTGAAATATATAATTTAAAATGGATAACGGTTGTAAGATTATTAAGCATATGAGAACAATTATTGAACTGAAAAGTAATGCATTTAAGGTTGGGTTTTGAAATAAGTTTTAATTTTAATAAATATAGTATAGGGAGGGGATTAGAGTATATAATCTGTAGATATTTTATATTTTCTTCAGTTACAAATAAATATTTTAACAAGTTTAACTAAACATTTTATAATAATGGCTTATCGTTACAAACCATATCCAATGTTTAATAAAAATAAAAAGTTAAGTTTTGATAGTGATGAATCCGATTCTAAAATAATATATGATGATTCTATATATTTATTAAAATCATTATATTATTTAAATAACAGTAAATCAAAACAAGCATTAGTTGGAATTAAAGTAAATAATTTATGTGAAGCCATTTTGAAAATAGAAAAGGTTAATGGAAATGGCGTTATTATATCAGAGCAGGATTGGAATACCCTGTTAAATAATAAAAACAACATTTCCAATTATTTTGAAGGAAGTGAATATTTAGATCAGTCTCACATAACCTTATCAAATTGCACAATACATTTTCAAACTTTCTATGAAAAGCCAACTATGGTTCTTGAAGAAAATATACAATGTCAACAGCAAGATTTGAATGAACAAAAACTTAAATCATCTTCTGTTTATTTACAGAAAGAATCTTGGGACAACTTGCTTAATATATCTCATTGTATAACAGTGACATTAAAAAATTATAATTTGTGTTCTAAATTAGTGGATAAATCTTTATATCAAGTTCAAAATAATTTGTTTAATGTGTTAAAGGATACTCAAAGTATAAATTATAAAAATCACAATATTAATTTTTATGAGTGTTTTATTAAAAATAATATAAATAACCATATTGATTTAAATAATAATTTTAGTCATATATCATCAAAAATAAACTTGGAACTGTTGGAACAAGAAATAAAAATTTTGTGCATAGACTTTTTTAAAATTAAATTATACAATAACGCTCAAGAATATATAAATAACTTATCAAAAAATTATTAACTGAATCATTAAATGCAGATATTGAGATACAGAATATATCAGAAATGTTAACTTCTTTAAACAATGAGGAGGATTTTAAAAATTTTGAACCTATTAACACAAATTTAACTTCTACTAAATTAACAGCAGTTCCATTTTTATTTAATAAAGTACCTATATTATTAAAGGAAGATATGTATTCAATCAAAATAGGATTAAATTGTACTAAAATGATATATTATTAAAATACTTTTATGAAAATTTCGTTTTAAATAACATTAATAACATAGAATTAAATTACTATAAATTGTTTACTAATATATCATCAAATATGAATGTAAAGTTACTAAGCTTAGAAATTAAGGCGCTTTGTATAGACTTACTTAAGACTCAAATACAAGAAAAAGCTAATAAATATGTATAATTGTAAATATGTATAGAGTGTATATAAATAAAATTTTATAAATGAAAGAACATGTATTTTATTTATTAAGGTATATTTATTTATTTATTTATTTATTAGGGTATAACTATTTCCATTAGAATCATAATATAAATTAAAATTACAATCACAACAGTTTCTTATTTGACATGGTGGTCCATCTCTTTGAATTCTACCCTTATTATAATGTTTAAAACATAAGCGGCGTTTTTGAATTTCAACATTTTCTTTTAAGTATGATGGTAATCGATTCCAATTTTGTTCTATATCGGTAGAAAACATTATATAGTACAAGAAAAATTCTGTTGGCAAGTAATGTAAATCTTCTTCAGTAAGATCTTCTAACAAACATTCATTGTCTTTATATTTTCTTAATACAGCTCCAACTTTTAAAAGTGTTTGAGCAACTTCTTCATATTTATTTAAAAAATTTGAATTCATTCTTGCGTTTGCAGGTGATTCTTTGATGGTTTTACATATACTAGTTCTTATAAACATTATTTATGTAATTTTATTAACAATTCCAGATAAAGGTTTATACTCAATAATTTTGTCGTGTATAATTAGGGCAAAGGCGCGAACCAAACCAACAATCATTTCTGATGTTTCTAATTCAAGTCTAATATCCACTGGGGCAGATTTTAAAAATTCTTTCTGTTTTGAACAATCTATAACTATTAGGGGCGCTTTTTCTTTAAAATCTTTTAAATTCAAAACAGGGTTTGGATTCTTATCATAGTATGATTTTTGAAAATTTGCATACATTTTATAGGCTACCGAATATTTATCATATATTATAAATATTATAATGTCCGAGGTGTATGTTTGTTTTCTTATATGTTTATATGTTTATATTCTTATATGTTTACGCGATTCGTATGGTAGCTCGAAAACGGCTCCAGGGAAGTTTTTAAAAATTTCCTATTTTGTAGAGAAAAAAATTCTAAGACTTTTGGCGTCCCTGGATTTTTCCCTGAATTTCCTGGAAACCCGTAATTATGGAAAAACTGGAAAAAAAGTGATCCATTTTTTGCTGTATTACTTTTAAGTCGTAAAAGATAGAAAGTTGAAATTTTGCATGTGTATTAAGCTATTTAAGGCTAATATTTCTCAAAAATTAGAAATTCAAAAAGTGAAAAAGGGGGGGTTGAAGAAATTCGGGGGCCCGCTAGGGAACTTTGGAGAAAGTTCATATTCTGGATTCTAGAATAATTAGGTATGTTATTAATAAAAAAAAATTCAAAATTTCAAAATTTTATTTGGGGGCACGGGGGCAGTATTTGCCGAGAGTAAAAATTGTGCTGGAAAGTTGAAATTTTGTATATAGGCTAATCTAGGTAACTTATTTACGAATCGAAAAAAAAAATTCCAAATTTTGAAAAAAAGTTGGTCAAATAACGCATAAATTGAAAATATTTTTTATTTTGATAAAAAAAATATATTTTTTAGTCAATTTATATGTGTCAATGTAATTGTGCGAGTTTATTTATTATTTCAATTTAAAAATAGAACAGTGAAATATGAAATTTAGTTACGAATTATTTTATTGGATTCAAATGATACACGCCAAAAAGACGTCGCATTGCGACGGGGGTAAACTCAAGTATATTATAATGTCCCAGCTGTATATTTATATTCTTATATGTTTATGTCTTTATATGTTTGGTTCGAATTTTGTATGGCATTTCGAAAACGGCTCCAGGGTAGTTTTTAAAAATTTCCTATTTTGTAGAGAAAAAAATTCTAAGACTTTTGGCGTACCCGGATTTTTCCCTGAATTTCCTGGAAACCCGTAATTTTGGAAAAACTGGAAAAAAAGTGATCCCTTTTTTGCTGTATTACTTTTAATTCGTATAAGATAGAAAGTTGAAATTTTGCATGTGTATTAAGGTATTCAATGCTGACATTTCTCAAAAATTAGAAATTCAAAAATTGAAAAAGGGGGGGGGTTAAAGAAATTCGGGGGCCCGGCAAGGAACTTTGGAGAAAATTCATTTTCTGAATTCTAGAATAATTAAGTATATTATTAATAAAAAAAAATTCAAAATTTTAAAATTTTATTGGGGGGCACGAGGGCAATATTTGCCGAGTAAAAATTGTGCTAGAAAGTTAAAATTTTGTATATAGCCTAACCTTGGTAAGTTATTTACAAATCGAAAAAAAAATCCCAAATTTTGAAAAAAAGTTGTTCAAATATCGCATAAATTCAAAATATTTTTTATTTTGATATAAAAAATGTATTTTCTTAGTCAGTTTGTATGAAAAATTAATTGTTATTAAATGTTAAATCAATATAGGACGAGTTTATTATATCAATTAAAAAATGGAATTAAATTTAGACTTGAAATTCAAGCCACTCACAAAAAACAAACGTCGCTTGCGACGGGGGTAAAAGCTAGTATATTTTAATGTCCCAGGTGTATATTTATATTCTTATGATCTTATATTCTTATATTCTTATATTCTTATATTCTTATATTCTTATATGTTTATATGTTTGGTTCAAATTTTGTATGGCATCTCGAAAACGGCTCCAGGGAAGTTTTTGAAAATTGCCTATTTCGTAGAGAAAAAAATTCTAAGACTTTTGGCGTCCCCGGATTTTTCCCTGAATTTCCTGGAAACCCGTTATTTTGGAAAAACTGGAAAAAAAGTGATCCCATTTTTGCTGTATTACTTTCAAGTCGTAAAAGATAGAAAGTTGAAATTTTGCATGTGTATTAAGCTATTTAATGCTGACATTTCTCAAAAATTAGAATTTCAAAAATAGAAAAAGGGGGGGTTGAAGAAATTCGGGGGCCCGGTAGGGAACTTTGGAGAAAGTTCATATTCTGGATTGTAGAATAATTAAGTATATTATTAATAAAAAAAAATTCAAAACTTTAAAATTTTATTTGGGGGCACGGGGGCAGTATTTTCCGAGAGTAAAAAGTGTGCTAGAAAGTTGAAATTTTGTATATAGGCTAACCTTGGTAACTTATTTACGAATCGAAAAAAAAAATCCCAAATTTTGAAAAAAAGTTGGTCAAATAACGCATAAATTATAAATATTTTTTATTTTGATAAAAAAATAATATTTTTTTAGTCAATTTATATGTGTGTATATGTGCGCGAGTTTATTTATTATTTCAATTTAAAAATAGAACAGTTAAATATGAAATTTAATTACAAATTATTTTATTGGATTCAAATGATACACGCCAAAAAGACGTCGCATCGCGACGGGGGTAAACTCAAGTATATTATAAAGTCCCAAGTGTATATTTATATTCTTATATGTTTATGTGTTTATATGTTTGGTTCGAATTTTGTATGGCATCTCGAAAACGGCTCCAGGGAAGTTTTTAAAAATTTCCTATTTCGTAGAGAAAAGAATTCTAAGACTTTTGGCGTCCCCGGATTTTTCCCTGAATTTCCTGGAAACCCGTCATTTTGGAAAAACTGAAAAAAAAGTGATCCCTTTTTTGCTGTATTACTATTAATTCGTATAAGATAGAAAGTTGAAATTTTGCATGTGTATTAAGGTATTCAATGCTGACATTTCTCAAAAATTAGAAATTCAAAAATTGAAAAAGGGGGGGTTAAAAAAAATTCGGGGTCCGGTAGGGAACTTTGGAGAAAATTCATTTTCTGGATTCTAGAATATGTAAGTATATTATTAATAAAAAAAAAATTCAAAATTCTTAAATTTTATTGGGGGGCACGGGGGCAGTATTTGCCGAGAGTAAAAATTGTGCTAGAAAGTTGAAATTTTGTATATAGCCTAACCTTGGCAACTTATTTACGAATCGAAAAAAAAATCCCAAATTTTGAAAAAAAGTTGTCGCATAAATTCAAAGTATTTTTTATTTTGATATAAAAAATGTATTTTCTTAGTCAGTTTGTATGAAAAATTAATTGTTATTAAATGTTAAATCAATATAGGACGAGTTTATTTATTATTTCAATTTAAAAATTAAATTTTGACTTGAAATTCAAGCCACTCACAAAAAACAAACGTCGCTTGCGACGGGGGTAAAAGCTAGTTATTATTATAATCTAAGTTTAGATTATCATATGGATACATTTCAGAATTTAAGTATAATTTTACGTTTCTCAAATTACATGTATAAAATTTACTGATGTCCTTCGTTATATCATTTTTTGATTCCCTTTGTAGTCCTAATATAACGTAACGTGGTTTTTCAAGTGAAGTTGTTGTTTTTATTGACCAAACTTGATTAGTTGAACTTGATAAAGCAGGATATTCGTATAATTCCCAAGCTCGAAAACCAATATATAATGATCTATCACGTTCTATTGTTTGCAATAATTTCAATTTTTCTTTGTCTGATACATTAATATGAGGCATTCGCCATTGTATTTTGTCAATGACTACTTTTGGTAATACATCTTTAGCTGCTGCTATCCAAAGTGCGTTATTATCGTTTTTTGATCGAATTAATATTAATTCATGCTTTACTGGTAAAATAATTTTTTAGAAATATTCACAAAAACCAAATATCGTTTTAAGAGGAATACATACACTGAAGTTTCCATTTTTATCTATTATATTAGTATCTTTATCGCACCATCCAAAATTTTGAATATGAATATCATTATTATTATGTGAAACATAGCCTTTCATAGTAGATGTTACACCAGGGTTTCTATTTGAATCAATTTCAACTGAATTTATTTCATATCTTATACTTTCAAATAGGTGTAAAACACCATTTAATATGAATACTGGGGTTGTTTCTGAAGTGTCCTGTATTTTTCCTTCAATGTATAAGTAAGATTCCGAGGCTAATGTAAAAACAATATGTTGATTTATTGGGATACGGATTTCGTCATTATTTTCAAAAGTAGTTGTAGAATATGGATTATATGTATGTATCTCATATTGGCTTACTGATTCATCGAAAACGATTTCATCTTCAATATTAAGCATATGAGCGGTCATTGTAGAGTATTTATTTTAAATCCTAACGACTTAAGAAACTGTTTATTTTTTAATGTTATCCTCTTAAAAGGCTTGGTTGGACTACGCTGAGTTTGATTAAACGACGAATTATATATTGTTTTTAAATTATGACATATACCCATTATTGAATCTTTCGTATGTGCAATCTGCAGGAAATTTTTTCTTTTCTAAAATTGATAAGTTCACCTTCTTCATTAACAATTTTTATAGAAATATTATCTATTTTCTGTACAACGATTGGAAGATAAATGATTTGCTTTGGAATTTCTATTATCTTATATCCTGGTGGAACTGCAGGTGAAAACTCATGAATTGTGTGTACTAAACGTCCGTTTAGATAGGAACCGGATGTAATATTGCATTCAATACGTATATTATTTACTTTAATAATGTTTACCGGTAAGTTAGATACATGTAATATATTAGGTTCTAATACTTGCTTATTAAATCCTAGTAATGAACCAATACAATTTTCTTTCGAAAAATCTATTTTTTCAGTACATATTATCTCACTTTGAAGGGTATTTGTATTTGCAGTTAAATTTAAAAATACTTCTTTTATTTGTTTATCAGATATTTCTTTAAATTCGCTGTTGTGTTTTATCGCTCTAGAATCACCAATGCTTAACCTTAAATATTCCTGAATATCTTCCAATTCATATGAACCCACTGGTATTGAAATAACTTTACCATCTCCATAATAAAATTTATTGTTAGTGTCGTCAATGTTTGGTATTGAATTAAATGTCTGAAAGTCGACTATTCCCAATTCAAACTGTTCATCGTACAAATCTATAGGAGGGAAAATATCGGCGCTTAATACGGATTTATTTCCAATAATTGTAAATGTCATAGACATTATTTTTTATTTAAAAATCCTTTCACGATAAGCTTAGTTATAGTAATAACAAATTAAAAATAAAACTCAGGTATTTATAGCAATATATTATTTATTATAAATATAAGAATTTGAATACAAAAAGTGTAAGCATAAATGTCCACAATTTACAGTATTAAATTTTTGAAATCTATCATAGTTATATTGAATAGTATTATTTTTAAAGTATTCAATTGCTTCTATTGGAGGTTGAAGGTTACCAAAACTATCTGTACGAAATAAAACCATGCGAGTATTTGTAGATTGAATAATTTATTCAATTGTTTAATGATAAAATAAATTTACACTTTTTAATAACTTTAACCAAAATACTTGTAATATAAAATGGTTGCGAATTATGATCTTGACAGTGTAGAAGCCCAAACCACAACTGACACGATGGCCCTATGGCCGTACCGTACACAGCAGTCGTCGTATTGCTGTCATGCGCATTACTTCTATGAGAGACAACAATACATTATAATGTTGGAATGTCAACAGAGACATCTTCTTATGTTCTGTACTAATTTTGTACTGAACATAAATTGCCGGCCAGCAGAAATAGATAAGCTCACAACCAATATCAAATTATACAATGTTACATAAAATTATTATAAACCAAATTACAAAAAATAATGTGAACTTCTTAAAACTATTATAAACAAAATTACACAAAATAACATAAACTTCTTAATTCTATGGTAGTCTACATAATTTTGTGAAAATAATATAAAACAAATTAATAACTATCCTAAATATAACAGAAACCATAATTATCAATGTAGCATACATTATCATTTGCATAATGTACACAACAATCATCAACTCAATAGTTACAATGTTATTGAAACAATTTTCTTTAAACAATTCCAACAGTACAGGTGTTTGTTTTACATCAATGTTGTAAACATTGCAATTAATATCTTCACCTTCTGATGGAAGTATTGTATTTAAATCAGAAATTTTATTTGTTGCTTGTTTTATTCGCGCTAGCAACACTGCGCTAATAATCTCAAGCTGGGGTATTGTAAGTACCTTACTTGATGGAGCCACACTAGACTTGTAGCAAATTAAATTTGTTTTTATCTTACTATTTATAAAAATAATATTGTGTTTTAAACCTAATGTCATAATAATGGTTGATCTGTTTAATAATGTTTTATAGACCTCCAATAGTGAAGGATTGCGTCTAAATCTTTTTTCCAACACATTAAATCTTTGCGGGGCGACTGAGAAAGAATCCCCCAATTCTATTTTATTTACTAGGCTGAGTAATGGCAAATCAACAGTTAAATTATTTTTAAGTGCTACTGAATTTTGAAATTTATGTTCAGCCTTTAAGTAATCCTCAGAAAACTTATCTGATTCCTCTGGGACTTTCTCAGTTGTCCAAGATTGTTCCATAACATTTTTAAGGTTTGTATATTCACAAATAGCAAGATTACATACAATATTATTTACATATAATACTTATTTTGATTATACAATTTTCTTGGAACCACATTTCCAAATGTGTTTTGTGGATCAATAAATTTTTCTTTATTATTATTGTCATGTGACATATTTTTATAATCTAAACTATACTCAAGTGCAATTGCACGTCTTTCTAAAAATGAAATAAATTCTGCCATAGTAGGCAGTTCTTCTAAATTTCTTTCCATGTGGAAAGTGCGGTTAGTAACGATATCTAATTTTCTACTTAAGGCCGAGATTAAAATCATATCCCATTTGTCTACAGGCTCATCAAGATTTTTTAACGCTTGTAATTGCTGTTTTACTTGACATAAAAAATCCCTTATAGCGACTGCAGTACCTTTCTGCATGTTGGGAATATCAAGTAGTATATTAATGTGATAAAAGATTAATCTCGCCTTATTTTCATACCGCGCTAACAATAAATCAACAGCCTCTTTGTATGAGCTGTTCACAAGCGGCAGATTTATAATTATTGAGAGAGCCTCATCAACGAGATACTTTCTCAAATAAAAAAGTCTTTGTACATCAGACAATGAGGTATTATTATGAACAACTGCTTGGAAGAGCTCATAAAAGGGCTTAAACCTGGTTATATCCTTGCCATCGAAGGTTGGAATTTCCACCGCTGGGAGCTTCAATGGAACTAATTCAGGCCTATTAACTTCTTTTAACTTATTGATGCTAGCATTTAATTTTGCTATAATATTAAAATACTTTTCTTCAACTTCTTCAATGTCTTCCTCATCTTGATCATCAATTTCTAAAATGCTGTACTGCGTGAGCTCGTACGATTGGAATGTAGTCATCATCTTTTCTTTTTTCACCTGCAGCACCTCCACTGTAGCGGAGTCGAGAGCCCTTGGGTCGCTGACGTAATTGTCCATCCGTGATATTGCACTTTTTGCAGTCGTCCGCGCCGTTCTGAGCCTTTTCAATCCCTCCATCTTGCTTAGGTGATAATCTCGTACTTATATGATAGATGAAACGTGGATGACAAAACTAATCCAGGTTAATCCAGCAACATAAGAAGTTTTTAATAAATCGGTACTTGCAGATAGTAATAATAGCTTTGTACCTTCATGAGTAAAGAAATATTTTACTCTCTTCCAGCATCCATGTATCCTCTTCCGTAATGAATAATTTTTCTTAAAATATAAATGTGTAGTAATCCAAATTATATGCGAATCCGCTTAAATCAAACGTTGCATTACCCAATCAATGGCAATTGATGACTTGCCAGGCCGCCATAGGGTAAATGTAACAAAATAGCTTGCACATGTGCCGATTACTATACAGACGTAACCTCAAAACACCACGAAATCACACGCGGGTACCAATGGCTTGTAAGGCCAGTTTTTTTTGTAGGAATTAAAACCTTCTTGAAATGTAATTGTAAAATATCCAGCTTCGCTTGTAAGGCTTCTGGAAATGTAATTGTAAAATATCCAGCTTCGCTTGTAAGGCTTCTGGAAATGTAATTGTAAAATATCCAAATCCTCCGTGAATCCGCCAAAATAGAGCGTCCCAATTACCCAATCAATGGCAATCGCCAAGGGGCAAATGTAAAAAAACGCCAAAAACACAATGAAAAACACACGCGGATATTAAACTCGAAGGATCGGCTTTGTAAGGCATCGAAGGACCAGCTTCGCATGTACGAAATAAAACCATGCGAGTATTTGTAGATTGAATAATTTATTCAATTGTTTAATGATAAAATAAATTTACACTTTTTAATAACTTTAACCAAAATACTTGTAATATAAAATGGTTGCGAATTATGATCTTGACAGTGTAGAAGCCCAAACCACAACTGACACGATGGCCCTATGGCCGTACCGTACACAGCAGTCGTCGTATTGCTGTCATGCGCATTACTTCTATGAGAGACAACAATACATTATAATGTTGGAATGTCAACAGAGACATCTTCTTATGTTCTGTACTAATTTTGTACTGAACACTATCAAAATATAAAATATTTTTATTTCTTTTTATGTAAGCTACCCAATGTGTTCGCGCTGATGTTTTATCATCTAAATTTATTATACCACTTTCATTTATATACATTTTTTTAGGCAAATCATTTCTCATGAATACCCCTCTAAAGTGAGGGATATTAAATTTCTTGGCATATTTTCTTAAATCAACATCAGTAAGGGCTCGTTTAGGTAGCTTCAACGAAAGTTTTTTGGATACGGATTAATATATAATCGTAACCCTTTTTTATAAGGTTTTAAATAAATTCCTTTGCCAGATTTTCCAATAGCAATTTTCTCCATAGTTTGGTTATGTTTTTGAGTTTCTGCTAACATTTTTTTTGCATCCTTTGCCTCATTTATTGCTTTTACAACACCTGCAACACCACCTGCCAATCCACCTAGTGCTGATAATCCCGCAAATAATGGAATTAGAAATGGTAGAAAACCACCTACTTTTGGTATAGGAATTATTCTTAGTTTATTAACTTTAAATTTTGACTTTTTATTAATTGATTGTTTTGCGGCTTGTGATGCAATTTTAATAGCTTTTGACACACTCTTAGGATTATCAGGGTTAATTAAAGTATTTTTTAGCGCACCACGAGCATTAAGAATAGCTTTCTTTAATGCTGCTATACTATGCTTGACCTTTCCGCTACCCTGTATTTTCTTCTTTTTAATTTTTTTATTTCGTTTCAACCCCATTCCAAGTTTGGTTTTTATATTCATGATATTAGCAACAAGTAATGATGCTAAACGTTCACTTAACTTTGAATCTTTAGAAAAATATTGCTTCCAAGCTTTCTCAATCAGTATTTTATCAGCTACGTGTCTTTTACTTAAATCTTTATAGCGGTGATATGCAATGTCATGTTCTTTGCAAGCTGAGCCCAATGCATTAACTGCTTGATCTCCTCGGTTTAAACGTTCTATTAAACGTGTTCCAGGACCGCAATAGTTGTATCCAGGCAAGTGCAACTCAAAAGGTAATTTATTGATTAGTTTATCAATAAGACCATCACCTTTCTTTACTTTTATCATACTGACCAAAGTATGTGCTATCATCCAATTTTATACTTTATAATATTTTCATATATAAAGATATGACATTTAAAATGTATTCTATTAGTTTATTACTTTTATCATACTGACCAAAGTATGTGCTATCATCCAATTTTATACTTTATAATATTTTCATATATAAAGATTAAACATTTAAAATGTATTCCATTAGTTTATAACACATGCCTGGTTAAACAATGAAGTTTGTAAAGCAAAAACAAACTCTTTCTGTAAAGAATGTAGATAATCAAAGTAATAATTACACTAATAATTCAAAACTTGGATTACTTTTACCAAACGACATTAGATGCATTATTTGTGGACCTTCAAACTGTGGAAAAACTAATGTTATGTTTAATCTAATTGAACATCCAAATTTGTTGCGATTTAAAAATATATACATTTATTCAAAATCTTTATATCAACCAAAATATAAAATATTACAACAAATTATGAAGAATATTAATGGTATGGGATACTATACATACACTGACAATGAAGAGATTATTAGACCTGAAGATGCTAGCCCAAATTCTATATTCATATTTGATGATGTTGCTTGCGATAAACAAAATAATATTCGAAATTTTTTTAGCATGGGCCGTCATAATTTGATAGACTCTTTCTATTTATGTCAGACTTACAGCAAAATTCCAAAGCAATTAATACGGGATAATACTAATTTTATTATATTATTCAAGCAAGATGACTTAAATTTAAAGCATATATATGATGATCATGTTAACTTTGACTTTCCAAGTTCTCTAGAGTTTAAACAAGTTTGTAATTTATGTTGGGATTCAAATAAATATTCCTTTATGGTAATAGATAAAAATAGTGACTTAAATAAAGGGCGATACAGAAAAGGATTTGATATGTTTTTAGATTTAACTAAGTAACCTTTACAATAATAATCAGTGTTGAGGTAACCATCTTCATAATAACATGCATTTATTATCTTAATAAACATTGATTACGTTCAAATTACATTAATTACGTTCCCATTACGTTCAAATTACATTGATTACGTTCCCATTACGTTGAATTTACGTTGATTACGTTCCCATTACGTTGAATTTACGTTCCCATTACGTTGAATTTACGTTCCCATTACGTTGAATTTACGTTCCCATTACGTTCAAGTTGCATAAAGTTTACATGTAACCATGTTTAAATCAAAGAAGCGTGCAAAAAATACTGTGGTTAAAATAAAGACTCCTCCTACCAGATTTAAAAAAAGGAATAGTAAACGTAAAATAATAAGCAATACTACTAATGATGAAGATAAAAAATTAACATGCGATATTATTAAATCAAGCGATTCTATAAGACAAAAGTATCTCGCATTAAAACTAGGAGAATCTGAGGCACAAAGGTACTTTGACAAACAGCTTGAACCAATAACTATACCACTAAATATACTAGCTAATAAAAGTACTTCCAATATTAAATTAGCGCAACCAATCAAACAAGATATTGATACAAAACCGTATGATTTCAAGGTTAAAACAATTAAATCTAAGTTAAATAACATGTTAAAAGAACCCCTAGACACTACATTTATACCAGAACAGCAAAATGATTTAACATTAGCTAAAGAACCAACAATGGAACTTAGTCAGTTAGATGATGAAGTTTTTGAATCAAATGAACCCTTAGAATATAGTAGAGTACATGATCCAAACTTATTTAAGACATCTATAAAACTGTCTGAAGTTGAAGAAAATCTTAAAAAACAAGTTGATAAATACGCCTTTCAATATTTAATTGATTTTAATAGACGAGAAGGTGATCCAAGTATATTTGATCATACATTTGGTATAAATTTAGAAGATGGTAATTTAATATTAGGAAAAACACTGGTTACGTTTGATAAAGAGGGTATTATAATAGGAAATAAAAAATATAAGTCATCCCCCGGATTATATGAATTGCTTTTTAAAATAGATCCAAGCGCAAATATTTATAGTGAGGAAGATTTAGAGGATTATAAAACAATTTTAACTGATACAAATGCACATAGAACATTATATTCACCTAATGGTAAAATTAAATCTAACAAAGGTATAAAATATAAAAAAATTATATCGCTATTATTTCCTCCTCAAACAAAATTAAGTGCCTCAGCGTCTTCAACACCATATTCTTCAGAAAGATTACAAAACGTTCGATCAAGACTTTTGCAGCGTAAGTCATCAGTTGGTTTACAAAATAATAAACGTTTAGGAGGTAGCAATTTAATACCAAACTTTATGACTTCAGTTGGTTTACAAAATAATAAACGTTTAGGAGGTGGCAATTTAATACCAAACTTTATGACTTTAAACAATAATCAAAAGGATTTCATTTACTGGGATGACCCAAATGAATTAGTTGAAAGATTACAACTACTTATTAGTTCAAAAATGGCGGGTAATACATCACATGACAATGAAATTATTTCAATAGTTGAAGAATTAAAAGAAGCTAATATTATTATATAAATACTTAAACACATTCCCTTCTTTTTCATTAATTTATAACTACTCATGTAAGTAACATGACTATTAACAAATTTGGAGTACATATACATAAGAAAAAAATTACTCGGCACGAAACAGTATCAAAAAATGATTTAATTTTTATAGATAGACGTTTAAAAGCTGTAGAGAAAGATATTCATGATGCTTATATTAATAACTTTATTGAAGTAAATAAAAAAATTGCAACATTAATTACAGAATTAAAAACAAAACATAGTTTAGATATTAGTTCTTGATAAATTTTGTGTAATAATAAGTATGAGCAAAACAAAAATAGGTATAATTAATGAGTTACATAAACCTGCACTTAAAAACTATAAGCGTAGACATGTAATCATAAAAGGTCTAAATGATTCTTGGCAAGCTGATTTAGTAGAAATGATTCCGTATGCAAAAGAAAACAAAGGTTACAAGTATTTACTCACAGTAATTGATATATTTTCTAAATATGCATGGGCAGTTCCAGTAAAATCAAAATCTGCAAAAGACGTTACTGTTGCATTTGAAAATATTTTATTAAAAAATAAGAATAAGGTTCCGAAAAACTTACAAACAGATAACGGAAAGGAATTTTATAACACTGAATTTAAAAAAGTTATAGATTCGTATGATATAAACCATTATAGTACATTTAGTAATATGAAAGCATCGATTGTTGAAAGATTTAATAGAACTCTAAAAAATGCCATGTGGAAAGATTTTAGTATAAAAGGCAACTATAATTGGATTAAAAACATTGATGCACTTGTTAAGAAATATAATAATACTCATCATTCAACAATTAATATGAAGCCATCTCAAGTATCAATAAAAAATGAAAAAAAATTATTAGGAAATGTATACAATAGAATAAAAAGGGTCGGTTTAAGTCAATATAAAGTTGGAGATTATGTTCGTTTAAGCAAAACCAAATCATTATTTGCAAAAGGGTATACTCCTAACTGGAGTACCGAAATATTTACTATATCAAAAGTACAACTAACTAATCCAGTCACATATTTACTTAATGATTCTCTTGGCCAATCAATTGCAGGCGCGTTTTACGAACAAGAACTACAAAAAACAAAATATCCAGATATATATCTAGTTGAGAAAGTTTTACAGAAAAAAGGAAAAAGAGTTTTTGTAAAGTGGTTAGGTTTAGATAAATCTCATAACAGTTGGATAGGTGCTAAAAATATTGTATAACATTTTAAATAAATAAAACTATTGGTTATTATAAATATGTATTTATTTTTACATTAAAATATACTTATAACAATAAATCGCTCTCACTAAAACTATCAAAACCCCAAGGCAAAGTATCGGTACTATTTTTTATAATACACCGTTTATCATCAAAAGGACTTAAAGCAATTTTTGTTTGCTTAATAGAGTACACATTATGCAATTTTGAAACTATTCCTCTTTGAGTACATTTTTTTTCATTTAAAGTTCTTAAACAATTTTCATAATCTTCAAAAGAAATATGGTTTTTTACTACACTTGTCTTTACTCCTTTTATTTTTTTTATAATATCATTATTATTAACTTTTATTGTATACATTTTAGATCTTAGTCCTATAAAGTGAGTCATAATTTTACCGTTATTTTCATCCTTCATTAAACCCAATACCTTTTTATTACACGGGGAATATTATATTGATTGTTTTCTTTATAATCACTTGTATCAAACTTACTTATATCGCGTTTTATAGTTTCATAAATATCTGATGTGATAATTTCATATATTAACGAGTCAGTATCAATATATAATAACTTTAAATTATTATTAAAAAATTCTTTTTGCATATAATTATAATGAAAATCATACATTACTGTTTTAGATAAATCTAATATTGAAAAGCCAACATATATAGGTTTATTAAATGTAATATTAGGTTTTAAAAGTTCAATAGCCACAACATTTTTATTAAAAATTGTTCGGCTATGAAAATTAGGTCGTGCTATTAAACTTTTTACTCCATATCGACCACCCCATTTTGTTTTTAATTTTATATCACGATGTTTTCTAACATTTTCCATTGTCTTACCAAATACACTATTATTCATTAATTTATACAAGTTTTTTTCAAAATCATTGGTAGCCATTTTTCTTTTTTCTGTATTTAAATCGATATAGTTTTTTAGCCACGGTGATTGACTAAATTTTAAAACTCGATGTATTTTTGACACTTGCATTCCTAAATGTATACATTGCTTTAAATTACTATAATGAATTATATATTTCTCCTTATCATATAAAGTAGTTAAAAGTTTTTTATGTTTACTTCCCGGTGGAATACAATGCTCAGGACAAAGCGGTAAATCTTTATGGAGATTATGTAAACTTTGAGGATAAGTTAAATCTACTTCTAAAATGTAACCAGTATTGCTAGTTTCTGACAAATTGCATATAGTATTACTTATTTCCAATATTTCCTGGTTGTTTAACCATTTAAAATTTCCATATGGTAGGAATTGAGACATTGCATGACCGTATAAGTTATTAACATCCAAATACATTAAATATTTAGAAGGTAATTCAGGTTTATACTTGCATATCTGTTTGAACATTGACTTATACCACCTCTGATACCCTTCTCTATAAATAGCCACATATTTATATCAGTAAACAATTCAAGTTTAATTTTTGTAATTTTTAACATAGAATCCCATGCTAAGCCTGGGGCAGAAACATAATGCACTGGATCTAATTTATACGTGTCTAAACAATTATCTCGAAAATTTTCAAATATGTCACAAAGTAATAACACATCGGTTTTTAAGTACAAATCTGAATATTCACCAAGTGTTTTAATATGAAATGTATTCCATACATCTTGTGCATGTTTGTAATCTACATCAGATAAGTTACTATCATTTAATAAATTAAAAAAATTATCCTGAGGTGGTAAAGCTGTCTCATTTAACTTTTCCCAGGAATTTATATAATCATAAGGAAATACACCTTTTTTACTTAACAAAGTAAATTCTTCATTGCTTAAATTGTTAAATTCTGATTTCAAATTTTTTAGTTTATTATTTGGTAAATAAGATGCTAAATTACTTAAAGAACTAGCCATAAATCGATATGAATCAATAAATCTTAATGAAATATTAGTTCCATACACATATTTCGTAAATGAAATATATTTTTCTATATTAATTGGTAGCACAGAGGTTCTTCCACTTATTCCGGTAGCTAAATCAATTATTAAAAAATGAGAATCATAAGATGATAAATTGTGAAAAATTATTGGAATCACATAACTTTCATTATAATTTAAATTACATTCATTATGAGCTGGTCCTCTATAATTTCCTGTTAAATACAATGATCTCGAACACGGTCTTGTTGCAACGGTTTTTCACATATATGACAATTTATTGCATTTAAATATTCAATCTTTTGTTGAGCCGTCAATGTTTTCATTGGTAATACATTTTTTATTATATCCTCAACATTATAAGCAATCTCTTTTAATTCATTTACAAACCACTGAACGCAATCTTCACCACGATAACTATTATAATAAGATTTAGAGTCATCATATGAATATTTTACATAATATCCAACGCTATGTGCAATATGTGTTTGATATACCCCCTTGGTTTCAATATTTGTCACATTACTATCCAATATACTTTCAAAGTCTGCATAAATAACACATGCACTTCTAATTTTTCTCTTAAAGTTTTTAAACTCAAGTATATTAGAATTTTCATCTGGCATTATCGGTTTAACTGGTCTTAGACCTAATCCAACACAGTCTTGTAAATGTTCCTTAAACTTGTACTCATATCTAAAGAAATGTAAACATCGATCACATATAAATTTCTTACATTTTGTTTTTGAAAGTTGATTACTAACAAGTCTTGATAAATTCTTTATCCAACAAAAATAAAATTTTATTTTATTGTCACATTCCTCATTATTACTTTCAACAACATCTTCTTCATCCTCTTCTTCTTCTTCTTCTTCTTCTACTTCATAATCACTTTAAATCATTAATAAATGTATATGTTTACTTTCATATATTTTACTTACATATACAGGAATAGTTACAAATGTTTTCTTGTTCTTTTTTAAAATATACACATTTATTGTTATATTATTTAGTTTTTCAAATTTTGAAACTTGTGATAACGTCATTGGAAATTTAATACCATTTAAATTAAGACAATTTATATATTTCTTATAAGATGATACTCTCTCGCCATGAATTTTTGATGGATAAAGCGCTGATAATACTGCCCATACAAAACATTTGTCATCTTCATTCTGAACATTTATTACAGCCTTTTTTCGTTTTATTTCAACTGGTAAGTCAATAAATGATGAACCATAAAATGGAACAAATTGATTTATATTTACTATCATATTCACTATTTTATATAGAGCCCATCCACTTTGATTTTCTTGAAAAGTTTCTAAATCTTTTAATACAACATCAATAACATTTTCCTTATACCAATGTTTTAAATCTGTTGATACAAAAATTTCATTATTTTTAGTATTAAAATATTTGTATTCAAATATATGTTCTTCTTCTTTAGCTGATGGTAAAACAAATTCACCACAAAATATTACGTTAACTTTTAAAGCACTATATTTTTTTAAAGCATTTTTAATTCTAGATGCAAACATATAAAATGCATCGTTCAAAAATTGTAATGGATCAATGTGACTTAAATTAATTAACACTCCTGTTCTAACACGTCCTTTAAATGATGAATTTATTTCCTGCCATTTAATTCGATTACTACGTTTTAAACTATTTATAGTTCCTCCTCCAACTTTTTGTTTATTTTCTAACAATGTTTGAAAATATTTTAAGACACTTATATTGCTTTTAATGCTTCGCTTATATCCAATTGAATAGGTATTTTTATTATTTTTTAATAACTTATTTAACAACTTTAAATTTATTTTATTATAATCAGACCACTTTTTCCACTGAATACTTGAATAATTTGAACTATTCAAATGTTCAATAATTGTTCTCATATGCTTAATAATCTTACAACCGTTATCCAGTTTTAAACTATTTATAGTTCCTCCTCCAACTTTTTGTTTATTTTCTAACAATGTTTGAAAATATTTTAAGACACTTATATTGCTTTCAATGCTTCGCTTATATCCAATTGAATAGGTATTTTTATTATTTTTTAATAACTTATTTAACAACTTTATATTTATTTTATTATAATCAGACCACTTTTTCCACTGAATACTTGAATAATTTGAACTATTCAAATGTTCAATAATTGTTCTCATATGCTTAATAATCTTACAACCGTTATCCATTGTAAATTATATATTTCAGTTTGAAAATCAAAATATAAATCACAATTGTTTTTAAAAGTTCATTTATTTATAGAGTTTTACATAAAAAATATGCATTAATCACTATGTTATACTTTTACAATTTCGTCATCAGAGTCTAACACTTGTACAGTTTCATCGTCCGAGTCTAATATTTCAATAACTTCACTATTGCATAAGAATAATTTATATACAAAAAAATTTGTCTACGTTTGGAAAATATTCGCTTGTATTCAACACGTTCCCATAAGAATAATTTATATACGAAGTTCTCATGAGAACATGTGCTGACGCCGGCTAACACGTGTGCTTCAAGTTACATTCGAAGGAATGCGCGTGTGTCTATGGACCCAGTAATATCACTTTCAAAATCACTGCACTCATCATCAGAAATTATATTTTGAATACAGTAGTTCCCCGCTTTGCATAAGAATAATTTATGAACACAAATACCCCGAGCTATGTTCAATTTGCGATGTGGGTAGCAATACAACAAAACTTGATAGCAATCAATGCTTTTACAACTTCAATGACGTCTCTCGGGCTGATGTTGCTTTCTAAATTTAACAGGGTAGCACTTTACTTATTTAATACTATAATATATTTACCATCAGACTATCAATTCCTAATTCTATGATCCCCGCGCATTCAAAATAAATAAAATTCTCGGGGGCCCCGACCCTTCGAGCAGTTTTATTTTAAAAAGTTTGTTTCAACTTAAGTTAGAGCTTTTGGTTTAGCTAATTGTGATTCTACTATTATCCACAACCTATATAGCCTCATACATATGGATCAAACCGCTACCTAATAAATTTGTATAATAAAATATCCTCCTACTATTTTAACAGTTACTGTGGTGTTATAACCTCATATATGTAAAACAACACCATTGTCTGACTTATAAGACTTTATGATTATTACAACACATAAAAAAATAACTGTATGCTTTGACAATCATCAATGATATAATGTACGTATATTATAACTTTTAGTATACTTAAATAAATAATCTAATACAACAATACCCAATCCGGCCCTACATTTAACTAAAACATTAAATGTATAACAAAAAAATTTGTCTACGTTTGGAAAATATTCGCTTGTATTCAACACGTTCCCATAAGAATAATTTATATACGAAGTTCTCATGAGAACATGTGCTGACGCCGGCTAACACGTGTGCTTCAAGTTACATTCGAAGGAATGCGCTATAAATACACTGTTATAAATAATTTAACACTGTCATAATCTTATAACCAATAACAAATCTAACATAAGAATTAATATCGGTATCTCACTCTTTACCATTAGATATTAACACGTAATAATTAATATCGCTATCTCACTCTTTCATATTACCCCACTATTACCCCAACATTGTCTAGCCACGCCACCTCACTCCTCACCCCACTATTACCCCCTTTTACATTCTTCCAAGTCTAGCCACGCCCCCTCTGCATATCGTGACCTAAATGCATCCCCACCACCAATAATTTCCAACTAAACTTCTAAACTGTCTTAGAACCCGCTCTACTACCCTACTCAAGAAGAACCAGGAAAACAAAATATGCAATATTCCGAGGTAGAAAAGTCATACAGTATAAAGCAAGAAAAAGCAGAAAATAAGAAAATTAAAAAATTTAAAATAGAACGAAAAATTGAAAAGGAAAACAAAACTAAGTGCTTACCGGAAAAGCTAGAAGATTCAGAAAAAGAGGCACACACTATGTGGATAAATGTTCACAGAAAAGAAAAATACTATGATAAGCCAACATATGAACAAAATGATATAAGTATAACAATTTTCAACAAACTAGAGGAAAATATGATTGAAGAAATAATCAGAAAAAAATACTATTGGGACTATATGAACAAACACATTTAAGAAGTATACATTAGAAGAAATGATAGAAGAAGAGGGAAGATAACGAATCCACAAGCAGGACCACTTAAAGTAACAGCAATCAAAGATAATAAAGTATTAGCCATTTCCGAGGCAGTCACCAATAAAATCAAAGATGTTCATGTAAAGCAAATTTCGCAGAGAAAAACCAATACAAATACTATTGCTGCAGAACTCTTATCAGGAAACAGAAGTGACGACTACATCTAGAAAAATCGAGACACCTTCACGAAATTTCTCTATTTTTCTCTCTAAGGATGGAGGAGTTATCAAGTGACCCTAATATCATGCTTAAACAAGATATTAAATATATTATCTAAGTAACCAAATAATATTTAAATCAAATTGACTAAAATCAATTTTGTTTTAATGAATTGATTAATTCATTTGTTTAAGTACTTTAGTTATACTCCATCGAGGAGATAATATTTGTAATAAAAAATATATAATTATTGAGAAACTTTATTTATCAATATAAATAAAGTATATACTATTTTAAATATTGTTATTTACTAATGACATAACTAGCAATAACATAACTCATGCGCAATTAGTATCTCAATACATACCCAAAGTTTTAATACTTCTTTTTTATTATTTCTGGCATTTATTGTCTCAACTCCCGCCGCCACTAAAAATTGAGGGCTGTTTATTTTTTTTCATTAATTACTGTCTACAGCGAGCCTACATATTAAATTTGAACGTCCTAACTCTATTCTAACATTGCCCCCGGAAATTCGCGGCGCTTCTGAACTCAAATTTCAAATTTCCAACTATTGACAGATGTGCACAATAATGGTCTTAATACACATACCAAATTTCAGTTTTCTATCTTTTCTAGTTCGTCAGATATTAGCAAAAGTATTTTTTCGAATTTTTCAGTTTTTCCAGTATAAGTTTTTCCACGGAAATTCAGGGAAAAATTCAGGGACGTAGAAAGTCTTAGAAATTCGTCTTTTACATCATATCAAAATTTAAAAAACTTTGTAGGCGCTGTTTAGAAGATACCATATACGATTTTGTTACCGGAGATATATATAAATAAATAACGCTCTATATAAATATCTATGAGTTCTTATGGGTTTTCCATGTTAAATTGGAACATTACGAACATTATAATAGTAAGACTAGCGCTTCGCCCCGTCGCAAAGCGACGTGTATTTAATATTTGTGAATAAATAAAAGTTATTTGATAAATAGAAAATAATCCTGAAATATTGTTTATTGTTCGCCTTTCGGCTTTACAATCTACATTCTTAATACATTTCATATACTTCAACTTACAAATAAATTTACATTATTCTCCACCAACTTATTTATTCTTCTGTTTTTTCTTTCCTTCTTACTCTTTCCGCCATACAACTCTTTCCTTCCCTGCCTGCCTTTAATAGCTGGCCAATATTCCTTTCGCTAGCTGCTTTTTCCTTACACTCAAACTTAATGTGCTCCAGTGTTTCGTTCTCCGCTTCGCACACTCTACACTTTCTTTCCTCACTCTTTTCTCAGTATCTGTTTTCTTTTTCCTTATTTCCCAATTTAAACTCGCTGTTCTTCTTATGTGTATTATGTCTTTTTTTGTAAGGTACTGAGACACAGTATTTTCTTATAACCTTTTATATCTTTTATTGTAGTTACTTTTTTCTATTTTTCCCATTCTCTCCTGCTGTTGTATCTCCTTATCCCTTCTTCTTAGCTCCTCTTTCACACTTGCGCCTCCTTCTCTTCTCTTCTCTGCCTCCTCGATCGCCATTCCATTCCTTTCAAAGTACTATTTTTTCTTTTTTGTACCTCCTGCCCCCCCTCCATTCTTTATGCTATCCTCTCTTATTTTCTTTAAAATTTTGCTTTCCGCTCTGTTCAATTTCTCCTCGTATTTTACTGCTCTTTCCCCTGTTTTAATTCGTATCTTATCCCTTTTTAGCTCCTCCATAGCCATGTATCCTGGCGTGCACCTGTCCAGCCCTAGTTACCATTTAATATATCTCACATGTATTCTATCCAACTTTTCTTGCTCCTTCCACCCCCAAACCTCTGCTCCATACAACATCATACTGGCTATCAGTCTATCAAACATCCATATTCTCTTTTGTATGTCCCCCACAAATACCTTTTCCCCTGGTCCCATACCCGTCGCATTGCTAGCTCCGCCTTCTTTACTACCTCCCTTATCTGAGCCTCTTCTCCATTGTTGTTTTTAAAAGTGTAGCCCAGATATTTAAATTCTTCTACTTCCTCAATGTCCTCTGTCTTGTATTTCCACCTTTTATGTATTCTTTTTCCACCCCCTTTTTTAAATACCATAATTTTTGTCTTTTCCATATTTAACTCTAGTCCTTTCCTGTCTATATATCTCCCTAGCCGGTGAGCTATCTCCTGCAGCTCTCCTTCCCTTTCCTTCCTTCCTTTTTGCCAACAAGACTATATCGTCAGCGTATGCTAAAGTCCATATCTTGTAGTGTCTTCCTATTAGCACCCACCCATCCAATACCCCCTCCAAGTATGCTGTTTATCGCAAATAAAATGCAAAATATTATTTTGTTATAATTCCTTTATTAAAGTATATATATATATATTAATTGTGTGTGCCTTTCGGCTTTACAATCTACAGTATTATATTTCTAATACATTTCATTCCTATATACATTCAAACTTAAAACTAAACTTAAAATATTTTAGACTTTTACTACTTCCAAAAGTGCTTTCTGCTTCTCCTTCTTTTGACCCTCTCTATTATTCTCCACCAGCTTATTTATTCTCCTGTTTTTCCTTTCCTTCTTACTATTACCGCCATCCAACTCTTCCCTTCACTGCCTCCCTTTAATTCCATTATTTACAGTAATAAAGCACTGTATTGACCAGTCTCCAGTGCCCCCGCCCATAAGCCCCAATCGTCACCTCTTGGCTCCATGCTCTCTAACGTTTTCGAACTTTTAATTTGATTCCTCTAAACTTCCGTTATGGAGCGCCTTCTACTTTTAGCACTCTGCATCGCTTCTTCCCTGAGCAACGTCGGTCCTTAGAATACTTTCACAGCGCCCCCGCTGCGTAAAATTATCATTAACCATAATAAAGCACAGTTTTGAACAATGTCCACTGCCCCGCCCCTAAACACCAATCATTTCTTGGCTTCATGCTCTGTATCGTTCTCGCACTTTTAGTTGTATTTATCTGCACCTTTGTTACAATGCGCCCACTTGCAACACTACAGCCCACCTGAGCATCATCGCTCATTAGGGCACTTTCCTATCCCCCCCGTTTAGCGCAATCATTAAATAATCCTGCGCTTCCACCCCCTGCGTACAAATCTCTTAACAATTAGTTTTCAAAATTAATACTATTCTGGCAACCTGCATACTAAATTTCATCTTTAGAAGTACATTATTTTTTAATAATTATTCGATAAGATAAATCTTTGATCAAATTTTCACTAATTTCAATGTAATCCTACTAATTTTATCAATTCATTTATGTTTTTAAGAAAGCCTAGCAGTTCGCTCCTAATAATCTCATCTCTAGGCCTTTTGCTTCCCGTTATTGGACTTTCGATTTAATCCCCATACCCCGCCACGTACACTTTCAGCACCAAAGCACATATTCTGCTACATGGTTACCTCCCAGGGCTAATATAATCTATCGCCACTACTTCTAACACCACCGTTACTTAGTATAAAACCCCAGCGCCACACTATCCTCCAATCAGGCACTATTAATTCGATATTATAGCAATTTATTTACATGATTAAATCTGTACTGTAATCTTACATTCTATATTTCGTATTTATATTTACGTTATAATATTAGTCTCCCCATTAATCCCCGCTCCTGAAATAAAATTGTCAAATTTTAGGCATAGCAATCTATTTTGCTCGTAACAACTCTCTCTACCTTTATCTACCACTACTTTTATAAATGATCGAAATTTAAAAATTGAGTTCTTTGGCAAAGCTTTTTCCCGCCGATACTAAGGTTAAATTTATTTTCGCAAATATGAACATGCATAGTTTCTATTTTTTCACTTTTTCTTTTTTTTTGATATTTAGGGCTGTTAACTATTTCCCCCCTATACCTCTCACTCCTATTCGATTTCACAGCACAACAAACGCACTAAAAATCAATCCAATTCTACTACTGAATGAAATTTGAATATCTGACTTTTATAGAAATATTTAGCTTCTATTTAATATTCTACATGCAAAATGTCATCGTTGTACCTCTATATTGTTCTTATACTCGGTTCTTATCACCCCCCACTCTAATGTTGCACTTAAGAAAATGTAGTTTCTTTATATTTTCGTTAATAATATGTCAATCTATATCTGCATACTAAATTTCAGCTTTGTATTTATATTTTAGCATTAGCACCCCCCACAAACCTCCGGTACTGAACAAGTTTGTTAAATTTTAGCACGGGGATCTATTTTATTTGTATCTAAGTACATATTTTTTATACTATATATATTATATACTATAGCCCTTCATCTCTATATATTTCATATTTCTGGTTTTTGGCCCCCAGCGCCCGCCGCCTCTGGAAAGTTACAGTTTTCTATAGTTTGTCTTTAATGACACTCTATATAAGGCACACGTTCCCAATATCAATGTTCTAGCTCTGTTGCGACATTGCCCCTAAAAGATCACGCCGCTACTGAATTAAAATTTTGGTAATCCAATTATTAGCAAACATGCGCAATTAGTGTCTTAATACATGCCCTAAGTTTTAATACTACTTTTTCAATATTTCTGGCATTTACTGTCTCAACTTCCGCTGCCACTGGAAATTTAGGGCGTTTTATTTTTTTTCTTTAATTACCGTCTACAGCGAGCATACATATTAAATTTGAACGTCCTAACTCTTTTCTAACATTGCCCCCAGAAATTCGCGCCGCTACTGAACTCAAATTTCAAATTTCCAACTATTGGAAAATGTGCACAATTATGATCTCAATACACACACCAAATTTCAGTTTTCTATCTTTTCTAGTTCGTCAGATATTTGCAAAAGTATTTTTTCGAATTTTGCAGTTTTTCCCGAATGAGTTTTTCCACGGAAATTCAGGGAAAAATTCAGGGACGTAGAAAGTCTTAGAAATTCGTCCTTTACATAATATCAAAATTTAAAAAACTTTGTAGGCGCCGTTTAGAAGATACCATATACGATTTTGTTACCGGATATATATAAATATCGCTCTATATATATATATATATATATATATATATATATATAAATATATATAAATATCTATAAGTTCTTATGGGTTTTCCATTTTAAATTGGAACATTACGAACATTATAATAGTGAGATAGATAAGTTAGACACTTAGCAGATTAACTGATTTTAGTACCTATATCTTGAAGTCAATCATATTCTATGAAAGCATTAGTGAATATCATTTCGCAGACGATAAAGTGAATAAACTTATGTTCTAACAGGTAGCAACTAACATATGTTATAGCTATATTCATATACAACAGTTACCAACTTTAAAAAAATTAACAAAATAAAAATGTTCTAGATTATTCTAATTTAGTAATTGAGGCCATTTCCACACGATCAAATCTGTTGAAGTACAGATTATATTTTGTGTAACAAAAGTAACATTTAATTAAATCTATTTTTGTACATACTTGAAATATGCGATTGTAAAACTGGATCAACTGAATTAACTTTTGTTGAAGAAACTACAATAGGAATCCGAAATATTGAACCGTGTGTAGAGGTCTTTAACGCAATATATATGTACAATTTATATACAGCCAACATAAAAAGAATTCATGATGCAACACTGAAAAGTAAGAAGATATCGTAGGTGTAGAACATTGTTATGATAAAGTGCTTTGAAAAAGTAGTCATAAATGTACATATATAATAATAATGATAATAATATATCAATCATGTCTTAAATATTTTTACATAGTAAATGAATGAGTCCTACTTGTTATAATTACAAACTTTGTTAATACGTTTCAATGTTAATTTCTTTTAAATTGGATACCTAGAACTCAAATGTTTCTTTATAAAAAGCATTGATAAATGCATTAAGTTTTAACTAAATTCGACTTAACTTCGACTTTCCCTACCCCCTAGCCATCCGGATCCGTAGCGCCTACAAAAGCACACGCTATCAATCCAATTGTACCTACTAGTTGTAATTTTAATATATTTTAAATGTACAACTATTTTGCTTCTACTTAATAGTCTACTTGCAAATTTCATAATTGTACCTCTAAATTATCTTAACATTTAGTTTATCACACTCTGCCCTAATGTTACACTTAATAAAATGTAGTAATATAGTAAATGTAACATTTTGGCAACCGTCGCAAAGCAACGTATGTATAATATTTGGTAAACTTTAAATTAGCTGTTGAATTGATCATATTGGAAAACTTTTTTTTTTAATTTATCTTCACCTATTTCGACCAAAACCTATCATTTGCTCTCAGAAGCTATTTACACTGTTATCAATATCCAGTGCCGCGTTTGTAATCGCCACCAATAACAGCCTGTTATCTGTATTATTCCCTGACTTATAATTTAATTTCACTGCACCTCCATTACAGATCATCCACTTCCAGCACCACTGGACACGGTAAGTAATCCTTCTCTTCAGCAATTTATTTCCAAAATTAATACTTTACTGTTAACTTGCATACCAAATTTCATCCTTACATGTATATTATTTTTTAACAATTTTTCGCAAATAAAATCACTTAATAAAATGTAGTTCTTAATATATTTTTAATATTAACAGTTCAATGTAAATCTAAATAGAAATTCTTAGCGGTACATTTATTTTGGCATTAGACTTCCAACATTCCTCAGATATTTAACTTAATTTGTTAAATCTTTGGTAAGGGGATCTAATTTGTGTTTATCCAATAACATTTATACTAAATTTTAACTCTTTATATCTATTTATTACCGTTTCCGATTTTTGCCGCCACTGGAAATGTTATGTTTTCTATATTTCTTCTATTTTTTCTATATTTTCTATAATGACCGTCTGTAAAGATAAAGTTTTGGTGCTCAAGTTATTGGCAACTATGTCCAACTGGTATCTCAATACATGCACCGTCTCAAATCCCGTCCCAACTAAAAATTTGAGGTTTTCATTTTTTTCTTTAATTACTTTAATTACAAACTAGTAAAATATTTGATAACTTTTGCTTTAATTAAGATAGTTGTGCTGCCACGCTAACTTCTATAACTATCCTACTCGTTCTAATACACGCCATATATTTAAGTTAACTTTTTACGTTAATTTAATGTCGATTTACATTACGTAAAAAAATTGTTTGACATAAATTTACGTCTTCTGTCGTAAATAAAATATTTTATGCAAGATTATAAAATGTTACTTATTGATAAACTTCAAAAATTAATAAAACGTAACGTTAGGTAAAACATTTTTCATTAAATATTACTTCTATTAATAATTTATTTGTAGGGTGATTAAAAGTAGTTTTATTAGATGAAATTAAAAATATGCTGCAACTTAATGAAACTTACATAGCTTTGTTGCGGATTTAGATTTTTTTAATTTATGATTTTCAGTGAATTGACTAAATTATATTTCAATGCAGAGTCCATAGCAACATTTAGTTGTTGTCAGTTGAAAACCCTAATCCATTCATGTTCACCCTATATTTTTGTGTTAGTACTATTCTAACTTTGTGTTTTACCTGCAGCCATTTGAATGGAGCGTACCACAATACGGCTGTGAATAGTAGGAAGTCAATGCACTAGGAATACAACTTTAGCACGTATGCCATAAAAAAGCACGGATGATCATCAGAAGAAAATGAAAATCTTTTACTCTCTGTCTCACTCTATAAAATATATATTATAAATATATTATTAACAAACATATTTCATTTTAATATATAAAAATTCACTACAAACATAAAATGTATATATAAATATATGTGGAAAACAATACCTAATCCGCACTTCTGATGTGAAAAACAATACCTATATCCCGCTAATCTAATGTGGAATCAGTCAAAATTTTGGGCAAATGTTAATTGATATTTAACTATTCAATATCTCAGTTTCTTGTGAGGATGATAAAGAATCACATAATTTGTTTAATACATTTATTTAATAAAATAATAACGATAATAATAATAGAATAAGGTTACAATATAAACGTTGGTATTTAAATAGTTGGTCGTCAAATACAGAACAATAAATGAACAAACCATCTTAGTTATTATATACTCAGTCCTACATTAGTTTTCAGGTAGATTTAATTGGTTTATTTCTATCACTTTGAGAATGGGTTTAGTTTATTTAGTCAGCACACTCCTTCACGTATTCAATCAGTGGTTTAAACTTTCACATATTTTAATTGCTTTAACCTTTAACTTGGTTTTCGTTCACAATATACACTTAGTAATCACATTATTTTACGACTTTTCTAGCTCAGGTGTTACAGTTATGATTACTTTGTATTCTCGATTTATTTTAGTGGCGATCATCTGTTTACTGCTCGGCACTCAGACCTACATCATCCTCTGTTTCAGAAAAACTAAGGTCTGAGAATACGCCTCATGACTTCATGTGATCGACACTTGTATGTATTAAAAGAACCTTCACTTCACCGATACGTCTCACTCTATACCGCTCATTTGGGTCTACTCCCCTACCTGATACGGTCCTAAATAAGTCTTTGTTGTGTAATTTCAATTCAGTACCAAACTGTATTTTTTTTATGGCTCCAATGACTCCAACTTTGTATATCGTAGCTGGTTTTCTTTTTTGATTGAAATTTTTGCGATTTTCTTTCTGAGTTTTTATTATTTGTTTCTTTGGGTTAACACGTAAATATTGCAAGTCGTCATCACGCATTTCTCGATTAACTTCTTCTACCTGATGATAGATATGCATCTCATTTTCTGTTTTCATTGTTACACCTGTTAATAGCTTGAAGGGTGTAGAATTTAAGCTGCGTTGAAAAGTTTTGTTTAATGCTTGATGTACTCGTTCCGCGTATTTTTACTATTCGAGTGGTTTATTTAAAGAAAACTCAGCCAACACTGGTCTTCTGTCTGTATCTGGATCTTTATAATAAACCAATTTATTTAATATTACGTAGTTGTCATACTTAGTCCTTTTTAACAGGGTCTTAATCAATTGAAATTTTTCGTCCTGTTGCTGAGCTGCTATCATTCGGTTTAGTAGGCTGCTCTCAAACGGTTACTAGTCTACTGTCTTTACGGCGTTCCTACTTAATGCATCGACGTGCGTCATTAAGTTTCCTGGACGGTGTTCGATCGTGTTAATAAATTCACTTAACAGCAATATCCACCTTGCCGCTCTGGTCGTTAAATCACGTTTATTTAAAGTCATTTGAAAAGCGGCACAGTACGTAATAATTTTAAATTTTAAACCTAATAGGTATATTTTAATTTTTTATAATGATTCAATCACTGCCAGAATTTGTAATTCGTAGCTACTATAATTCTGTTCATGCTGATTGTTTTTCTACTCATCAAATAAACTGGATGTAATTTTCTGTCAGAGTCTTTTTGCAACAAAATTGCGGCGTAACCCCACTTGCTAGCGTCACAATAAAGTTCTGCTTCGGTTTCATGTCTGTATATCGATGACACTGTGTTTTCACACAGTTTTTGCATCAACATGTTAAACGATATACCCTGCTGATCACTGAACACAAAATTATTGGCTTTACGAAATAAGTCACTTATTGGTTTTGCGATGATACTATAGTCTTTTATAAACTTTCTAAAGTAACCTGTGAGCCCTGAAAAACTTTGTATGTCCGTCACTGTTCACGGTTCAGGGTACTTCATTACACTTGTCATTTTTGTTGGCGATGGCATAATCATATAGTTTTTAATTATATGCCCTAAATTCTCTACAATTTCTTGCAAAAACTGACACTTTTTCCATTTTATTTTTAAACCTAACTCACTTTCTTGTTTAAAACCTAAAGTTAGATTACTTACTGCTTCCTGTTCATCGTTTGCCGGTAGAATTAAATCGTCCATATAAACCAACAGAATACCTTCACTTATTAATTTGTTACAACTGTGCAATAAATCTTCAAAAATCGCAGGACCATTACAAAATTCAAACGGAAAACTCTTGAAAACATATTCTGATTTTCCCGTGACGAATGCTGTATACTTTCGACTGTCTCGATGTATCGGAACGAGGAAAATCCGTTTTCTAAGTCTCGTGTGGTGAAAAGCTTGGCATTTTGTAGCTTATCAAGTTGTTCCTGTCTGACTGGCAAAGGATAACGATCTTTTACTCCCCTCTGATAATACTGTCGTTCAACCAGGTTTGCACATGCTTTTCAACTTCTTCCTGCATTTGTAAAAACAGGAACTTCATAAGTCATGTATATTTTCACTTCGAATTCAGTAACCCTTGTTACTTTTGGTTCATAGGTTTTAGGTAGTTCCTTAACTTTAGCCCTGGCACATGGACTAATGTTATTACCCATGACGATTTCGTCGCCATCTATACATAGTATTTTATTCTGTTCACTTTTCTTGTACTTTTTTCGCATGGTAATACCGTCTACGCTTATTGTGGTTACTATTTGGTCAAGCAGAGGTTTATCTATTAAGACACTATGTCTAGTTGCACTTGATGGAACTATTAAAAAGTTGATATAATACTGTTCATTGTACACTTTTACTTGAGCACAAAATTCACCTAAAACTTTGATTTAAAACCCTCCGATTGCAGTCAATACAATATTGTTTTCACGAACAACCTCACTTATGTTTAATTTAATGTAGTTGTCAGCCCAAATAAAATTCTGATCACTTCCGATATCAATCAGACATTTAAAACTGATACTGTCTATGCTTATATCTTTTGTCATATCACATGCTTTATTTGTGTTCACTAACAAAGCATCACTCGTTTTATTCGCGGCACAATTTCTCGAAATATGTCCCTCTTTGTGACATTTGAAGCACTTTACTTTGTGTTCACTTTTATTGTTTTTCTCACTTGGTTCATCTCTATTACTATTAAGGTCTTTGTTGCTTTTTCGGCACACGTTTGCTTTGTGTCCAGTTTTATTACAATTAAAACATTTTATCGCGTTTGAGTCTTTTGGTCTGTCCTTGCGTACACTAAAATGATTCCTTTCTTGAACTTGTAATAGTGTCGAATCATAACGCTTTACTTTTAATAACAAATCTGGCACGGTTTTAAAATCGCACAATGATAACGCACTTATCATGTCTTTGATATTTAATCCGGCTATTATGTATTTTATAACGGATTTTTCACTAATATTTTCACTTTTACTAGCGATCGCTTTACCCGAGTACATAGTCTTCGATTTCTTTATTTCTTTCTCGGTATCGCTTTATCAGTTCCATGTGTGCTTCAGATTCATCGTACTCCACTGGGAAATTCCTGATTAACTTATTTTTAAACGTCGTCCAATCTTTAACTACGTTCAAACTATCATCAGACCAGTTCTTTGCGGCGCTCTGCAACTATTTAACACCCTGATAAAGCTTCACTTTATCACTTCATTTGTAAATGTCTACTACTTCCTCCAATTTTCGCACCCAAGCTGAAGCCGTCAATACCGTGGTTGCTGGGTTTAAAAAAGGTATAATGCATTTCAGGTTCTGCGTCGGCATAAACCCATGGTGATTCATCGACTGATCTTGTATTGTACTGTTCCTGATACTCATTTGTAATAGTTCTGTCCTAAGCCTCGTCAGCTCTGCTTGCACTCCCAACCAACTATCTTCATTAGATGTTGAGTTTCCTGACCGTGCAGCTAACAAACTATCATTAACAGTAGTATCGATAATGCTTACATTATGTGCCATTTTCAATTTTCTCTTTGTAAAACAGTTTACACACTTTTTCGAATACAATTCACTTGCTAGTCCTATTATAAAGTCCGTTTTATAAATTCTCGACTATTCCAATAATGAACTTGAACTTCCAATATCACTTGAAAGCACTGTTTGTAGAAAACTATCTTGTATTCTTCTTCTCCGTATTATGTACTTGTGGATAACTCGTAGATAACTAATCTGCACTTAGTTCAATTCTCTGTGAGCTACTAATCTGCACTTAGTTTAATGCTCTGGGATCTACTAATCCGCACTTCTTTCAATTCTCTGTGAGATAGTAATCCGCACTTCTTTCAATTCTGTGTGAGATACTAATCCGCACTTCTTTCAATTCGCTATGAGCTACTAATCCGCTCTTTTGATGTAAAAACCATAAGTACTATCCCAATTCTGAGGTGAAAAACGAGAGTACTATCCCAACTCAGATGTGGAAAACAATACCCAATCTGCTAATCTGATGTGGAATCATGGTACTCTTATTTAATTTAGGCAAAGTGTCAATTCAGTTAATATTCAACTACGTAATATCTTAGTTTCTTGTCAGGATGATATAGAATCACATAATTTGTTTAATACATTTATTTAATAAAATAATAACGATGATAATAATACAATCAGGTTGCAATATAAACGTTTGTATTCACTTTACAAATACAGAACAATGAATGAACAAACCATCTTAAATTCTAGTTATTATATACTCAGTCCTACATTAGTTTTCAGCTAGATTTAATAGGTTTATTTTTATTACTTTTGACAATACGTTTAGTTAATTTCGGTAAGCACATTTACTCACGTATTCAATCAGTGGTTTAAAGTTTCACACATTTTAATTGCTTTAACCTTTGACTTGGTTTCCGTTCACAATATACCCTTATTAATCGCATTCTTTTACGACTTTTCTAGCTCGGGTGTTATAGTTATGATTACTTTGTATGCTTGATTTATTTTTACGATACCACACATATATATATATATGTGGAAAACGAGAGTACAATCCCAATTCTGATGTGGAAAACAATAGCTAATCCGCTTATCTGATGTGGAATCAAGGTACTCTTATTTAATTTAGGGCAAATGTCAATTCAATTATTATTCAACTATGTAATGTCTTAGTTGGTTTGTCAGGATGATAAAGAATCACATAGTTTGTTTAATACATTTATTTAATAATATAATAACGATGATAATAATAATGATAATAATACAATAAGGTTACAATATAAACGTTGGTATTTACTTTACAAATACAGAACAATGAATGCACAAACCATCTTAAGTTCTAGTTCATATATACTCAGTCCTACATTAGTTTTCAGCTAGACTTAATAGGTTCATTTTTATTACTTCTAAGAATACGCTTAGATAATTTCAGTTAACACATCCCTTACGTATTCAGTCAGTGGTTTAAAGTTTCACACATTTTAATTGTTTTACCCTTCACTTGGTTTCCGTTTAAAATATACCCTCATTAATCACATTCTTTACGACCTTCCTAGACCGGGTGTCATAGTTATGATTTCTTTGTATGCTTGATTTATTTTTACGTTCCCATATATATATATATAAGCATAACTTTATTATAACCGCCAAAGTTTGAATTTATATTGTAAAATAGTTGTTAAGTTGAATGTACTTGATATATACAATATAACCAGAACAGTCTTTTAAGGAGTGTTAAAGTGACAACACCTAGTAACTTGTATTCAGTTTTATATTTAGTTATTAAATCATATTAATCTTAACTTCTGTTTAATTTATTCTACGCATAAACACAGATCCTGACAAATACCACCTCTTAAAGGCTTTAGGGCCTTACATATATATATATATATATATATATATATATATATATATATATATATATATATATATATATATATATGTAAGGCCCTAAAGCCTATAAAAGGTGGTATTTGTCAGGATCTGTGTTTATGCGTAGAATAAATTAAATAGAAGTTATGATTAAAATGATTTAATAATTAAATATAACACTGGTACAATTATTATACGTCTTGATCTTACGACGCACCACAAGAGACTCCCTGATTATACTGTCTATACCAAGTACATTCAACTTAATAACTATTTTACAATATAAATTCAAATTTTGGCGGGTATAATAATCTTATGCTTATAGTCGGCCTATTCTGACTTCATGATTGTCCTCAATCATCTTCGCTGTTGGGTTGATCCTCCTGATCGTCATCTTCTTCTTCTTCTTCTGGGCTTCCTTCCTCACCTTCCTCCTCGTCGGGTAGTTGTGTTGGCGGTCCGAATGTTTCAATAATGCTCGTGTACTTTGCGGAAAAGGTCCTAGATGATCCATATGACATGTGTGGAATGGGATAGGGATCCTCTCTGTGCAATGCATTTGACCTTCTTTCTTTCCACTTCGAGTCTTGTGATATGCACATTCAATACACGCTTTAATGTATTTCTTGACGTACTGTCTCGTCCTTGGGAACCAGTAGTGTGTTTTCAGATGTTCTAGAGTCTTTTCTTCTCCGAAATGCCCTAGGTCATCGTAACTTTGTTTCACTATTCTCCATTTGATGTTTCCTGGTACGACCCATCGTTTGTCCTGTTTCCGATAGATGCGTCCTTTTTCTAGTACATGATCTGTATGCACTTGCTTTTCTTCATTCGTGGTTAGTTTTCTCTTCAAATGATTATAGATTTCTTGCAATTCTTTTGCCCATACGAATTCATTGTCTTTCTTCGTTAATTCTGTTAACGGTTTTGCGATATTTGCGAAGTCCTGAATAAATCTGCGAAAATAGCTGCATAAACCCATGTATCGACGTACTTCGTGTGCATTCTTCGGAGTCTGGTAGTTCGTTACTGCATGTATTTTCCTTGTACTGGTTTTATTCCTTCTTGACTTATCTCATAAGGTAATCTGTATGGTCGACTTCTTATTGGTTCTTGATCCGTTAATTCTATTTTAATTTCCACAAGGTTAGTTGTTCCTATTTCATAAATGTTCTTTGCGAAGCATTCACGATTTTCAACTATCACTTCCCATAAATTTTCTTTTTCTTTTTCAGATAAATTAGTCTGTATATTTATCTCTGATTTTTCTATTGGCTCGCTATATTTAATCTTGTTCACGTGTGAAATTGTTTTGTTTTCCTTGCCATCATCCACGATTACTTCATTATTTTGTTTTATAATTACCTCTCCATTTCTAATTACGGTTATTATTTTGCTATTCAATAAGACACTTCTTCTAATGATTATATCATCTTCCTGAGCTTCATTTGGTACTAATAGAATTTCGCACATTACATCAATTCCGTCGATCGTAATTATTGATTTACGTTTTCCTAGAGAGTTACATGTTCCTTGGCCAAAACCAATTAATGTCACGTTGTGATTCATGAATTTCATATTCATTTTCTTTGCGATATCTTCTTTTATCGTAACAACTTCACTTCCAAGATCTAAAAATGCGTTAATATTAAGACCATCTATCTGTACTAATTTTACAAAACATACCTTCGATATTTTGCTTGTTAGTTCCACATTTCATCTGTCTTTTTGGCTCTTCCTTAGCTTCTGTCTTAACTATTGACTTAGTTCTGCATGTAGAAGGTTCATGTCCGTAGCGTAGACATTTTGTACATTTTTGCCCCTCATTACTTCTCTTGTTTGGGCAGTTTCTGGCTATATGACCTATATTATTACACAAATAACATTTCCTTATTTCACATCGTACCTCTTGTGTTTCGTCTGGTTTCTCATGACGAATTCTTTGTTCGTTCTTTGACATTGTTGACTTCCCAGGTCGTGAATACTCTTGTCGATACTTTAGTTGACTGATTGTTTCTTCGTAGACCTTGATCTGTTCCATTAGTTCGTTCAAATCAGCATATTTGACTAACGAGAGCGTACGAATCATATCTACGTCATTCAATCCACTGATGATGTATTTCTGTATAGCGACGTTTGACAACTTGCCTCTGTTTGCTATTGCAACAACAGAATAGAAATATTCTTCAATTGTTTCGTCTCGTTGTCTAGTTCTTTTTGTCAATTGCATATGTATCTTACTTTCATCTTCATTATTCGGGAACGATTTGATAAAAGCCTGTGAAAATAAGTCGAAATTAGTGTAATATTCATCGATAGATTCATACCAGAGTTTCGCCGGTCCCTTTAACTTTGACACTAAATGCAATATCAGCATCTTCTCAGTCCAATTGTAGGTTTCTGCAACATTCCTTATTTTCTCAACCCATTTTGTTGAACTCAAGCTATTCATATTCGTCGGGTCGAACTCGGGTAATAAGCTTATAACTTCCTTGATACTGTATTGATTCTGTTCAGTACTACTTCTTGGTAAGCTTAAAGATTGATTAAAGATCATTTTCTCACGTTCCAACAATTCCTTTTCTTTGTTTACTAAATTCCTTTCCCATAGTAATAATTCTCTTTGAGCATCTAATCTGTTTCTTTCTTGGTTGAAATCGTCGGCCATGTTGGATCTTCTATCGGTCAGCTCGTGGTCGATATCGATCGGACTAGTGTTGCGACGACTACGTTGAGAACTATTATCTGTCATAATTCCTGTTTCGGTTGGTTCTACTTTTTGCTATCTAACTCGGACTTAAACTTTACAAGTTAGTTAGATTCCTTGCTAAATGACAATATTCCTTTATTTGCCACTTAGATTCCTAGGTGGAGTTGTAAGTGCCTCGTTCAAAGTTCCACCGTCGAATACTTTCTTCGTATCTTTGGGTGTGGTCGATGACCTCACTACAAGTTTCTTTGTTCTCGTAATTTTTCTAATTATACCTTCAAAATCCACTGTGATTTATCGTATAATTATTAATTACTCCTTTTACTCTTTCCTTATTTCTAACTTTGATCTTTTGCACTTTGTTCACTTAGAAATTAGCTCATCCAAAATTAAAACAGAGTAAAAGCGGTCTCTTGGATCACAAAAATCACTTTTTCTTATTTAATTTCACGATTTAATCTTTATTAATTCGCGTTTATCCCACTTCTGAAACTGTAAGGCCTAAAAGCCTATAAAAGGTGGTATTTGTCAGGATCTGTGTTTATGCGTAGAATAAATTAAATAGAAGTTATGATTAAAATGATTTAATAATTAAATATAACACTGGTACAATTATTATACGTACGTATATCTTACGACGCACCACAAGAGACTCCCTGATTATACTGTCTATACCAAGTACATTCAACTTAATAACTATTTTACAATATAAATTCAAATTTTGGCGGGTATAATAATCTTATGCTTATATATATATATATATATATATATATATATGTATATATATATATATATATATATATATATATATATATATATATATATATATATATAAATATATAAATATATGTGGAAAACGAGAGTACTATTCCAATTCTGATGTGGAAAACTATACCTATCCCGCTAATCTAATGTGGAAACAAGGTACTCTTATTTAATTTAAGGCAAATGCCAATTCAGTTAATATTCAACTATGCAATATCTTAGTTTCTTGTCAGGATGATAAAGAATCACATAATTAGTGTAATACATTTAATAATTAAAATAATAACGATGATATTAGTACAATATGGTTACAATATAAACGTTGTTATTTACTTTACAAATACAGACCAATGATGAACAAACCATCTTAAATTCTAGTTATTATATACTCAGTTCTACTATTAATTAATATGAAATGAATTACATGCGATGACTTTAAGCAAAGACTAAATTACTATAATGTCTTAAAGATTATAAATGGGTTACAAATGTTTACTATAATATAGTCATATGATTAAAATTCGTGTAAACAATGATATGCAATCTCAGGCAGTCAATATGAGTCATCATTCTTGAATCTGTTATTATAAGTTATCTATTACGCATCTGGTGGTTGGTATCTGGATGTAGCAAACTATCAGGCGTCAAACTGGATTGGTTGTAAACTTAGCTACAGTTACCAACAAAAATTCAAAATAACAACTAAAAAGAATCTGTTTAAATGCGTAAATGACATTCAGACACCTAGAGCCACAGGAAAATAAATACAACATGTATTGCAACTAATTAACTATACTATAATAATTGTGTACGTATAAACCATAATAAAATTAGAAATATATGAGACAAACTGATAATACTAACAATATAACATAATTCAACAACACTCATTAGAAGAATACACTGTCATTTTTCTCAAAAAATATTTATTTATTCATCAATTTCTATTTTGTCCCCGTGAAAGTAGTCCCCCTCAGATATAATACACTTGTGCCAGCGTTTTTTCCAATCCTCGAAGCAGTTCTGATATGCACTTTTTGGTATGCTCTTGAGCTCTTTCAGCGATTCGGTTTGTATCTCCTTAATCGTCACAAAACGCCGTCCTTTCATGGGTCTCTTCAATCTTGGGAACAGGAAAAAGTCGCAGGGAGCTAAATCTAATGAAAACGGTGACTGAGGCATGATTACGGTGTTGTTTTCCCGTTGACGTCATTCAACAATTCCTGAGCGATGCTCATGCGACGATTTGTTTGGTCAAAATCGCTGCCACACGCTTCATGCTCAAAATTTATGAAAAAATTGCCGACATCCTCAGCAACTTCTCTAATCGTGATTCGACGATTCTCCATAACAATTTTGTTCACTTTCTCAACATTTTCATCGGTTGTTAATGTGCTGGGGCGTCCAGGGCGAGCGTCGTTATTCACATCTTCTCGACCTTCTATGAAAAGCTTGTACCACTTGTAAACATTTTTCTGGCTTAAAGTAGACTTACCGTATGCCACTTTCAACATTTCAAGTGTTGATTGGAGCACTCTATTTCATTTTTCACACAAAATTTAATGCAAACTCTTTGATTCATGTTTTTTCGACAGGAGAAAATCGCCGAATACGCAAAACACTTCTAACTTTTATGCCTCTCACAAACAAACTAAATGTGCTATATAGTTAAAACTGTGAACATATGTTCGAGACGAGTGTACCAACATAACTAAATTAAAAAATCGATAATCGAATGCACGTAGCCCGCGAAAAATTTGCTTTACCTTATTTTGTGAGCAGACTTCGTACAATTACAACTTCTTTCATAAATCAAAGAGCACCTATAAATCTCCGCATGTTGTATTTATTGTAAAATCTGCAACAACAGGTTTATACATAAAAATATATTAGTTCTAGATATCGGTGTTTTCATATAATACTGCACTGCTTTGACATTATTCTTTTCAATTTTAGATTGTGGAAAACTGTATTCAGGCATTAAGTATTTTATTATCAAATCGCAGGTTGGATGTATACGTTTACTGACGATCATGTGTGAAAATGATACATTTCATTGTCCTCCTTCAACTCGATGATACGACCCACTCCAAGAAACACGAAGAACTGTGGAGCGGCAAAGAACTAAAACATTAGAAAAACGATTAAAAACACATACAGCAAACCTTATACAATTGTTTAATTCTATTATATATATATATATATCGTCTATCTATATAATTTCTAACCTTGCTATCAAAAGATATAGCAGTTCTTCAAATTTGTTTTGGCGCGTGCGGTTTTAGTGTTGCGATTACCATCTTAACTCTTTTCTTCGAAAATCTATTTCTTCTCTAAATGCCGCATTTGTCATTTAAAATGGATCAATACAAGACCTTAATATTATTGATCTATTTCTTAATAGTGCCCTAACAACATTTGAGGTATTAATTACATTAATATTGTTTTATAACAATCAGTATAATTTCGTAATTAATTACAATTCGAGGTACTTACTATACCTTTTGTTCTTTAAGGTAAGCAACAATTACTCAAAGAAGCAACTCTATTATTATAATCGTTTGTTGTTCTTGTCAAATAGTCCTAACCTATAATTTTTTACTGTCAATGTATTATAATATATAAAAAATATTACGTTTTTGCAAATATACATACCTCATATTAATCGAATCATTGGTACCAGGCAGCATAATAGGTGCTGTCATATAGGTTTAAATGTCGCTTTAAAATTTAGTGTCGTGTTGTCCTGAATCGGGCTAGTACACGACGACAGGATGTCGTAGTCAGAGTTACTAAATAGGCCCCAAAGTTTTAGTTTGTTTGCATTTAAATATTTGTTAACGTGGGGAAAACAAAAAGCTATCGCGTATTTATGTTGTAATAAATTTTGCTGCTGAAATTATTTTCAATTTATTAAATTTATTATACTAAATATAAATTATTTATTTAATAAATACAATTGGAAAAGGAGTTTAAATATAATAAAGTGTAAAAACAAAGTAATAGATAATACATTTTTATTTTATTTGTGTTAAATGAAAGTGAGGTTATAATAATGAATGACAGGTCTCATGAGAAAGACCTCTTTAAAGCAAAAAGGATAAGAACCAGCTATTATCCACATAGTTATTCAGGAGTGTGCTTGGTAATTCTAAAACCAATTACTTATAATACAAACCTTGCCTTTATTGCACAATATTTGCGGTCAAATTATAAGGACATTAACATTATTGCTGTCAGCCAAAGAAAAATTGAGGTGGAGACCAATAGCCCATTTCTGGCTAATAAAATTATAGAAGACGCCATAGTTCTAGCTAAATACAAGAGCATAATTCCGAAGAATTTGGCAGAAGTGCAGGGACTAATCGACTTACACCCCGATAATCTGGATGACGTATTCCTACATGACGCAGTAGGCTTTAATAAAAATAGTAGACAGTTGGCACCAAAAATTACCGATTTTATTAGATTTAATAGAATTGAAGAAGGCAAAAAGACTCCTACTTGGAAGTGCCTAATATCCTTTAGCGGGGATAAGATCCCGGAAAATATAGCTTTCCAGGGTATCCTTTACCCAGTTTCGGCGTATATACAGAGAATTAGACAGTGTCGTCGGTGCTGGAAATTTGGCCACTCCACTAATTTCTGCAGAAGTGCTGAATATTGCCAATTTTGTAGTGGAGATCACAGCTCTTTAAGTTGCAAGAAAGAGAAGTTATTTTGTCGCAACTGTAAAGAAGACCATAAAGCTGACGATAGATCCTGCAGCAAATACTTAAAATTGAAAAATAAGAACGAAGCTAAAGCTAAAACTACCAATATAGAAAAAATTAAAATTGATCGTGGGAAAGAGGTATTTACATTAAACCTTTTTGAGTTCCCTTCTTTGGAAGAAAGTATAAATAAAAAGAAAATTACAGACTGTATTATAAGCGGTGAACCGGAAAGGAAAATCCGTAGAGTTTTGAAAATTTCAGAACCCCGCAGATCCCCCCGAGAAGTAAAGAAAAGGACGTGGAAACCTGAAAATACACATAAGGCAAAGGAAAACGAACGCTCTAAGACAATTCCCGTAAATAAAACCGATAAAGTGAAGAAACTAGAGATAATTAAGAAATCAGAGTTCGTTAAGAAAACTGATTTAGACAAAAATATTATTGAGAATTCAGAAGAGATCAGAGATTCAGAGGAGATAAACCAAAATATTGATACTAACGAAGTTGTTTTAGAAGCAGAAACTATTACTAATAATTTGAACCAAACAATTTTAAATAAACATACTATTCCACCCTCAGATAATCAAAATATTGAAATGTTCTAATACAAATATTAGTTAGCAAACATAATAAATAATGTATAAAAATACTTGTATAATGCAATGGAACTGCCGCAGTTTAAAATCCAAATTGATAAATCTTAAACAACTAGTTTTTGAAAATAATATTGAAATAATCGCGCTCTCGGAAACCTGGCTTGATCCGTCCTTTAAAATCAAATGGAGAAATATGGAACTAGTAAGAGCAGATAGAAATAACAACGGTAGAGGCGTTGCTCTAGTAATAAACCATAACATTTTTATTGACAAAATTTTAATTCCTCTCTCAGGGGATATTGAAATTAAAGGAGCAAATATTAAATGGGGTAATGAGCATATTAATGTTGTATCTCTTTATGCCCCACCAACAGCATCTATTACTACAGGAATATTGAATGCAATATTAAGATCTATTCCAGAACCAAGGCTAATTCTAGGTGACTGGAATGCTAAAGCCATTGCTTGGGGAAACACCTATGACTGTCCAAGGGTTAAAATTATATCTCAGGTGATGGACAATGACAATATGATGTTCCTTAATGATGGTTCTCCTACTCGAATCAACATCCATTCAGGAACAGCGTCAGCAATTGATTTATCATGGGCAACCCCATCTCTTGGTAGCCAACTTTAATGGAACGTAATGGAGGATCAACTAGGTTCTGATCACGCCATTATACTTATGAATGGGGCACAAATTGGTCAATCAAGCAGAGGCAAGGAAAGATTTAAATTAAACATTGTACCAAATACAATCGACTGGGACAATTTCTCTAACCAAATAGAAGCAGACTTATTGGCAAACCAAATTCAGTCCAATACTACGCTGGAAAAAAAGTATAATTACCTCATTGACTCAATTGAGTCTGCAGCTAAAAAGTGGGGGAAAAATATTGCAAACAATAAAATCTCAAAATATCCGCCAAATCCTTGGTGGGATGATGAATGCAAAGAGGCTGTGCAAAATAGAAAAAGAGCCTACAGAAGATACCACCGAAATAGTTCTGAAACAAATAAAGTAGCTTTAAAAAAAGTAGAATCTGAAACGACCAACTTACTAAAGTTCAAGAAAAGACAAGCTTGGAGAAACCTTGCCGAAGAGTTAAACCATAATTTAACTACTAAACAATTATGGGAAAAAATAATAGGATGAGAGGTTCAGGAAAATGCACGAAAACAAATTCACTTAACAGTGAGGACTTGTTATGTGAACTTTCACAAGTAATAGCACCGCCCTGGGTACCTGAGCAAGAAAGCGTACTATATGGCGTCACTCAAGACGACTCGAGTTAAATGATGATTAAAGGAGTAGAAATGTGGGAGCTACAATCTCACCTTATAATGACGAAAACAAGCACGCCCGGTCCAGATGGAATATCTTTTGAAATGTTAGGCCATCTCCCATCAATCGCTAAAAAGTTATTATTAAACATATGCAACAAAATTTTTGAAGAAGAACTAATTCCTGAGTCCTGGAAAAATACTCAGATTGTTCCAATATTAAAAATATATAAGCCAGTAAATCAACCAACCTCATATAGACCTATAACTCTCATTAATTGCTGCAGAAAAGTCTTTGAGAAAATATTGAAAACGAGATTAGAACATTGGTTAGATTCTAAGTCGTTAATACCAAAGCAAATTTTAGGCTGTAGAAGAGGTAGAAGTACCAGGGATGGCATAGTTGCATTATCAGCTAGAATTGAAGCAGGAAAAAACAAAGGCAACGTATCAATGGCCTGTTTTGTAGATATCAAAGCAGCTTTCGATAATGTAAACATCAATTTTTTATTAAGGCAATTATATGTAATAGGAGTACCGAGAGTAATAATTAATATACTAAAGAATTTACTAAGTGGCAGGAAAACTCAACTATGGTTTAATGGATTATTATCGGACTGGAGAATATGTTCCAAAGGCATTCCACAAGGCTCAGCACTAAGTCCTCTCCTCTTTAATATGATGGTTAGATCACTAAAACCGTATCTCAACCCAACAATATCATAAATATCATATGTGGATGACTTAGTTTTCTTATCACAAGAAAATACTACAGAGGAGACTGGAAAACAAATGCAAAAGACTGTAAATAACTTATAGAAATGGCTTAATGATGCTGGTTTAGAAGCATCAACCGAAAAATCTAAACTAATGATTTTTAACATGAGTTCAAAAATATCACAGCCACCTATAATAACTCTAGGTAAACAAAAATTGGAATACACAAATAATTATATTGTTACCACGCGTGCCAGCTCTAAAGGCCACCCAACATATCCCCTTATCTAATCTAAACATCCTGGGATAGAATTACGATTAAGTTAGTATATAAGTAACCATGTAATCTCGGACCACCAGTCTTACTCCAACCTCTGAATTGCCAGAAGGTCTTGTAATAAATATATCAATAAAATAATTGTTTAAAGTTAATTAAATTGTTTTTTTTTATTAACTTCAGTAAATCAAAAGTTAATTGGCGCAGTCGTACGGATATTAAGAAATTACAAATCGCTGTAAATTTTTCCATTTTAATGGATTAACTTAATAATTCGAAAACCTACACAATAATAAAGTTAAACTTAATAAATAATTAAAGTGAAAATAAATAAATAAGTGAGTGAGTGAAATAATAAAAAAGGAACACGGGAGCACAAGACATACAACTAGACGACCTGGAATCATCATGCTTCTAGAACTGGCTGTAATGATCTCAATGTGAGTACCATTTTCAAGTATCCCTTCTTTTATTATTCCCTCTGATAATTAAATAATACATAAATATAACAATATTGAGAAAAAAATATACATTATAATGTCGTATAACACATTTAAATCGTACATTAAAGAATTCAACGGTGACAATTCACTATCAACGTTCTTACAAAGTTGTGATAACGTGATTAAGAAATTTGCTTTACCGGATATTCCTGCAAACGCTGCAGACAACGCGTTACTATTACTTGCAATAAAAAGTAAAATTGTTGGAAAGGCAAACGCATTAATAGAGTATAGAAACACCAATACTTGAGATGAATTAAGAGCTATACTAATATCGAACTACAATGAAAACAAATCGGAAACGACATTAACAAGAAAACTGATGCTACTCCGGCAAAGAGGAGATACTGCAATGATCTTTTACGACAAATGCAACAAAATCAGAAATGATTTATATAATGTAACACAAATTGGAAGATTAGACCCCCTAGTGAAGACTCATAAACTAAAATTATATGATAACCTAACACTAGAAGCCTTTTTGACTGGTCTTAATGAACCATCAGGATCACAACTTAGAGTTCAGAATATTACAAAAATGGAGGAGATTCTAAAAATAATCATGAGAGAAGACACTCTAAAAACAAATAGAATTCAACAACTGAAACTGATGGGTGAAATACCTAAACAATTCTACCCTCAGAGACCCCTACTTTAAAAACCGCAGTACAGACCATCGTACCACCCTCAAAATAATTATAACCCATCTCAAGAAAATAGCTGAACCATCAACCTCTTATCAACCTTTTAAAAAGCCTCAATCTCAACAAACGAAGCAAACGAATGTTTGGAACAAAAAACCCCAAATGCCCATTCGAAAACATTGGACTCCTATGGATACAACTTCCACGGTCAGACCAACCAACAACTGGAAGCCAACTTTTAGTACACCAGGCTCAAACTATGTAGCCGAAGAATTAAATAACATAGAAGAAGAGTTCGAAGAAGAGCACGAATATGAAAGAGTTGAAGAAAATGAAAAATGTTATGCATATGAAAACCAAGAGGAAAATACTCAGGATTTTCTCGAACACCTGGAACCCACAGAGAACATATAGTACTAAATAACATTCAACATGACTCTCTGCCTTACATAATAGACCCAGTACTAAATATAAAACTTTTATTAGATACAGGCAGCAACAGAACAATTATAAATCCAAAACTAGCATATACCACCATACCAGAAATGATAGAAAATGAAATTTTCACTATCAAAACTGCACATGGAACTACGAAACACAACCAAGTAGCTCATGTACAAACATTTCCAGTATTTAATTCGGAAAATAAATGTAAAATGTATTTATTTAGATTTAACAAAAAGTATGACGGCCTTATAGGCTCAGATCTATTAAATACAGAAAAAGCAAAAATCGATTTTGAAAACAAACAATTGATTACCGAAAAAGCTATTATACCTATTTATTTCCAAGATGCTTGCGACACACAAATACATGAGATACAAATAAGAAATGAACATATGAATCGTGAAGAGAAACATCAGTTATGTGAACTCTTAAAAAACTACCCTGACCTCTTTAGAGAAAACCATGAAAAACTCAGCTTCACGAATCATATCAAACACAAGATTACCACCACCAACGAAGACCCTATTTATAGTAAGAACTATAGATATCCTTACGTCCATAAGAACGAAATTAATAGTCAAATTGAAAAACTATTAAATGACGAAATAATTAAACCATCTAATTCACCCTGGTCTTCACCCGTCTGGATCGTACCTAAGAAAGACGATGCCAGTGGAAAGAAAAAGTTCAGAATGGTGATCGATTATAGAAACCTGAATAATAAAACAGTGGATGATAGATACCCTATCCCGAACATCTCTGAAATCTTAGACAAGTTAGGTAGAAGTCAATACTTCACTACCCTTGACTTAGACTCAGGATTCCACCAGATCGAAGTAGATGAACAAGACATAAAGAAAACAGAGAACGGTCACTATGAGTTTACTAGAATGCCGTTTGGACTCAAAAACGCCCCAGCCACTTTTCAAAGGGTCATGGACGATGTACTAAGAGATCTAGTACCAAACACATGTCTTGTATATCTCGACGATATACTTATATATTCCACCTCCTTACAAGAACACATGGAGAAACTAAGAAATGTACTTGATAGGCTCAGAAAAGCGAATCTTAAGATTCAAATAGATAAATCCGAATTCCTCAAGAAAGAAACGGAATTTCTGGGACACGTCGTTACACCAGAAGGCGTTAAACCAAACCCTAACAAGGTACATGCAATCAAAACATTTTCCATACCAAAAACCGTGACAGAAATAAAATCATTTTTAGGACTCGTTGGTTACTATCGCAAATTTATACAAGACTTCGCGAAATTAACCAAACCTATGACAAAATATTTGAAGAAAGGTACAACAATCACACACACGGAAGAATTTGTCAAATCTTTTGAACTAATGAAAAATATCTTGAGCAATGCACCCCTGTTACAATACCCTGATTTTAGCAAAGAATTCAAACTGACAACTGTAGCATCCAACTATGCAATAGGCGGTATATTATCAGAAGGTAATACCGGCTCTGATAAACCAATAGCGTACGCATCCAGAACTCTAAACGAATCAGAACAGAATTACTCAGCTATAGAAAAAGAACTATTAGCTTTAGTATGGGCAACAAAATATTTCAGACCATATCTATATGGAAGAAAATTTACCCTGATCACAGACCATAAACCATTGGTGTGGCTTGATTCGCTCAAAGAACCAAACATGAAACTAATCAGATGGAAAATCAAATTGTCTGATTATGACTACAAAATAGAGTATAAAAAAGGATTAGAAAACACCAACGCAGATGCATTAAGCCGTATCAAATTAAATGCATTAGACAACGATAATGTGAGCATTATTAATAATCCTGACTTTGATACAAAATGGGAAGAACTCATCGCAGAAATAGATGATGTACTTAAGGAAAATACCAACACCCCTACACCCACAACTCTACGTACAGAAACCCCTATAACAACTGTGAATAAAACTGAACCAACGGATATACTAAATACACCAGTACCAACACCGATCCCCAATGACCCTATAGAAATCAATAAGGAATCAGAAATATTCGAAATAAGCGATACAGATACCATACACTCGCAAGAAGATTCTAACACCGGAATACCCATAACAACTGATCCTTTGGAAACCAAGAAAAACCAAATAATTATTACTCAAACTCTCGGAAAAACAACAAGCAAAATACGAAAAATAGACAACAAACAACAAATACATTTGGAAATACATCAAGACCATATACATCAAGAACTATTTATCCTCACGTTAGAAGAACTTGACCCAGATATAACATACTACCTTTTCTGTGACAGTGAAATATACGAAATTTATAATAAATTGAAAATTGAAACATTTATTCGTTATAAGATAATAAGATGCTTAAACCGAGTTGATATTATAACTGAATTAGAAGACCAACTCTATATTATACTACAAAAATGATTCAAGAACGATACACCTGGAGCGGTATGAAAAAGCAAGTAGAGAATTATATTAACAATTGTCTCACTTGTAAACAACAAAAATACAATCGACATCCGATACAAGCACCACTCAACATCACGGAAACACCGGAAAAACCATTTGAAAAAATATACATTGATACTTTCGAAGTAGACGGACAGAAATTTCTAACTATAATAGATTCATTTTCCAAATACGCACAGAGGCATATGACATCATAGCTAGAACAGCAATAGAAGTAACAGAAAAACTATTGACCTATTTCACCCATCATGGCATACCCAAACAAATAACCATGGATGGCGGTGCAGAATTTAATAATAACATCATTAAAGAATTACTAAATCTACACAAAATAGAAATGCATATAACTACACCCTATCGTCACGAAAGTAACGCCCCTGTAGAAAGACTACATTCTACTTTACTTGAAATGTACAGAATCGTGAAAACAGAACACGATCTTCCCCCAAGACTACTTATGAAGTACACCCTTATTGGATACAATGAGACACCTCATTCCACCACCCAGTACAAACCTCGGGAACTAATAAACGGACATCTATGTACTAAATCACCTTTACTATTAAACCAAGATATGACACTTATGGATCTTTACATGCAGAACCATCGAGACCGAACTACGAAAATATATGAACAAGTTAAAAACCAAATACAACAGAAGAAAGAACAAACTATAAATCGTATAAATAAAGACATTCCTAAACCAAAAGTGAAACCTACTGATATAGTGTATTTAAATAAGAAAATTAAAAACCAAACCAAAAGTAAACCAAAAAACACAGGACCATATGAAGTCTTAGAAGTATCAGATAAGAATATAGCTACGATTAAACACCTTAAAACACACGTCACTAGAACTAATCATTTAGACAACCTAATGACAACCCCACTCAAAGTAAAATCAGTACTTCAGATAGAAAACGGAAAACTTCCTTCGAACGAAAAAACCGATTTCATTCTACACCTAGTACATGATCGTTACACGTTAAAAGACAACGAACCCTCACACTACCAAGGATTCGCCAAACTAATAGCTTTGGACACACCATATTATGAATTTATACTAAATAAAGAAAAACGTATAAAAAACCTGAAAAAAGGTCTCTACACCATAACCGAAGGAAAAACATTCGGCAAAACTATTAATATAGTATGTAATAAAGAAAATTGTTTAGAGAAACTAAAATCATTCCTAACTCTCTTTGAAAAAGAACCAATGGTATACACCATCAGAATGTCAGCCATAGGGCAAGGATTTTTCAAACGAACCAAAGATGAAATTGAAACTGTATTTTCAAACCACGGTACATCAAAACATACATATATAATGCATAAAATAGAGTGATAAAATAAAAACAACAAAATCCTTGTTACAGGATCACCACTATCACGACTACTACTACTAACGAATGCAAACTCCACAAAATCACAGACAATCCAGGACTCTACCCCATACAAAGAGGTACAGCCCAAAACATCAGAGAACACTGGACAATAATTAAGAAAATTGATATGGAACCGTTAATAAAATATCATCAAAACGCTCATAACCTTAAGATATCAATGCAAGAACAGATAAAATATATAGAAAAACATTTACATGGCCATTCTACCGATATCCTAGATATCCTAGACTCAGAAATAAACAAGAAAATTCGACAAATATTACCTACAAGACGAAATAAACGAAGTATCGACGCTATAGGTACTTTTTGGAAATACATAGAAGGAAATTTAGACCAAGAAGACGGGAAAAGAATAAACCTCGCACTCCAGACCTTAGACGGAAACCAGCTACAAATAAAGAAACTATTAATAAACAAATAAAATTAGCCAACACCATAACAGACGAGTTTAAACAAGCGCTAGAAACTCTCAACAAAAATCAAGAAAAATCAAACGAACGGATTAAAACCCTAACAACTGCAATCAACCAAGCACAAGCAGTAAACATGAGACACATACTCATCACGGAATCAATCGGACTCATCGCCCAGTCCATGCAATTACTAATGCATCTACTGGAAAGAATTGAAAAAGATATTACCTTCGCTAGACTTAGAACAATTAGCGTATCCATCCTAGAACCCGGACACCTACTAGGAGAACTTAAAGAAATAGAGAATTACCTCAATTCGACTGAACACATTAAACTACCCTTCAAAATAACGCTAGAAAACGTTCATACTTATGAAGAAATCAGTCAAGTGACAGCATATACACAACATGTGACTATTGTATTTGTAATAAAAATACCCCTTACCAACCCTAAAATATTCACATATTACGAAAACTATCCACTACCAATACCAAACTATAATCAATTCCAAATATTAATTCCTAAATCCAAATACCTACTTGTTAATGACTACTCACATATTGAATCAAATTCACCATGCACTAAAATAAATAATAATCAATATTTATGCGAACTCAGAGTAACAATGAATACAGAACACACCTGCGAGACAGAACTCCTGAGAGGACAACCCCCAACACAATGTCAACCCTTGACAAAACACTAAAAGGACTGAAAAATCAGATCATCGACCCTAACACCTGGATCATCATTTCAAATGAAAAAATTAACAGCACTCTACAATGCGAAGACACGAAGATGATGAACCTACAAGGAACCTATATATTAAACCTTGCAGATCAATGTAAACTTTATGTTTCAGCTAAAATAATTCAACATAATTCCGAAATACAAAACAAACCCATCGACGCATCATTTACCATGGAACACTTAGATCTACATAACATCGAGAAACTACAACATACTCTAGCTCTACTACCAAGAGATCTCAAGATTAATGAACTACCCCATAATATACATATTATACACCCTATAATAACCCCATTTTTTATGACTATAACAATAACCATAATTATATACATAACATATTGATATTGTAAGAAAAATAAAAATAAAGAAATCAATATAATTGAACCATTAGACACAGAGAATCATACACCTTTTGCTACTTTTACAGCATAAAGTTGTATCTTCGGTGGGAGATGTTACCACGCGTGCCAGCTCTAAAGGCCACCCAACATATCCCCTTATCTAATCTAAACATCCTGGGATAGAATTACGATTAAGTTAGTATATAAGTAACCATGTAATCTCGGACCAGCAGTCTTACTCCAACCTCTGAATTGCCAGAAGGTCTTGTAATAAATATATCAATAAAATAATTGTTTAAAGTTAATTAAATTGTTTTTTTTTATTAACTTCAGTAAATCAAAAGTTAATTATATATACTTAGGATTTCCATTTTCCACAAATAAATCCGAAAAATCAATCAATAATACTCAATATTAAAAAGAAAGCTGAACCTGCAATCAATATACTCAAAATGCTTGCTGGACAAAGATGGAGACTAAATACATCTTCGCTACTAAATTTATATAAATCATTAGTCCGCCCTCATTTGGAGTATGGTGCAGAGGTACTAATAATGTGTAAAAAGAATACAATAGAATCACTTGAAAAATTGCAATATAAAGCTTTAAGAATAGTATTAGGAGCTATCTGTACAACTCATACCCTTTCATTACTAGCAGAGGCTTGTATGCCACCATTAAAAAAAAGATGGATTAAGAAAACGTCTTACTTTATGGCTAGCGCTTTAATGACAAATAACACATTAATAAGGGACGAACTTAACGAATAATCAAGAACAGGTTCAAGATGTCATGAGCTTAATGCAATTTGGATAAATGAAAAAAGGAAATGGACAGAAAGAGGAACCCCAGTAGAAATACCAATTTTCGAATTAGATTATTATTACTCAGGTAGAGGAACTCCTGCAAACATAACTATTGGCAAGGAGCTAAATATGAGTAACATATTACCTGAGCTAATAACTATAGACTTACAACAAAAATTAGATCAACAATTCCCGAATTATACAAAATTATATACTGACGGCTCAAAAGAAGCAGATGGAGTGGGTGCAGCAGTAGTAGATATTAACAATAGCAGACTTTACAAGCTTCATAATCAAGCATCCATATATACAGCTGAGTTATGTGCCATAGATCTAGCTGTGGATCAAATCATTACTGATGACAGAGACAGCACTTTAATATTATCCGACTCGTTATCAGTCATACAGTCGTTAAGCAGTAAGGGAGTCAATACAAAATTAGACAACAAAATTTATTATGTCAAAGAAAAAATAAATAGGGAAATAGATAAGGGCCGAAATATTAAACTAATTTGGATACCGTCACATAAGGGAATTAAGGAAAATGAAAAAGCTGATCAAATGGCCAAGGTAGCTACTTCATGTGATAAATATATTTCATTTTTTATAAAATCAGACATGAAAGCAGAATTAGAAAAGAATGAAGTGAAAAATTGGCAAAACAAGTGGGATAATTCTGATAAAGGTAGAGAATTTTATACAATGCAACCAATACTGAGACGTAAGCCATGGTTTGCCAAACTAAAATGGCCAAGAAGATTAATTACAATGACCTCAAGACTAAGAATGAATCATACTGAAGCTCCGAAACATCTAGCAAGAAACAAAATCATTCCACACTCTAAATGCGAATGTGGTGAAGAAGAGGCAGACCCTGACCACATTCTGTGGCAAAGTAAAAATGCATCAATGGCAAGAAATGGACTCCAAAGGCGGTACTACAGACTTCGCAGACGCTTCCTGTTAACACCGCTTTTTTGATTGAGAAACCGAGATTTATAACTGCAGTAGCCATGAATAGATCATTCTTGTTATCTAGGTATAATATATAAGAAGAGACAGAATAGTATTAGGGGCGATAAAAGGCTACGTGCCTACGAAGCCCAAAAATCTATAATTAAAAAAAATATTTGTTAACGTGCTGCTGCCATCTACATTCAACTTTTGTACTTTGAAGTATTGTGGACGAAAACCACATTTGTGATAGTGGTTCAACATCACAGTAGCAGGAGCACATTAGTTCGTGGGTACACCGTATCAAGTCATCGGGTCTACTGGAAACTTAATGTAACATTTTGCACAGGCCGCTTTTATAAAATGCATTAAAATGTGAATAGTAGATGATGGCCCAAATTTTCACTTTCCTAACCATATCAATATAATTTATATTCAATTAAATTTCTTTATATAGCGATCAGACATTTAGCACTCGGTGTATAATAACATACAGCTTGCACGGTTTGTGTCCAATGACACAACCAATCATTTAATACATATTGAGACTCATATATATAATCTAATCAGTAATCTATTTTATTTGACCTTATTTATCAATTTCGTAATATAAATTATGTTAGGTGTTGTGCGAGACAACTGTAAATATTTCCTTTGCTCTTCATTGTGTATCAAAAATGCTATTTGTAAAAAAACTACTTATGGGAAACTCATTTTTTGTATGGACATACATCTACAAACTAATAGATATTACCGATTATTAGTACTACTATTATATAATTATTAAATATTAACAGTACGGCTATTTTAATTAAATAAAGCAAATGCCCAAAGAACGTCATAAATAAATCAATTTAATTGGAAATATTTATTGCATTAAGTGTGAGTCACTTTTCGTTTTATTTTTGTAATTTACTTAAATAATCCATCAACTTATTAAAAACCATTAAATGTCATTCAGGTGTAACGGTTTCTCGATTACCGTGGCATGCCTGTTACATTGTTTAAATTGCCTGCACTCTACTAATTGCGTGCCCAACATTATTCAGTATTTTCTCATAGAGTGAACTTTAGTGTTTTCTTGCAGATCCTCAAAGTGACTTAATCTCAGTAAAGCTATTCTGAACAAATTACAACAATTTTAAATAATTTAACATGAAGATGTTACTTGTCGTCATCTTCGCACTATCCTGTGCCTCAACCACCAATGCTACAGTGAGTTTTTTTACTTTTATTTGTTTGCTTTGACATTAATCGTTCTCTTGTTTGGCCCCAGCTATCTAGGTTCGACGTGGACTTTCAGAACACTTTTCCTTTCTTGAGCAGCGCTGTTTGGTGCACCATTTCTTATTTTCATAAGTAATTTTCCAGTTGTTGACGTGGCACAGCTTTATGATCATGTAGAAGCAATCATCCACGACCGATGGCAGCTAGGTGGTGATCAGCATCTGATTTATTGAATATTTTGAAGCCTTATTGTTACACTTCGATTTGGTTTTGAGTTTCATTCTAATTCAATCAATTGACGGAAATAAAGCTATTTGAACATTGTGTCGGAGAACGTCACTATTTCCGCTTTATCTGTGTTACGTTTTAACATATTACCATCCACCATTTTAGTTGCGTAACAGAGATGGCAATATATTCATGGGGTAGGGGCATGTAAGCTAACAGGATCCCATATGTTCTATTATTTTTTAATAAGTCGGAGTATTATAAAAGGAAATATCATTTAAAATAGTCATTTCTCAATAATATTTTCAAAAACTAAAAAAACTAAAGCGGTTAAGCAAAAACTGAAATTTTAAATATTTATGTGTCCGTCATCTTTTCGATATTTAAAAAAGTAAAAAAAGCAATGGAAATATAATAGCCTATGTTTTACTATAAATTCAAAAGGTCTGACCACAGAAAACTATTTTGGTATTTCAGTTGCAAACCACTGAGTCAACAGTGTCTACAACATCCCAGCCTACGGAATCAACAACTCTGTCGACTCCGGGCCCTTATCCATTAGATGATTATCGCCTTATTGAAGAGATACAAACTTGTAAGTGAATAACTGGTTTTAAGGAACCTTAAGTGCGCCTCTGCTTTAACGGACTATTATCTTTACAGGTAGATTTAAATATGGAACTCCTGCAGCCAAAAAGCAATTCCCTTACGTTGCCTTTTTGAAGAGCAGAAATGAATTCCGGGTCAAGTACTGCAGCGGAAGTCTAATTCATCCTAAATGGGTGCTCACTTCTGCTTATTGCACGCTGCCGTGAGTAAAATTATTTTGTATTTCTTTATGCTGGTCATTACTCACTACTGAAGCAATTCATTTTCCAGTGACTCAACGGTTAAGGTCACCCTCGGGGCCCTTGTTCCCTTCAAAGACGAAGATACGGACCGTGTCGTCGTACATTCCCGCGATGTCTTCGTCCACCCTGAGTATGTTCCGCTTTATAAAGGGCATAAGAATGATGTGGCTTTGATTAAACTATCCAGAACGGTAAGATCAGGTAAGATCAACAGATTCTGTAATTCACTATACTCCTGAGCATCATTCATTTGCTGATTGTTGCAGATGCTATCATTCCCATTGTCCTTAAAAAGGACCAATCTGTAATGACAACATCACCTTTGCTGCATGGGGAGAAGTTGGCTACGGTAGGTTAACTGGTTTACTATTTATATTTAGAAGGACCATAAAAACTAGGTAAAACAGGAAGTTTGTAAATTTTGGCACTACTAACATCTTCAAAAATAATTTTTTATTTCAGAAAGTTTAACCTTCACTACACGCATATTGGTATCGAAAGGGCCCTGTGATTGTCTTGACTTTGACAGTAAAGTAAAGAATATTGATGCGGCAGTGGACTCAGAATTTTTCTGCGGTAGCCCAGGACATTACTTTTGTTTTGTAAGTGTTTAAGTTAGTTTTTATTCTACTTTTTGTGTGCGATAGTTCTGTTACAGATAATAATTTTTTTCAAATATTTAATACACGTGTTAATCTGTAATGTTTTCCTTCTTCTAGATTCACAATAGAGCCGGTTTAGTGATTAATGGCGTTCTAGTGGCCATTATGAGTACGCGATGCTTTGCCCATTGCCGTCACCATGAAGGAATCTTTGCCAATTTGTACAACCACCAACAATGGATTGACAACACCATGCTTTCAGGTTAGCCTCAACTTATCTCTCCATATTATTCCATATTCATCCCAGGTTGTTCGGAAGTGTATTTAATATAATTAATTAATTAATTAATAATTAATTAATAAGGTTGTCATCTTCTGTAATAACTTCCTCTCTTGTACTCCATTGTCTTTATCCATCATGCATTTTCTTTGCAACTCTTGCATTTGTCATTCCTTCTTGCTGATGTGTCTTTACATTCATTTTCCTTAATTCTACTTCTATGCTTCATCCTACTCTTATAAGCTTTTGCCATTTCTGTTATACAACTAAACGTAAAAGCGATAACTTACAAATAGGATGAATTCTTTAAATATTATAGTCATTTGTAGAGCCTTGGCTTCCTCTAATACTTTACGCCATTCCTTGATATTGACTTCAATTTTCTTATAGTTTGTAACGTTATTTCATCGAAGTCATCCTTAATTTAATCTCTCCGTTTTCCTCCGTATCTCCACTGTTTCTTCTACAGTCTGGGTTCTCTTCCAGAAGTTTACAAAAACTAAATTTTAAAAAGTCATGCTCAAACTAAATAATCTCAGCTATTAGCTATTTTGTAACTAACATCAATATTGAAAATCAAAACTCCTGTAACTTTGTCTTCCAGATGCGATTCCAGACTACAAGGTTTACGGAGCGTGCAGTGACATTACTAGTATCCTCTCTGGAGTCTATTTAATCCAACCCAACAACGACATCGAGCCGTTCGAAGTTTTTTGCGACATTCGTATGGACGGCGAGAAATGGACGGTAAATATTTTGACTTCATTTCTTTTTAAGACATTTCCTGCTTATATGTAGCAGTTTCCTTATCGGTGAACATCTCACAGATTAGTTTCGTCTAACACCGCTAGGATCTACTTATCCAAGTATTACGAGTAACATCTCGCTAAATATAAAATGTGGATGCTACCTTAAATATTTTAAGCAAATGATCTTCATCGCAAAAAAAATCCTTTTTATACAACTTTAAGATTTATTTGCTTGAAATGTAATAAAGATATTTTGCAGGTCATCCAACAGCGCTTCAACGAGTCGGTTGACTTTTACAGAAACTATGCTAACTACACGGACGGGTTTGGGCCCATTGATGGAAACCATTGGCTGGGATTAGAGAAGATCCATCAGGTGGGGTCACAATTTGTTGTTATTCTTATGTTATGACTTTGCTTTTAAAATGTCATTCAGTAATACCAATAGCTCCGAAGTAAACTCATAATCATATGCTAGTAACTGCAAAGGAAATTTGACCACAGTGTAACTGTTACTTTCAGTTGACGAAAAATGGCGACCATGAACTTCTCGTGGAGTTAAGAGGTCATAATTTAACCAGAGGATACGCGCAGTACAGTACTTTTAAAGTTGACTCAACGACTGAGGGATTCAAATTATCGATCTCTGGTTATAGCGGAAAAGCAGGTAGAGCTAATGTTTCTTCCACACTGTAATGTATTTACATTGTACACCAGTGAACCTCCTAATATAAAAACGTAACAGATACGTTAAATGAACGGTCATAGTAGACCATAGGCATTTATTTCCTTAATCCGGCTCTGCCAGATACTAAATAATCACCCGCAGCCTGGTAGAAGACTATGGTCACTAAGCAAGTACAGACGTTTCCGGCGGCATTGATTCTGTGATAGGATAACGTTTGTGGACAGGCAGTGGTTTGAGGCATTTTGTCACTTTGCATTGTAACTAGGTAATACAATCTCTGAATACGGGCTTCCGATTCAAATCACCTAATCCCAGGATTTTCTATTAAAACAAAATCAATATCCTTGAAGTCTCCTATCAAATTAAATATTTAATAAATATTGCATAAGTTAATAACTGTTAAATTATTAATTAAGTAATGTGGTTAACACGTTGAACGGAACGCAACACTAGTACGGAACATGTTGTATTTTACTTTTGCAGAAAATTTTAATTGTTTCACATTAAAAGCAAAAGGAAGTCTTATGTTTTGTTTCTCCGTTGTCCATTGGATGTAAAATAATCGCACTCCGTTGTCCTGTCCCGCCGTGAACATGCAAATAAGGGATGGTTATTGTTGTGAGTTCCCAATTGTTGGTTTGTTTGTACCACAGTGTTCTTTTTCTTGTTTTAGGCGACTCAATGACCTACAGTCAAAATCTAAACGGAATGAAGTTCTCTACGTTTGATAATGATCAGGACACGTGGTCGGGTAACTGTGCTGAGAGACATCTTGGAGCGTGGTGGTACAAGAATTGTATGGTCAGGTAACTATCTCTAGCTGCATTTACGTCACGTGACGCCTGCCGCGACGGTCATCTACAGTGTAGAGGTACAAACTCATCCGATGCCTGGGCTTAGGCATATTATCTCTAGACCACGGGTTTACTTCTTTTTACTCCTGCTCTGCGAGTTCTGTCACAAAACACACAATTATTCGCTTTCATGTTACAAAACTTTCCCCGTGGCAGTTTAAGAATATGAATCCGTTAAATATTTAAACTTTAGCAAATTTCAACGCATTTATTAAACTGAAAATTAGACAATTAGAAAATTGAAAATTAGACAACAATTAGGTAGTTGAGCCGCATTAGTTTTTTGTTATTGTACTGCTAATTACATTAGAAAAAATATTCGTTTTACTTAAATTTACATTTTTGTTCACCGGATGATTAAAAGCAGTTTTATTAGATGAACTAAAAAATATGCAGCGACCTAATGAAACTCATATCGCTTTGTTGCGGATTTAGATTTTTGTAATTTATGATTTTCAGTGAATTGACAAAAACATATTTCCGTGCAGAGTTTAAGGCAACATTATGTTCACCCTATGTTCTTGTGTTGGTACTATTCTAACGTTGTGTTTAATTGCAGCAATTTGAACGGTCAATACAACAACACGGCTGTGTCTGATGATAAGTCAATGTTCTGGTATTACAACTTTGGCGGGTACCGTGCCCTGAAAACAACGCGGATGCTGATCAGAAGGAAATGATCAGCGTGTAACGGAGCTTCAAAAACACATAAGCAAACAAAGAGTGAGAGAGAGATAATGAAATCAATGGAAAGAAAGGCAGATATTTTCCTACTTTTTTACTATTTAAAGTATTGCTCAGAATAATTACTTTAGTTGACAGAAATGAAAACTCTTTTTTTCTCCACCTCTTTATTACAAATTTACTAAAGTAATATTCAAAGGCGCAATTTTTAATATTAAATAAATACTATAAATGTAATAATAAAAGATATATTGTATTTAAAGATATAAATAAATAAATTAAAAAAAAAACGCCTATAAAAATACAAATTGACTGAAAATATAAAGAATATGTAAATATAAAAAAACGATGAATGTATTTTATATATTTTAACGCCAATTTAAAAAAAAAAAATATTATTGTTATTTTTTTATCAATTTTCAGTAATTTAGCAATTATTAGTTCTTCTCCTTTGCGATTATACTTTAGATTTATACCTACGAATATATATTAGAATATTGTGCCTACGAATTATTTCCTTAAATTAATTTTTTTTCTTTTCAGTTACATTAAATTAATGGAAGATGACTCCGAGAGGCAGCTGTTAGAAATAGAAACTTACAAGTCTTTTCAACGGCTTTTTATATTTTCTTCAAGTGTTCAATCTTTTCATTTTCCGCTCATAGCATCACATCAAAATTCTTGAAATCGCGACTGTACCTGCAAGAACGAACAAAACATTAATAGGGTAGTGTATTATATAATTGATTTGTTGTAAATGTTTAGTTTAAGGGGGATGACCGGAGGCTTCTTATCAAACTTATTTAATAGAAGTTGCCACGCTGTGTTATAATTTTCGGGCATTACTTCTAAAGACGTGATAACATCTAGGGCATCATCCGTTAATAAATCTATTAGGTAAGAAAATGTAATGGCATAGTCATAGCTTTCTTTGGAATGTACCAATTTAGTAAACAAAGATTTAAAGTGCCACCATTCGGCAATATCTCCACTAAAGATTTTAATTTTAGTTAAGAATAAATAGTCTAAATTATTTTGTCCACCACAAATTGATAAATTCCTTTCTTCATTGGACTCTTCTGAATACTTAATAGCTTCGTTCCTAATGCCATAAGTATATATTTTACTATAAACTCTTTGACCTCAGCATCTATCTGACTTATTTCTGAGTCGTCTTCAGAATTGTATAATAATTGTCTGTCTTAGGCGTTGGCTTTAAATTGAGCTAAAAGAGGAGTGACTAAGGAATGGCGGAATTTGACTTCGCTTAACAGATATGTGGTTGGATCATATGAAATAATTGACTCAGATTGCTGAATATAAATGTCTAGTTTCTTCATTATGGATGCGTTTTAAAACTTCAATCTCTTAGCCTGTGCTATTGTAAAACGGGTAAACATAAATTATCTTAAACAAACTATTGTAAAATATAGAAATAAAATTTGAAAGATAATTTTATAATTTGCCACAATGGCTTTAGAAATAATTCAAAACGAATAATAATTTGCACAAAAAAATATCAAAACAAATAGCGCTGAATAAAGGAAACATCAATTCTTTACAAATAAAAATTTAAAGTTTCCTAATTAAAACATTATTAAAACAAAAGATTGAGTATAAATTCTAAATGAAACATTGCATGAAGGTCACATAAACTATGATGGTTGTAGTAATTTTATAGTTAACAATAAATCAAATTATTCAAATTAATATTATTTTCGGCAATAATAATAATTGATGGTACTGTATGACTGTGAATTTTTTATAACAATTTGCCTAATAATTATAGGTACAAACTTTAAACAGGAAGAAACTGTTATTTGGCAATAATAAATGTTTGCATGAAATGGTTTTGAAAAGGGTTTCAAAACCATGTGCAATTTAAAGTAAGAAAATTTTGACAACGCTTTGCCAATATAAAATAAACGTGACCTATTTGGTCTGGCTGCGGAGATTGATTATTTGTAAAATTTATAATAAATTAAACGTATGACTTTAGATCTATTTTAACATTTGAAAAATACTTGAAGATTCGTTTGATAGGCGTTCAAACCAACGGTAATTTAGTAAGGTAATTTTTGACAAAATGTTTGCCAAGTTAAAATAATGTGACCAATTAGGTCTGGCCATGGGGATTGATTATTTTTTTACATTTATAATAGATTAAACGTATGACTTTAAATCTTTTTTAACATTAGGATAAATACTTGAGGATTGGTTTGATAGGGGTTCAAACCAACGGTAATCATATAAAAAGGAATATCTTGACAAATCGTTTGTCAAGAAGAAGAATAAGTGTGACCAATTTGGTCTGGCAATGGGGATTGATTATTTTTTTAAATTAATAATGGATTAAAGGTAGAACTTTGGATCTATTTTAACAGTAGGATAAATACTTGAGATTGATTTGATAGGCGTTCAAATCAACGGTAAAGGTAATTTTTGACAAAATGTTTGTAAAGTTAAATAAAATGTGACCAATTTGGTCTGGCCACATTGGTTCATTATTTATAAATTGCTCATAGATTCTAGGTACGACCTTATATCCATTTTTACAATTTTAAATACTTAGGGATTGGTTTGATAGGGGTTCAAAACCAACGGTAATTATTCAACATGGAAATTCTTGACAATGCGTTTGTCAAGAAAAATTAGGTGTAATCAATTTGGTCTAGTCACAATGGTTGACTCATAATAACGAATACGTACGACGTAAAACTCATCAAAACCAAATAATGGAAAATTCCAAAACAACATTAATGGTGCAATTTGTAAGAATAAAGAGATATGGAATAAATATAAGGTAAAAATAAAATATGGACATTCCAGATCACTTACTAATTTGAACGCTCGATCCACGAAGAGATTTTCTCGTGCTGATAGTTAAACGCTGGATGCGGATGTAAGGCCATGATGAAGCTTTCTCGTATGGATGATATCTTGCAAATTCTTCTAAGATAATTTTCTTCGATTAAACTCAATGGAAAATTCCCCGTTTGTAAGATGTTGAATTTAATCCGTGCTGCAAAGGATCAATGATTTGTTGTAAATGTTTAGTATTTGGTTGCTATTTTTGTGTATTAAAATCATAGTTAAATTATTTACTAGGTGTAATATAATTGATATTGTGATTATCGTAAACAATAGAGTTAGACAGCAAATGTAATGTTTAGTACTAGTGTGTATTTTCATTAAGAATATTGTGTTGTTAACTGTGGACAATTGTACTGCGTATTACGGGTGTAACGCATAAACATTGAAAGAACTATATTGTATTTAATCTAGTGTATTTTGTTGTGAATATAATTAAGATTGATTAACTTTATTTAGATGTAATGTTATGACTTTGATAAGTGATTAAACTATTAATAGCCAAATTATGTGTTTACTCGTTTAAAAAGAAACTATATTGTTGTATTGTACATCAACCTTAGGCTGATGTTAATTGTAACTTATAATTGTGGAAAATACCTACAAATTAGGATCTCAACAGATGGTTAGAGATATAACCTACAAATTGTGAGCTATCAACAGGGATTGAATAGTTCTAGGCTGCATAATAGAATCTCAACACGTGGTTGTAAATTCTAACCTGCAAAGCGGAGTCTGTACCGGGATGGTAATAGATTCAAAAACTACTAATGTAGATTAAAAGTCTACAAATTGGGGGCTCAACCGGGATAAAGCTAAACCAAGTATATTTAGTCAAAAATATATTTAACCTTAGATCCAGACGTATTGATCAGCGGAATCAAGAGGAAAACTTAGTGTACAGTTTGCTCATTAAAGTAATTGTACAGCAGTGAAAATTATAACAATGACACAAGAATTAGACAATTTGTCAGTGGCAGAGCTACGGCAAGAACTTAATTTTGTTGGACTTAGTCAACGTGGGAATCGTGCAGAATTATTGTCAAGAATGAACTCATTCAATAGCCGTGTCGGTGAACAGAATAATAGGTCTGTAAACAATGAAACAGTCAATAAAACTAATTATACATTTTTAGATTTAGAATTGGCTTTACCTAAATATGATGGGCTTAAAAATGTCAGATTGTGGATTAAACAATTTGATGATTTCTGCGACCAGGCAGAAATAGATGCAAAATACAGATATTTGTATGCCAGGAGATTGTTGACTGATACAACAAAACAATTTGTTAATTTTGAAACCAGGATAATAAATTGGGATACATTTAAATCGTATTTGATTGATGAATTCGATACGAGTTTGAATAGCGCACAGGTTCACAAAATGCTTCAACAAAGGGTGAAGAAGCCAGGTGAAACTATTCGTCAATAGGTGTATGATATTTTAGATATAGCTAGACAAGCAGACGTCGAAGAAGCAGCTATTATGGATTATATCATAGCAGGAATTCGCGACAGTGCAGCCAACAAGGTAATACTTTATGGAGCTGAGAATATTGGACAACTTAGACGTAAGCTGGAACAATATAAAAAAATGAAAATGGATACCCAGGACTATGATAGGAGATCTAGGTCAGGTACAAAAACTAAAATTGAGACAACAGGTGAGAAGATTAAATGTTTTAATTGTGGTTCGTTATCACACTCATCTAAAGTGTGTCCTGATAAAGACAAGGGTTATAAATGTTTTAATTGTGGTAATTATGGACATGTTAGCCGAAACTGTAATACTAAAATAAAAACTGTTAAAGCGGAACATAATGTTATGAAAGTAGAAATGATAAAATCAATTTGTGTTAATAACAGGAGTAATGTAAATGCTTTAATAGACACTGGCAGTGATTTGTCAGCAGTGCGGGAAGATTATTTTAAAACATTAAAGAATGTTAAATTATATGACTCTGAAATAACAATACGTGGTTTATCAAACTCAAAAGTAAATTCTTTAGGTAGAATTGAATTGGACATTGAAATTGATTCAGAACCTTACGTGGGTTATTTTGAAGTGTTACCATCTCATGCAATGCATATGAACATGGTGATAGGATTGGACATTATAGCTAAAGCTAAAGTAGTTATTGATAAAACCGGGGTTAAATTTCATAAACTTTATAGCGATAAAGATGTAGATGAAAGTGAGGTTAAACAATTAATGACAATGAAAATAGACTATGGTGATAAAGAAAGTGAATTAGATTTATCTCATATAAACGATAAAATTGTTGTTAATAAAATACCTGAGTCAGTGGACAATGACAAACGTAAAGAGTTACGCAACTCTGAAAGTGTAAAGACAATTATATTGAAAAATGATACTCCTATATTTTCTAGATCGCTTAAACTACCACCTGCAGATCGACTAGTTGTTGCAGAGCAGCGGGGTGAAGGGTTAGAAAAGGATGTCATACAGGCAGCCCAGGAAATGAATGACCTAGGTTGTGCAGTGAAACAAGACATTGTTCGTCTATCTAAGGGTGAGGTAAAAGCAGCCAAGCATTTTCCGAAGCCGAAGATGAGGAAACAAGGCAATGTTCGTCACTCTAAGGATAAGGTCAAAGCAGACAAGCATTTTCCGAAGCCGAAGAAGACGCAACAAGCAAAGAATTATACAAGGAAGTGTATAACAGAAAATGAATTGAAGATTGGGGTTAAAATGAAAACCAATCAAGACACTGTTCGTTCCTCGAAGGATAAGGATGAAGCCATTAAGCATTTTCCGAAGCCAAAGAAGAGGATACAAGCAGAAGAAATACAAAATGAGTTTGTAGACAAACGCAAGAAGCTGAGAGAAGAGGATAAAGGAATTATTCTAGAAATTCAGCAAGAATACAGAATTAGCTACGGTAGAAAATGTAAGACAACAAGCAAAAAGTATAAACATATTCTCGTTAAAGTAAATGCTTTTACAAAGTTTGTTTGGTTGTTACCTACTAAAGCAACAGGAGCTAAAGTTAAAGCTAAAATCAAAGGACCATACAGAATAACGAAAATTAAAGGAAATGATCGTTATGACGTGGAGGAAGCAGGAGAGTATGAAGGGCCAGACAGGACTTCTACATCTGCAGACAAGTTGACATCAAGGGCAAGGATGGATGTAGCAACTGAGGACAGTTACTAGTCAGGAAGGGCCGAGATGTGGGTAATTTTTTTAAAAGTAATTTTAAGTTAAATTATATTTAGTTTTAAGAAATAGAAATAGGTAATCTGTAAACTAGGGTAGAGATCTTTGCTAAGAACGGGGGTATATTTAAATGTATAAATAAACCAGTGACAGACACTATAGCCGTTCAATGGTAAATACTTAGCAGTTCGCTTACAGCAAACAGCCGAACGGCGTATGCTAGCTGTTCGAGATGATGAGTCATCAAGGCGTTGTCTCATGGATACACGTACAACGTGTCGTGTGCAAAAGTGTTCAATAGAAAATGGCGAAAAATTAATACTAGTTGTATTTGGTTGCTATTTTTGTGTATTAAAATCATAGTTAAATTAATTACTAGGTGTAATATAATTGATATTGTGATTATCGTAAACAATAGAGTTAGACAGCAAATGTAATGTTAAGTACTAGTGTGTATTTTCATTAAGAATATTGTGTTGTTAACTGTGGACAATTGTACTGCGTATTACGGGTGTAACGCATAAACATTGAAAGAACTATATTGTATTTAATCTAGTGTATTTTGTTGTGAATATAATTAAGATTGATTAACTTTATTTAGATGTAATGTTATGACTTTGATAAGTGATTAAACTATTAATAGCCAAATTATGTGTTTACTCGTTTAAAAAGAAACTATATTGTTGTATTGTACATCAACCTTAGGCTGATGTTAATTGTAACTTATAATTGTGGAAAATACCTACAAATTAGGATCTCAACAGATGGTTAGAGATATAACCTACAAATTGTGAGCTATCAACAGGGATTGAATAGTTCTAGGCTGCATAATAGAATCTCAACACGTGGTTGTAAATTCTAACCTGCAAAGCGGAGTCTGTACCGGGATGGTAATAGATTCAAAAACTACTAATGTAGATTAAAAACCTACAATAATATAATGTTTCATTTAAACTAAAAATAGCCCGGTTAAGAGAGACATTTGAAATAACACAAATTGCTGGAGAGCCAAATATTGGCAGAGCTGGTGTTTATCATTACAAATAAAGTTTTAAAAATCCCCATCGATTCTATGTGTGCTTCAAAAGTTATTCGGGGTCAAAGATCGTTTTATCAAAAAAAAAATATCAAACCAATGTTGTAGATCTTAAAATTCTCTACAAAAATGGTTCCTATGATTTTTTTCCTAAGAGTTACCATTCCTGAGATATCGCGATTCTAAGAGTCATATTATACATATATACACATATAAGCCACGTATATACTCGTACATAATCAGGCACTTAAGACAAGTATTAGTTTATATATATTATACTATTCTAAAAAAATTTATTTAAAAGATAGTCAGTCCCTAACTGAATCCCCTCTACCCACGAGGCCTTGAAAAACATCTGGCTATTCTATTCTCCGTAGGCTTCGTTCTTTTAGTGCTAAAGGTTCAGTTCAAGTGAATATACGTACTTATTACAAGCGTCTACCATTTAGGTTATTTGTGCTATTATTGCTCGAAAAAATGTCTCAGTTTTGCTTTATTTGCAATAAACTTTTAACTGAAGATGAAACAGTTGTGGTTGATCGTGGAATGCCAACTTTAATCGAGGCTAGTGTCGCGAGAGGTGATGAGTTTACTGAGTATTTAAGAACTCAAAAATACACGTGAATTGCAGAGAATCATACATCCGGAAAACTTCAATCGCTGCAGTGAAAAGATAACGAGAGGAGGAACAGGCTAGCACTTCAAAAATAAGTCCACCTCGTACTAGAACGCGAGTAAGTGAATCAAATTTTTGTTTTAAAAAATACTGTTTATTTTGTGACAATGAAGCCAATGAAGAAACTGAGAAAAAGAAAGCACAGCATCTTCGAAAAAAAATTTATAACGTGACTATACTAAAATTCAAAGAATCCCTGTTGAAATTAGCTAAAGATCGTTCTGATGATGTTTAGAAGGCTGTTCTTGAACGTATTAATTTTGAGTATGACTTAGTCGCTGCTGATGCAAAATACCATGACAGTTGTTACAAATCTTTCTTAAAACCAAATACTGGTGGTAAAATTGGCCGTCCACAAGATGAAACTGTAAACTCTGCGATGGAGAAAATTTTTCAATTCATAGAAACGAGTGGTGATTGCCAGTTTTCGTTGGATCTTCAAAAAGTTTATCATATTAATAATATTTTTACATGCGATGACCGGCTGCGACACTTCGTCAGCAATGTACAGGAGGAGCAAATCGTCAGTATTTAAATTTTTTACGCTAAAGTATTTACAGAAATTGATTTCACACCTCAAACAATAATTACGGAAGGAATTCGCTTTCTTCTTGCGGTTTATGGAGCTCCAAAAAAATTACTTGCATTGATAAATACCGATACTTAACTTTTGTAAAAAATACGCGAAACAAGAAACAAGTACAACTATCATGTCTTCCTCCAACGTCGGCATCTGTTATTCAACACTTTTATCAAGTATACTATCAAGTTCAAACATGGCTAGGCAATCAACTGAACCCAGAAGACTGTGGTTGGAAATTGATAGATAATACTCTTAGAATCGCGATATCTCAGGAATGGTAGCTCTTAGGGAAAAAATCATTTAAACCATTTTTGTAGAGAATTTTAAGATCTATATCTCTGGTCAAAGGTTTTTTTTTATAAAACTTACCGTTTTCGAGAGAAATCAAAAAGCCTCAAATTTTGACCTTTGACCCCGAATAACTTTTAAAGCACACAAAGAATCGATGGGGATTTTTAAAACTTTATTTGTAATGATAAACCCCAGCTCTCCACCAATATTTGGCTCTCCGGAAATTTTTGTTATTTGACCACTTTTGACCACATTTTTATGTTTAAATTGACCGGATTAAAAATACAAAATATATGAAATTAAGGAGTGATTTTGTTATACCAATAATAATAAAAATGGATGAAAAATAGTAATGGTGATTGCAGTGCTTTCTAGCGGCTAGCTTCATTAAGTGAGCTGCACCTCAATTAACTAATATGGTTAACATAGTTCAATCATTTCCTTGAAGTTTCTAATTTTAGTTCCAGGTAATGGTTTAGTCAGTATGTCACCTAACATCCTATCCGTTGGACAGTAGATGCATACTACATCTCCTTTATCTTTATCTTATTCTTAAATATTAATATGTTTCGAGCGGTTACTAAGTTTTTATTAATGAATCACTTTAATACAACTTTGATTATCTTTTTAAATAATAGTTAGTCCATAATGCGTCATGTTAAAGCGTTCTAGTAATCATCGTAACCACAAAACTTCTTTACATGCTTCCGACAATGCAATGAACTCTGCTTCCGTCGATAATATTAAAATACAAGTCTGCTTCTTGCATTTCCAATTTACGGTTCTATCAAATAATCTAAAAATAAACCCACTATTAGATTTACGGTCTCGATTTTCTGCAAAGTTTGCATCAGCATATCCTGTTAGTTATTGCATGCTTTCAGGTTTCTCAAATTAAAGCTTTAATTTTGCTGACCCTTTTAAGTATTTTAGATTTTTTTTTATCTCATTCTAGTCTTCCTTGGTAGGATTTTGTACCTTTTGCGCTAATGAGACAGATGCACAAATATCTGGTCTCGTGTTCACTGATATGTATAACTAATATCCATTTGCCTTCTGATATAACTTATTATCTGGTAATAGTTCCAAATCCACTTTATCTTTTCCGTAAGATACATTTATTGGATATTTTGATATGTTTTCCTTTGATAATCCAAATTTTGCTATTACCTTATTAATATATGATGTTTGATTAGTTGTGAATTTCCCACTAGCCTCTTTCGTAAGCCTAAATAATTTTTAATTTCACCTTAATTTTGAATTTCAAAACTGTTTTTCAAAATCTTTTCACAATCAATGATCACGTTTTCATCTTTACTAGCAATAATAATGTAATCTACATAAATTAAAACATAACATGATTTGTCATTTATATTCATTGTATAAAGACACTGATCATTATGACTTTGTTTTATTAATCGTTAGATTCCACATTCTTGCTGTTTGTTTTAACGCATATATACTCCTCCTCAAGAGGCAGAAGTTCTCCTTAATAAAACCATTGGTTGTCTCATGAATATGGTTTCCTCCAGCTCTCCATTAAGAAATGCTTTTAGGCATCAAAATTAGTAGTAGTTTAGTAGTATCTTAAAAGTTGTTTGCCTTACTACTGGTGCAAAAAAGCGATCATAATCTGTTTTATATTTTTGATCATGCCCTTGCGCTAATAATATCGCATTGTATCTCGTTATTCTTCCGGTTGCATCTGTTTCTATTTTAAAAACCAACTTGCTTCCGATTGCTTTACGTCCTTTCGGTAAATCTACCAAATCCCATGTTCCATTATCATTAATAGATTTTATTTCTTCTCTCATAGCTTTAAGCCACTCATCTTTCTGATGCAATTTTAATGCTTCATTAAAGGTATTAGGAGTCACAAATTCTAAATCTATCATATTTACCACATAATAAATAAATAAATCTTCTCGGTGGAACACCTTAATTGGCGCTTGTTGACCTTCCCAACGCATTGTTCCCATTTGGCTTGATAAGGATGTCATTCACAATTAGGACTTAGTTTCAGGACCACTTAACGATGTTGTACTGCTTAATGCATTATCATTATCTGCAGCTTCGTCCATTACAACATCAATAATACAATCAGAATTAACTTTATTATCATTATTGAAACATTCATTTGTTATTGAATTCCATATTTCGTTTTTGTTATCGAATTGAACATTTCTGTTCACAATAACTTTACCCGTTGAAAGAATATAGCATCAAAATGCTATAGATATTATGTCATATCTGACTAAGAGACTTGTTATTCCTATTTTATCCAATTTTCTTCGCAAATCATCTGCTACTTTGACTAAATATTTTGCTCTAAATTGCATGAAATGTAGAATATTTGGCGTAGTTCCACTCCATAGCTGTTATGGCGTCTTTGATAAACCCTTAGCTGGTAATCGGTTTTGAACAAAATTTGACATAGTGACTGCTTCACCCAAAATGTTCTGTCCATATTATCATTCATCTTGCCATCTCAATTAGTTCTAATTTTCCTTTCAGATACACTATTTTGTTACGGACTTTTTGTGCAGTTCGTTGATACTGTATACCATTTATATATTCACCACCTCTTCGATCACCACCACCGATCGTGTTTATCTTCCACCCAAACTGGTTAGTAACTAAGACGTAAAAATTCTTGAATTTATCGAACGTTTCTAATTTTTCCATCTATAAATACATAGTTGTATATTTTGATAAATCATCGATAAATGTTAATATATACCTTTTTCCAGATGGGTTTCTTAGGGAATTTCAAACATGTTAACTTTCCTTCAAGACACGTTGCACTGATGGTAAATTTGTTGGAACTCTAGTCACAACTGCCGAATACAACACTTTTAACTATTTCACTATTATTTAGAGGTTTCACAACATTAATTTCCTTATGACCCAAAATGTTGTGCCAGTCAGGTAAACATCTTGTTGCTAACTCTGCTGAAATGATTTCTTTAGTTAAATTTATTTTCACTGGTGTCCTTAACCTGGGCTAATCTATTTAGTGAAACAATTTTACATTTATATTTATGAAAATTTACGCTGTATCCTTTCTCGACGAGTTTCTTAACTAAAATAAGGTTGCTGGTAATTATTGGAATGTACAGCACATCAGGAATGGTGCAAATCGATATTTTGAAATTTTCATTAAGAAATTCCACCTTTGTTGTACTTTTTTCTGATGTTGTAATTTGTTGCCTATTTGCAGCGTTCACCTATGCACGATATTTCGCATCAGATTCTGTAAATTTTTCTATGTCGCACACAATGTGATGTGTGGCGCAAAATCCACCTGCTTTGATTTAACGAAACACTGATTAAGTATTCTTCAGAAAATAAACCTCTTGCAATATTCACCGTGTTGAAATCTCCTTTATGCTTCATCTGCATTTTAAAATCTTTACATTTATTCATAAAATGTCATATTTTATTGCAATAAAAGCATTTTTTCGTGTCAATTTCTTATTAGGAATGGTTTTATGCTTATATACTACTTTCAATGTTGTATCTTCTAGTTTTCCAATATTTCCACGATCTTTCCTACGACGTTATTTTGCTATTACTTGCTGCTTGACATACTCAATAGTCAAGTCCTCTTAACTTTCAATATCCAAAGCTGTAATAAGACTATCATACCTTTCTGGTAAAGATCCTAATAACGTAGCACACTGGAAAAACTCTGGTTTTATATCGGTACCTAACGCCATTAATCTCTGAAATAATTTACACATTTTTGTAAGACGTGCACCGTATTACTCGGACTGTCACGTTCATTAAAGTCTTTCAACGTCAACCATGCCAACTTTCAAGATTTCGCATCTCTGATGTGGGGAATTTGATTATCTTCAATATTCAATGCAATGGTTGCAAAAGCCTTTTTTTATTACGATTTGTGATTATGTCTAAAGGTGTTCTTAAGGGCATTTATTCATTGATATTAGGATTTCTGAAAACCCAGGGTTTCAATCCAATAGCCGGCTCCTGATCCAATATTTTAAAATCCCGACGGATCCGGGTCCGGGTCGGGTCCAAAATCAGAAAAATATGAAAATATCAAATTGTCAAGTATTTATCGCAATTCATTTATTATTTAAGTTATTATGTAATATAGTTACAACTTATTTTGTTTTACTAGTTCTAATATAGTGATATTTAAGTAACACAAAAGCATTAAGTTACTTTTGAAGTTTGTAGATATCGAGAATATTCGTTCGTTTTCCATTGAAGTTGGTTTTACTGTGAATATAGCGTCATAAAGCTTCTCTTAATTCAGGGTTCGATTTTTCCTAAAAAGTGCAAACTCGTGCTTTTACTTTCCAAATCCATCAGCCTCTATAACAACACTCACAGCAGGTTTTTCTGCATTTTTTAAAATTTAGTTTAATTCTTTCTCCATTGTTAATTCCTTTTTATCGTCATCGATTAATAACGATGACTCCAAGTTGTCCGTAGAACTAACTACCAAGTCAGAGACAACAGAAAGTCTACTCGTTAGCTGTATAGCTCTGATTTTAAGGTTTGTTTTGAAGAAATAAAATTGAGCTCTATGAACGACTTAAATAAACTCGTCAAGTTTGAATGCATTCTATCATTCAGCCTATTCTCAATGGTTTGAAGCAAATCACTCGCTATTTGACATTTGATATTTAATCCGCCATCCTTTAGGCTATCGACTTAGGTTTCTTTATATAATTGAGTGCGATGTCGGTTGAATATACTCGTAGTATTGTGCCATTACGGCTTAGGACTTTACCTATCAATTTGGTAGGACCAAGTTCATTCATTCACTATGTTCAAAATCACTTCGAACTTCCAAATCTATAAACTCCAGCATGTGTGAACAGATTGACTCTAACAAAGCTCGTTCAATAAATTTCTAATGTTTCACGAAAACATAGTCATATTCGCTAAAGAACTGTAACATGTTTTGCAAGCTTAAATTAGGTTTCTGTGGACAAGCTCTACCATAATTTTGTTTTGTAACCGAACCTGACTCACAGGTCCGGGTTTAAGGGAATTACCGGGCTGGTCCGGGTCGGGTATAGAAACCGTGTACAAAACACATTTTATATATGTAAAAACAATGATTATAACAAGTAATATTCAACTTTTCTTTGAACAGACTATTTAACGGAATCGGAGTCGTAACTTGTGACGTTGAGTCTGGCGGTATTTAGCTGCATTCAACGTCACACTCAAACAATTAACGCTTGTGTTATTTGGATTCTATTTAGTACCGTGTCTTACTGCAGTCACTGGAATATGCATTGGTAAAAATTGCGGTTACCGAGAGGTTTGCAGCGTTGAGTACGGGCTGCAGTGACGACAGTTGGTAGTGGAACAGTGAGAGGACAGCGGAACACAAACAAGGATTTTTGGGATCAGAGTTAGAAGTATTTATTAGATTCAGATTTGGTGATATTATGTTTATATTTCATTATATTTATTAGATTTTTTTTTGTGAAAATCTTTTATTGGTTTTTTTTCTATATTTTACAATTAATTGCTAATCAAGGCACGGATAAGCCTTCAGTTAAAGCCGATTGAACTTTAGTTTTTTTTTTGGAATAATGATTTTAGAAATCTTTTTGCATCGACGATAAGCGTGCTAGTGGACGAGTACTTTTGTTAGTGATGGAATACCGTACCGAGGTCGTGGACATCATATTTACTTATAGATTTATGTTTATAAACTTTTGTGGTGCAGTATTCATATTGCTTTTGTTGGGTTATTCCTCTTGTTGCTTTTTATTGTTCTCATCGATGCAAATAGATATTACTTGATTATACGAGGGCGTAATTCTATTTAATAGTAATTGTTATTTAAATTATAGTCCTGAATTCAATATTTACTTAATCTAAATTTCATTTCAGCCACTGATCTGATGGATCATCTGATTCCCGATATTTTGTAAATTTGTGTTATTGTTTTAAGGAAATATTTTAACTTTGAATAGATTTTTTGTGTTTCTATTTCTTCATTATTTTTTTATGCTCATTAAATGTAGTTAAGGTTTACACCCCCATGATTTCTTCTTAAAAAACTGACCGTGTGAAACCCCGTTAATGAAAAAATTGACAAAAAAATGTATGGTAATGAACTTCTGAAATAAAATCTGAAGCAAATTTTTTACATTGCAGTAGATAAAAAAGCCTCTACTTGCTATTTATTTGTTATTTGTTTTCACTCAAATAACAGGAAAACTTTTTTATTTCAATATATAATTTTAATGTTATACGCTAACATTTTTCCATGAGTAAGCGAGAAGCATTTACGAAAGCATAGAATGAGAACAAAGAAGACAGGTATATAATTTCACTTTGTTGTCTTCGTACACAAAAGCTGAATAATCAGACCCGAACACGCATATTGTTAGACAACACCAGTATTAGGAGTAACTGTGGAACCGGAATGTATCGCCACGCTTTGTTGAAACAAATTAAAGAAAATAAAACTAAATAATTTCAAACAATATTAAATAGATAATTGTAATAATTTAAATAATATAATATTTCTGATACAAAAAAATTAAAAATATGTAAGTGTTAATTGTGAGTTTCAATTTAACAAAATTTTCCAACTGATTTTAACAAAGAAATACATTTATTTTTTAAACAAAATTGTACTGGTGTTACAGCAAAGAGTATAAATAGCATACACATCAAACAAACTTAACTAAATCACGATCAAGAGTACGTAAGCACTAAGGAAATAGAGGTAAAAATTCTTACCTAACTCATTTTGGTGCACTGTGTCTGAATATCTACTTACCAGCTTTATTGATTCTGAAGAAATGGAGTTTAAAAATAGCTTTTCCGCAATATTTCCTGACTAGTTAGTCACTTGGTTCAAAATGGTTATTACCTAAACAAGTAGGGTGGCTACATGTATATAATCCATATAAGTTGTATCAAGGTGTTTTATATAAGACGATACTAAATCTAGCACTCTAGCACTATTGAAAGATCCTACATCTGACAGAGAAGCTTAATTTCATGCACTTACGTATCTTCTCACCCTTGACAGAATAACCCACTTCAATTGGGCTTATGAACAATATATTAAATTCTAAAAATGTACTGATAAAGTACCTATTAGGATCTCTTGAAAAAAATACAAAAACTTTTAACAATATTACCATTCTATTTATTTTATTTAAATATTTTTGGAAGGTTGGTAGCCATTTATATATTTGGTTTTAAATCTGATTTTATAATTCTTTAGTTATTTTTTTTTAGAGCTTTCTGCAATCATGTTATCTGTAGAACTCTTATCTGTCTTCTTTTAAGACAGAACTGTCTTCTGTTATAACAAAACTGTATTCTGTTGAGACAGAACTGTCTTCAATTAAGACATCTAAAACATTAGTCAAATTTGGTCATAAGAAATAAAAATGGAATGGACTTCGGATATAGAGGAACTGCGACGGAGACTCGGACCAACACATTCAAAGCAGAATGTTAGGCGTAAGTTGTAATGTTCATGTAAAAATGATGTAATAAAATTTGAGTATCTATGGTAAAAATTAATTTGTTTAATAAATGTGTGTTTTCAAATGCTCTAGCGTTCTTTTTTCTGATGTAGATTTTCTTTATAATGTTCAAAATCGTCGTGACTCTATTTCATTATTCTCCATTTGATGTTTGCTGGTACAATCCATCGTTTGTCTTGTTTTCGATAGATTCGTCCCTTTTCTAGTATACATAATCTGTATGCACTTGTTTTTCTTTATTCGTGATTGGTTTTCTCTATAACTGATTATAATTCTTTTTGCAATTTTGGGTCTTGATTTGCATCGTAATTAACCAACCTTTGTCAGATATGTGTAGAATTATTGTTGTCATATCTACGACTTGTGCTTCTTTACATTCGTCATGGGGTGCTCAGCTAATGGCGTCGACATGTTCCATTTTCAGAAGGTCTGTATTCTAAATTTATGTCATATTCTTGAGGATGTAACCACCATCTGACTATTCGTTGTATCAATTCTCGTTTCGACATTGTTGATTTCAATGCATTAATATCTGTTATCACTTTAAATGGCCTTCCTAGCAGATATACTCTAAATTTTTTCTGTGAATAAATCTAAATAAATAGCAGCAGATAAATATAAATCCTAAAGATTCTACTACTGCTAAAGTCTCCTGAAATAAGCAACTGGATTTAATAAATTCTTATCATTGTATTGTGACTCCCCCTTAATGCGGTACTGGTTGAGGGGAACTCACTCTAAAACAAGTTCGCGGTACGCTCAAGTAGTTTTTGTTACCAACCTTCAAAAATACCCCTACCTTGTGAATAGCGTAGGAACAATAAGTTAATGAAAAAATAATTCATACGTTGTTTCCTTTTCTATTTATTGTAGACTCAGCTGTAGTAGCGCTTTATCAATCACTAAATTAAATTACCAGGTCTATTATATCTAACTCTACAGAGTAAAGACGTGAGCCTTCCTTCATACACACTAGCTTTTATTTAATCAAATTAGTATAATTACATTAACACATTATTTTCATTTACTGATTCTAATATTATAAATGACTTTGATCAATCTCTTCCAAACACTTGGGTCACTAACTTAACGTTGGGTTCAACTTAAACACAGAAGGTGATATCAATTTCTAGTGTTCTTGTTTTCTATGAGTTATGAGAAGAACCTCAATTACTTTCGCGGCGTCCTAGTTTGTCTTTTAGTTTCTTTGCGTTTTTATTCCATTTTCCCCACCTACGCCCTCTTTTTTGTTCCTGCTTCTTTATTGGTCGATTCACTGCCTCCAAATTTAAGGGAGTTGCCTTAAATTATTTCTTTCTCGCTATTTGTGTCTATGTGGGGGTCCTTTTCTTTTTTTTTAAATTATTTATTTTAGTACAAACTATGTTACTTATAACTATACATTTCCTGTTTATTTCATCTTTCGTCTTTTTTTATCTATAACCACAACGGCTTTGGATGGTTACAAATTACTCTCCTTCTTCAGAAAAAATTATAATTCTAAATATAATTGAAAAAATTATTAAAAATATTAATTTAGATGAAAAAGAAAATATTTCATTTGAAGCTAATCTAGTTATATAAATAAATAAAATTAATATACCCCCTAAAAATACTAAAAATAAAATATTTGAAAATCAAAATGTTTTTGTAATTAATCCTGAAATTATACAGATTAATAAAGTTTGAATTAATAAAATTAATCCTATAGCTAAAGGGTGATTTATTTGTGTAAAAATAAATCTAAAAATTAAATTTTTATTATTATTATTATTTATTATTTCCTTTATTATTTCAGATCCCAGTTGGCCTCATCATTTATCGTTTTCGCTCTATTAACACATATTAACATATTTATTAAGATCAAAAATAAAAATTTAGTTTAATTAATTAATTAATTCTTAAATCTATTGTTATAACTATATTACGTCGAATATACTTGCTACCATTTCTTTTAAATAATTGTTTTTTTTTACACCTGTTGTCATGACCCCTTGCCCCCATCATTTGTTTCTGTCCTATCGGACCGTCTAGTTCCTCGCGTGGTGCCAAGGCTAACATTGAGACTGCGTAGCCTTCTGTAGCCAGGAGCTGTTGTTCCCTGCGGATCGCCACTACTTTGCCCTTTGGTTCTGCTTTTACATTCCGGTAGACACACACACCCATTATTTTTATAAGCACAACCACAACCATCCCTAAAGTGATATAAGCCCAGTCTATTCTACTGGCTATCGCAATGGCTTACCTAATTGCAACGTATTTAGTGTTTTTCTAAAAAATTTTATGCTAATTCCGGCCTGATCTAAATTGACATTATCTGTCCTCATTTATTAACGCGCGAATTTGGGGATCAGGTTCGTATGTTAGATTGGTGAATGTTTCTAACTTAATTTCGGTTGTTTATATTTGTAAACTCCGGTAATTGCCACTTCGAGGACGTATTATTTACGGTGGATATTGCATTAAAGTGTGACAAAAGCCGATGACCGTTTGCCCGAGCGGTACATTTAGCAGGTACTTGTAACACTCCTGTTCCCTCTATTTTTAATATTTCCGTGCTATCATTCATACATTCCAGAAATACATTCGTCGGCTATGTTACACTATAGACCTATTCTGGTTTTCTATATAATATCATATCGGCTTAAAATTTTAACTATATTGATATTACAAATCTCTTCTATATTTTGGGTACGTCCTGCTATTAAAGTAAAGGCACAACTAGTGGCTGGATAGCTTTTGACGGGAGTACTTTGCTTGCAGATCTTGTGGATTCTGCACCCTGCAATTTAGAATATCGTCAAATTCTACGAATTTCGTACGTGCATAATCTGCCGCAATATATTTATAGTCGGGTTTGATGAAAATATACATTTTTACTTTAGTGTCCAATCTAGGTAATATACGCATCTGGTACAGTTTTAACGAGTGTTCGTCTGACTTAAGGGGAATGGATGTGAAAATTCTGAATTTACTTCCGTTAACCACTGCGGTTAATGTCATGACATCGTAAAATTTCCTCATTATAACTTTTTTTTTCCTCTATTGTTTTGACTATCCTCTTCTAACTACTGGTTTGTCGTATCCAGGGCACTCGTCAGGCACTTTACCCTTACTCCTAGTGTTATACCTATGCCTACCCTCTTCTGAGTTTCCATTCAAGGATCCGACTTGTGATATTGCAGTATCGTTTTGTCCGATTTCTTGGACTCGCTGTCCGCCTCACGGAACTCTATCTCTGTGTCAATGTCTGGACCTGTTTCTAATATATTCTCTCGACTACACTCTTCTGTACAGCGAATCGAACTACTAGTATTTCCGTGAGCTCCATATGCACCGGAGATATCTTCCGTTTGGCTTTCTTCTGGATTACTGTTCTCTCCCTCCTGCATTGTGCTATTATCCCTTTTAAACAGTTTTAACCGATTTACGTGTACGGTCTGCACCTTATTTATATAAATCTCTTTGATTATTGCATTTTCTTTAGTGATCATTTCCTTTACTCTGTACAAGCCAACCCAGGGCTTACTTAACCTCTTTTTTGTTTGGCCGTGTTTTAAGGCGATTTCTTTTAGTTACACTACATCTTCCGTTTTGATAATGATGGGCTTTGTTTTCTTGTTGTGTTGCGTCTCTTGTTTTTCTCTTGGGATTTCTGTTAATTCTGTACACAACTTGTACGCTACTTTCAGTCTACGTAATACCTGTTCTGCGTAATTCGTATCTAAATTGTAACAAGGTTTACTGGACCTAGTAATTTCCTCTAATGGCAATATTGCGTCTCTACCATAATTCAAAAAGGATGGTGTTTCTTTCATTGACGAGTGTACCGACGTATTGTATTCGAATATTGCTAGTGGCAGGTGATCTTCCCACTCCGCGGGACCTTTATCTATGTAATGTTATATATAGGTTTTCATTGTTCTGTGGCTCCTTTCATCTAACCCGTTTCAATTAGGCCTATGAGCTGTTGTGCCCAGTTTTTTTATTCTCAGCCTCTCGCACACCTTTTTGAAAACTTCCAACATGAAATTACTCCCTTGGTCGGACAGCATTCTTTGCGGTATCCCCTGTATACAAATTATATTTTTGACGAACGCGCGTGCGACTGTTTCTGTGGACTAATCTGTTAATGGTACCGCCGTTAAATACCGTTCAACGCATCCTGGTATGTTAGTATGTACCGTGAGCCTCGGGATCCCTGAGGTAAGGGTCCTACTATATCTATGGGAGTTATTTGTCCGGGCTCCTTTTCGTAAATGCGGATTAGTCTTCTTTTGTTTACACGACACACACTTTTCACAATATGTTTTAATTTCTTTTACTATACCTTCCCATACAAACGCTCTTTTTATTCTGTCCATTGTTCTTTTTCCGCCGCCATGGCCGGAGATAGGTAAATCGTGATATGTTAATAATATTTTAGGTATCATTGATCTCGGTGCTACAATCCACTCATGTCTATTCTTTCCAGCTGTTTCGTATAACACACCTCTTTCATCCAATAAATATTATCGGGTTTCATTATTATTAACTTTATCTATAAGCGATTGAATATTCGGGTCCCCTTTGTTCAGTACGAATATATGAAAAATCCCATATAGATTCTTCCTCTTTCGTTTATTACATTATTAATTATGACCCTGGATAAAGCGTCAGCATTTTGGTTTTGAGCTCTAGGTTTATGAACTATTTCAAAATCATAGTAGGCTAACGTCAAACTCCATCTCGCCAGCCTACTTTTGTGTGGATCTTTAATATTCATGAGCCACACTAACGCCCTGTGGTCCGTGTATATTGTAAATTTTTACCCGTATAAGTATTGTCTAAACTTCTGGATAGCCCATATGACCGCTAAACACTCCTGCTCTGTTACAATGTAGTTCCTTTCAGCTTATATCAACTGTATGCTAGCGTACGCTTGACTTAATACGGCGCCTACTGCAACCCCGGAGGCGTCCACGGGTAATACAAATTCTTTACTAAAATCGGGATGCTTTAAAATTAGTTTTAATTTTTAAGCGTCTGGAATCCCCGTTCTTGTTCTGCCCCCCCATATAAATTGTTCGTCTTTATGGGTCAGTGCTATTACCGGTTTTGCGATTGTAGAATAATTTTTAATTAATCGTCTATAGAAACCTGTTAAGCCTAAGAACCCTTTAATTTCTTTGACATTTTTTGGTTGTGGGAATTCGACTGCTGCCTCTATTTTATCTGGATTTGCCTTAATGCTTCACTCATAGTGTGGCACAGGTATTGTACGTCCGTGTGTACAATTTTGCATTTCGAAGCTTCTAAAGATAGATTTGCTTTTCGTAGTCTGTCAAATACCTCCTTTATATGTTCACGTTGGACGTCTATGTCCCCTTTACAGAATATAATGATATCGTCTAGGTATACTAAACACGATATCCCTGTCAGTTCAGATAACGCCAGATTCATTAATCTTTGGAACGTGTATGACGATGAAGCAGTTTGGTGTATTAAACGCGGTATACTGTCGGCTTTCCTCTGCCATTTCCACCTAAAAATATCTGCTAAACGAATCTAACGTTGTATACCAGTTCGAACTTCCCAACTGGTCAATTGTGTTTGTTAAAATAGAAAGTGGGAAATAGTAGTTATTTTTTTTAAAGCTCTATAGTCTATACAAATGCGATATTGCTTTGTGCCATTCAGACTTTTTTCTACTAATACTACTGGGAAGCCCCAAGGTGATTGACTTGGTTTAATAATATCTTGAGCTAGCATTTGATCTAACTCTGTTTTCAAAAATTCCAACTGTGCGTATAACACACGATATGGGGGTTTACAAATGAGTGCTTCGTCTTCTACAATAATTTTATGCTCGTCTAATGTTGTGGTCGACAACGGTTTATCTTTGTCTGCAAATATGTCACTATATTCATTTACCATCTGTTCGACCTAAAACCTGTCACCCCTATTTAAATGTGATACATCTATTTTATTTACGATGTCTTCATTAAGGGAGGTCTCTGATTTATTTATTTGGACCGGCTCCCTGCATTGTCGCATTACTTCTGTTAGGGCCGCTTGCTCTTGCTTCGATAATGTTTATTTATTGACTTCAGGTAGGGAGATCGAACATATCTCGTTTATGGCTTGGTTGCTCCTACTGATGTGGTTGCCACTACTTGACACTGGATGGTCGGTAACTCTTTTGCTAAGCAGGTACTGAGTTAGGTCTTTTTCAATGGCTGTATAACTGTCAGTGTGTACTTCGGCGCGTGCCAATAACGTATTTTTATTTAAATTTATAACTTTATTGGATACGATTGTAATTCGTAATATGAACTTTTTATTTTTCACCGTATTTAAACTTCTAGCCACTAATATATTATTTATATGTGTTACATCCGTATCAATTATAATGTCACCGTCTGTGATTAATTTCTGGGTTGCCCATAAGTTTACGCTGCTTCTTGCAGGTATTTCTTTCGCGTGTTTTAGTCGTATGTATGAACGATATTTTTTTCCCTTGGTTTCTCCCTTACCCTTTCAGCCTTCCATTTAAGTTTCCTCTGATTCACGGTTATGTATTTTCTCCACTAATTTTGTTTGTAACTTTGCACACCTAGTCGAATCCCGGTCTAACACGTGGGAATTTACCTTAGTTTTTTTTTACTATCAATTACTTTTTGATCCGTAGAGTCCCTCAGACTACTGACTTTTATTGTGGTGTCGTATGGTCTTTCTCGATGATGTCCATTGCTTTCATATAACATATCATATAATTCGCGATACCTTATTTTTCCAGGTGTCTGCGCCCTAGACTCCATACAATATTGTTACGAATTTGCAGCCGTCTGAGCATATAAAAATCATAGTTATGAAATAATAACCAGAATTAGCAAAAAGAAAAAATGTTGCAAACCCCTGGTTGACATCACGGCGACATTAACAACTTCGATGATTTTAACGCGTTATAAATGGTAACGCGCAGTTCTCGAATATAACACAATAAAGAATGCGTAAACAATAGGTACTGTGTATATTTGTTATTGTTTATGTGTGATCTTTCTAGAACCAAATACTACGCGTGTTAAGTGGGACGTCATAGAAATAGTCAGAAGGTCAAACAGCGTAATGCATAATTGCATATGGAATTATTCTCGAAAGTCAGAAGAAGGGATATGCTTTTGCGTAACGCCAGAGTATAAAAGAGGCAGTGAGTCCGCGAAAGCAGTTCAGTCTGTGACAAGTAATCAACCAGAGCAAAACTAACAAGTGCAGAGTGAAATAATATAGAATTATTAAAAATAATTATAAAATAGTTGTAACTGTTTTGTGTGAATAAATAAAGTCTGCAAAAGTGTTAATCCTACTTATTATTTTAATTGTGGCTATACATTAATTTATAAGTTACAACGCGACTAAATAGTAAAAATAATTTTTCCGCTCGGTGATTAGAAAGAACCCAAATCGCAGGCGTATTACGGCACATACATAGAAGGCTAGCTGCTACGCACACACGCCGTCGCCTAGTAAAATTGTAACAGTATATATACGAGGTCTGTTCAAAAAATAAGGTGAGGTAAAAATTTCGCGGGCTACGTACATTCGATTATCGTTTTTTTTATTATGTTACGTTGGTACACTCGTCTCGAAAATATGTTCACAGTTTTAGCTATATAGCACATTTAGTTTGTTTGTGAGAGGCATAAAAGTTAGAAGTGTTTTGCGTGTTCGGCGATTTTCTGCTGTCGAAAAACATGAATTCAAAGAGTTTGCATCAAATTTTGTGTGAAAAATGGAATCAAGTGCTCCAAAACACTTGAAATGTTGAAAGTGGCATACGGTGAGTCTACTTTAGGCCAAAAAAATGTTTACAAGTGGTACAAGCTTTTCACAGAAGGTCGAGAAGATGTGAATGACGACGCTCGCCCTGGACGCCACAGCTCATCAACAACCGATGAAAATGTTGAGGAAGTGAAAAAAATTGTTATGGAGAATCGTCGAATCACTATTAGAGAAGTTGCTGAGGATGTCGTCATATCGGTTGCCTCATGCCATGCAATTATTTTAAAAAAATTTGGGCATGAAGCGTGTGGCAGCGATTTTGACCAAAAAAATCGTCGCATGAGCATCGCTCAGGAATTGTTGAATGACGTCAACGGCCAAAAGCAACACCGTAATAATGCCTCAGCCACCGTATTCACCAGATTAAAAAGACCCATGAAAAGACGGCGTTTTGAGACGATTGAGGAGATACAAACCGAATCGATGAGAGAGCTCAAGAGCATACCAAAAAGTGCTTATCAGAACTGCTTCGAGGATTGGAAAAAACGCTGGCACAAGTGTATTACATCTGAGGGGAACTACTTTAAAGGGGACAAAATAGAATTTGATGAATAAATAGATATTTTTTGAGGAAAATGAAAATTCTCCTTATTTTTTGAACAGACACCGTACTTATCTTTGGTCATAATAATTGATAACTTTGCTAATTGGTTTTTAGTGCTCCTTTTGTATATCAAACTAGCATACTTATCGCCAAATTTATTTTTTGCGAATAATTCTCCTACTCTGAAGGCAATTGTATACTTCTTTGACAGCTTAATGACTCTACTATTCAATTTGTTAATTTTGCAATATTTTTCGATTTTTAGAAAACTGCGAGTTTCCAACTCACAAACCCTACGTACGAATCGGGTTTTAACGTGAGCAACGCATTGGGGTCCTCTACCGCGTCTGTGCTACTGGCCTCGTCTAATTTGATTAGTGTTGATTCAGTATTTTGCGGTTTCTCTGCACATACTTCCGAATTCCTTTTGATGGTTTTATTGGTCGATGATGTACCTGTATACTTGTGTCTAGCTACTGACGGCTTTAATACAATATATCCTATTCCACTTTTTGCTTTATTAAAAATGTTGTGAATTTGTTGCGTTACTAATTGTCTTATGTCTAACTCGCCCCTCAGATAATGTAATGTTCGACTACAGTTCAGGTCGAATAAATTCTCTCGGTGGAATATCCATCCTCTTCCAAAATTAATAGAGATTTTAAATCTTTTCAGAAAATCTAACCCCAATATTCATGGCCAACCAATAGCATCGTAAACATGAAATTCAAAACTTCCCTTTTGCCCGAATATATTCAGATCTAGTTTGGATTTCCCTAACGTCGATATGGTTTTCCCCTGTGCAACTTTGAGATTTATGTCGGAGCCTAATATTTCGTGCGCCTGTACGAATTCACTCCTAATCAGGTTGACCCCTGCCCCTAAATCTATTAGGTGTTCGAAATATGTGCCCTGTGTTTGTAAAAATAGTGTCCACTGTTTGATTTCGTACCTGGAAACATATAAGTCGGTATCCTGAAGGACTTGCTGAATGTTTAGATCGTGGCCTTCTTTTAGGCACGATCTGTCGGTTAGTTTAAGAGGTTTTCAAAGTGTCCAACGGTTGTAACTTCTAGCTAAAGTTCTCTTACCAACCGCTATCTTTCTGCAACAAATCTATCCAGTCTCTCTCTGTCCATCACCTCCATCTCTACGTCGTTTATGTAAGTGTTATCGGGACTCTGCCATACCTTCGTTACATTAGCGTTTGGCTGTTGCGTTGCTTGTCGGACGGTTTGATTATATGCCGCTCTATTAATGTAATTACTTCTGTTGCTATTGTTTATTGTGTTGCCTACCCTCGTCCCTTGTGTAGGATTCCAGCTGCCAATTTTTCTCTGTGCGGGACTGTTAAAATGACGGTTAATTCCCCCCGATAATCTTAATGTATTTATCTTTATAAATAATCGGCAATCGCGCTGTATATGTCCCGGGTTTTCGCAGAAATAACAGATTATATTTTTTCTAGCGTAATTCTGCCGATTGTAGGTTGGTTTATGTTAGTATCTAGGTGCGGGGGGGCCTTGATCCGGTGTGAGTCTCGTTTTTGAGTAACCCTGCGGCGTGCGCTTGTTTATAACTGAACTTCCGTCTGTTATTGTTTTGATCGCTCCCTGTCGTTGTGGTATATTTTCCGCGGCTTCCATATGTTTTGCAAGCTCAATATCCTCTTCTTACGACTTTGGGCTAGCTATCCACAAGTATTTAGAGTAAAGCGGAAACATTCCATCCCTGAATTTTTCTAGCAGTCAGCTTTCTATAATTGCGACTTTATTCACATCTAGATTGCCGGAAGCGTCTACCGGTATCGTTTTCCACCCTGTCTATTTATGTCCCCGATTTATAAAAACTAGAATTGACGAACTTAACAAATTCTTACTCTCTCTTTACTTGACTGCAAAATTAATTTTGGTTGCACTAAATGTTAACTATGATCCCCTTTCTTCTTCTGCGCTCTGCCATTATATTTAATGAGACACACGAATAAACAAAAATTTATAACAACTATTCGCACAACTTTCAGGTTGTGGTCATTAATTAAATTTAACTACAGTTTTTTTCGTCTACGAAGACGTAAAATGATGCTTTAAATTTTATGCGTAAAATTTGCTTTTGCTTATGTAGTTTCTTATCTATACACCTATACACCTTTGAGATTCATATTTGTGTTATACTTATTTAAATTATAACAATACTAAACACCTAAAATAAAAATCGGTGATAATGAGCTGGTGAGAGAAAGTATTAATAAGCTGAAACAATTAAATAAAAGGTTTGTTAAAGGTTAGTAACTTGTAAAGAATTAGAATCTCTACCTATTTAAAAATTAAATAAATTAGACGACGTGAAAATTGTATCAACTGTTTATTTAAATATCTGGAGATTTGTAATTAATTAATTTCCTGTCCGCAGCGCCAATTTTGTGACCCCCCCTTAATGCGGTACCGGTTGAGGGGAACACACTATAAAACAAGTTCGCGGTTCGCTATAATAGTTTTTGTTACCAACCTTCAAAAATAATCCTACCTTGTGAATAGCGTAGGAACAATAAGTTGATGAAAAAATAATTCCTGCGTTGTTTCCTTTTCTATTTATTGTAGACTCAGCTGTCTCCTTGTCTCCCTTGTCTTTATTGTAGACTCAGCTGTCTCCTTGTCTTTATTGTAGACTCAGCTGTCTCCTTGTCTCTATTGTCTTTATTGTAGACTCAGCTGTATCCTTGTCTTTAATGTAGACTCAGCTGTCTCCTTGTCTTTATTGTAGACTCAGCTGTCTCCTTGTCTCTATTGTCTTTATTGTAGACTCAGCTGTCTCCTTGTCTCTATTGTCTTTATTGTAGACTCAGCTGTCTCTTTGTCTCTATTGTCTTTATTGTAGACTCAGCTGTCTCTATTGTCTTTATTGTAGACTCAGCTGTCTCCTTGTCTTTATTGTAGACTCAGTTGTTTCTTGTCTCTATTGTAGACTCAGCTGTCTCCTTGTCTTTATTGTAGACTCAGCTGTCTCCTTGTCTCCCTTGTCTTTATTGTAGACTCAGTTGTCTCCTTGCCAAATATAGAAATACCTTCCTTCCACGGGGATATAGGGCAATGGGAGTCCTTTAAAGAAACCTTCACAAGTCTGGTGCATAAGGAAGCCAGTTTTGATACAATGAAAAAATTCCACCACTTGAAGAATTCTTTAAAGGGCGATGCAGCAACGGTGTTATATTCCTTGCAACTTATTCCGTCAAATTACGAAATTGCTTGGCAAATGTTGGTCAGGCGATTTTAAAATAAGAAATTAATAAGAATACACCACCTCAAGTCCTTTATGGAAACGCTAGCTATAAGTTATCAATCAAGCTCAAAGCTAAGAAACCTAACGGACAGTCTCACAAAGCACATTAAAGCTTTACAAACCCTAATTCCCCAAGAAATGCTTTTTGATACTTTAGTAAATTATATTGCACTAAACAAATTAGACTGAATTACTCAGACTGAATGGCACAAGTCACCCGAAGCCGCAATAGACAATCCGACCTTCACCTCACTATTAAACTTTTTATCTGACAGAGCTACATTGCTTGAAACCATGTCAGGCTATATCAAAGGACTGTTAAGTGTAAATACAAGGCAAACTTTTGTAGCCAGTCAAGCGCGAAAATGTTCTATCTGTAAAAACAACCACCAAACTTTTAAATGCCCTGATCTATTAAAGTTATCTATCTCAAATCGATACGCAGAAATAAGTGAAAGGCAATTATGTTTCAATTGCTTAAGGACTGGGCACACAAAGAATGAATGCTCCTCTATTTTTCGCTGTCGGCTTTGTGATAAAAAACACCACACTATTTTGCATCAGCAACAGGATGCTGATTTAGATACAACAACTGACCACAACATTACATTATCAAGCACCGGCCGGCTAAGTAACCATAATCCGATTTTGTTATCAACAGCTGTTGTGCAAGTAGTTGACGCCAATAATAGGCTGTGTACTGCTAGAGCTTTACTTGATAGTGGTAGTCAGAGTAGTTTTATATCTGAATCGCTCGCAAGGAAATTAAAAATACCACCTAACAAAAGTAACATATCAGTTCTGGGTATATGCAGTGCAAAAACTCAAATCACTTAATCAATAACAATAAATATAAAATCGGTTGCAACAAAATTACACTGCCTCATTTTAAAAAAAATCACCAGAAACATTCCTTCAACAAATCAAGACCTTACCGACATTGCTATACCGAAAAACGTTAGTTTAGCTGATCCATTATTCCACAAATCTGGAAAAATTTATTTATTACTAGGCGCAGATATATTTTGGGATTTGCTGCGTGTCGGGCGCATGAGCTTGAAAAAGCACAAACCCAAGATTCAAAAGACAATCCTGGGCTGGATTGTCACAGGTTCTTACTGTAACAAAAGCAGCAGGCAACGACACTGTTACTTTTCTCAACAGCAAGAAATTCAAAATTAATTACAATTATTTGGGAGTTAGAATCAGTAAATAACGTGACATTACAATCAGAGGAGGAGATTGCATGTAAAAATCACTTTAAAAAGACTACCTGTCGAAATTAAGATGGCCGTTTTGTTTGCAAAATACCATTTGAAGAACCCATTCATTTACTTGGTGAATCAAAGAAAATGGCTATCAAACGACTGGAAAAAAAACTTCAGACTAACCCACAATTAAATGAGTTATATTCCACTTTTATGAAGGAGTATTTAAGCCATAAACATATGTCCTTAAACACTAACCAGAACACCACTTTACAATCCTATTTTTTACCCCATGAGGGGGTGTTAAAACCTACTAGCTCTACCACCAAATTGCGGGTAGTATTTGATGGTTCTATGAAAACTACCTCCGGATATTCCCTTAATAAATTGCAAGCAGTCAGACCAATGATACAAAATGATTTGGTATCCATCTTATTAAGATTTAGACAATTTACATACGTTGTAGGCGCCGACATCGCAATGATGTACCGGCAAGTAAAAGTTCACGAATCCCAAAGAGACCTTCAACAAATACTTCGGAGATTCAGCCCAAAAGACCCATTATTATCGTATAGGTTAAACGTGATTTAAGGCGAGTTAGACATAAGACAATTAGTAACGCAACAAATTCACAACATTTTTAATAAAGCAAAAACTAAAATAGAATTTATTGTATTAAAGCCGTCAGTAGCTAGACACAAGTATACAGGTACATCTTCGACCGATAGAACCGTCAAACGGAATTTGGAAGTATGTGCAGAGAAACCGCAAAATACTGAATCAACACTAATCAAATTAGACGAGGTTAGTACCACAGACGCGGTAGAGGACCCCAAAAATCGAAAAATATTGCAAAATTAACAAATAGAATAGTAGAGTCATTAAGCTGTCAAGGAAGTATACAATTGCCTTCAGGGTAGGAGAATTAATCGCAAAAAATAAATTTGGCGATAAGTATGCTAGTTTGATATACAAAAAGAGCACTAAAAACCAATTAGTAAAGTTAATAATTATTAAGACGAAAGATAAGTACGCTGTCTGTTCAAAAAATAAGGAGAATTTTCATTCTCCTCAAAAAATATTTATTTATTCATCAATTTCTATTTTGTCCCTTTCAAAGTAGTCCCCCTCAGATATAATACACTTGTGCCAGCGTTTTTTCCAATCCTCGAAGCAGTTCTGATATGCACTTTTTGGTATGCTCTTGAGCTCTCTCAGCGATTCGGTTTGTATCTCCTCAATCGTCTCAAAACGCCGTCTTTTCATGGGTCTCTTCAATCTTGGGAACAGGAAAAAGTCGCAGGGGGCCAAATCTGGTGAATGCGGTGGCTGAGGCATTATTACGGTGTTGCTTTTGGCCGTTGACGTCATTCAACAATTCCTGAGCGATGCTCATGCGACGATTTTTTTGGGCAAAATCGCTGCCACACGCTTCATGCCCAAAATTTCCGAAAAATTGCATGGCATGAGTTAACCGATATACCGACATCCTCAGCAACTTCTCTAATAGTGATTCGACGATTCTCCATAACAATTTTTTTTACTTCCTCAACATTTTCATCGGTTGTTGATGTGCTGTGGCGTCCAGGGCGAGCGTCGTCATTCACATCTTCTCGACCTTCTGTCAAAACCTTGTACCACTTGTAAACATTTTTTTGGCTTAAAGTAGACTCACTGTATGCCACTTTCAACATTTCAAGTTTGGAGCACTTGATTCCATTTTTAACACAAAATTGTTCACAAACAAACTAAATGTGCTATATAGCTAAAACTGTGAACATATGTTCGAGACGAGTGTACCAACATAACAAAATAAAAAAATCGATAGTCGAATATACGTAGCCCGCGAAATTTTTGCCTCACCTTATTTTTTGAACAGACCTCGTATATCTGTGGCGTAACTCCACCATAGTACTATCATGGTTAAAACTAACTCCGCACTCTTTAAAGACCTTTGTGTCAAATTGTACATCAGAAATTCTACACAACATGACTTCCAATCATCATTGGCGTCATGTGAATTCTAACTCAAATCCGGCAGATTTAGTATTACGAGGTGTAAAACCTCAAAACTCAATAGAGAATTCTATTTGGTGGTCAGAGCCTTCTTTGCTACACAATTTAGAGGAAGCTTGGCCTACCAGCAAATTCACAATCAGTCATATACCAGACATGCGTAAATGTACTATTATCAGCACTCATACCAAATTAGAAACCGATATATTCTCTTTGTATTCATCATTAAGAACACTGAAACGGGTTGTTGCATATTGTTTAAGATTCAAATCAATTTGTAAAATCCATAAAGACAAAGTTATAGGTCCGCTGACTGTACTTGAGATCGAAACAGCATTGAATAAACTTATCTGTATATCACAATCTGAGTCTTTTCCGTCGGAGTTACATTCCCTAAAAAAGGTGAATAGCTCAACAAAAACAGCAAGCTATTACAATTAAATCCATTTTTGGATGAATAAAGAATAATACGAGTTGAGGGAGTCTGAAACACTCGGATTTTGATTACAATAAAAAGCATCCTATAGTTTGGTCTCCTAATCGTAATTTAACCAAACTTATAATGACACACAAGCATAACAAATTATTTCACGTAGGACCTCAAGCTCTGGTATTCGCAATTAGAGAAAGATATTGGCCTATTGGATTTAATATTGGATATTTAATAAAGTCTTATATATGTTTGTTTATTTGCTTTGCCACTAAAGCTGCCCACCTTGAACTAGTGACAGATCTGACTACAAAGAATTTCATATCAGTGTTCAAACGGTTTATTTCCCGTCGCGGAAAGCCCACGAAAATATATTCTGATAATGGCACTAATTTTGTTGGCGCAAGTAACAATTTAGCCAAATTCCTAAAACACAAACATAGTCAAAATACTGTAATAAATTCAATGTCCGATGAGAATATAACATGGATATTCAGACCACCTAGATCTGCGCACTTTGGAGGGCTATGGGAAAGCAATATAATGGCTATGAAGAGAGTTTTGAAAAATTCAAATTTAACGTATGAAGATACTTATAGTGAATTGGTACAAATTGAAGCTATCCTAAATTCATGTCCATTATACCCTATGTCCACCGATCCTTCAGACCTTGGCCCATCACACCTAGACACTACCTGGTTGGTATACCGTTGACAGCCCTCCCAGATGTTGATTACACAAACACTAAAATTACCGCGCTTCCATTTTATTCAGCAGCTTCTGCAGCACTTTTGGAAACGCTGGTCAGCCGACTACGTTAACCATCTACAACAATGTCACAAATGGAAAAGAGCCACTGGACCCAACATCACACCTGGAATGCTGGTGCTCATCAATAAAGACAACGTTTCACCTCTGCAATCTGGACGATCAAGGTCGTGTCGCGGTCATAGCCACCCATGGAGCACAAATTAAAAAGGCTGTAAGAAAACTGGCACCCCTGCCCGAGAAGCCAAATTAGAATTCGAGCGAATCCAACGCCGGAACCATGGGCAAAATCCAACAGTAGTACCTTATATGTTCAAAATCATTGTAAATTGTTTGATGTAAATAGTTGTACTTGTCAGTTATATCCCCTCTATTCCCTCACCTTAAAACATCGCATAAGCCAAAACCTTTTCTTTTAATCCTATTCAAATACGCATTTCTTTATCTAGTCCAACAACCTACAAATATGTTTCATTCCTTTATTCTTTACAAAACCCGTTCCTTTCCTGTTATAAACAAAACTACATTGTTTTAGATATAACAAGTAAAATAAAAAAAAACTAAATTTAATTTTGTATCAACAATATAACAAGAGCTGTAAGACACAAAACTTAACTTGGTAGTAATTATAATTTGTAGAAAATATAAAAAGATATTAAGTTAAACAATGTGTACGGTTTCCTTTAAAAAATCGGTCCAAATTGGCTTACACCTAATTAAAAAGGCACCAAGATCATCAGCGAATCGACTCTTGACAATGTCTCCGACTTTGTATGTCCTAGCTGGTGTCCTTTTTTGATTGAAATTCTTGCGATTCTCTTCCTGTGTTTTTATTATTCGTTTCTTGGCGTTAACACGTAAGTCGTCCTCACGCATTTCTCGATTAACCTCTTCTAACAGCTGAAAGATATGCGTCTTATCTTCTGTTTTCATTGTCACACCTGTTAAAAACTTGAACGGTGTAGTATTTATGCTACGCTGATAAGTTTAGTTTATTGTTTGCTCTTCGACCTTGCCGTCGTTCGACCAGGTTTCTACATGTTTCTGAACTTCTTCTTGTTCGCAGTAAGTCATACGTCGCGGATTTTGAAAAACAGGAACCTCATCAGTCATGTATATTTTCGCTTCTGCTTCAGTAACCATTGTTACTTTTGGTTCATGGGTTTCAACTAGTTCCTTACTTTGAGCCCTACCAACTGGACTAATGTTATGACCCATGACGATTTCGTCGTCGGCTACACATAATATTTTATTTTGTTCACTTTCCTTGTACTTTTTTCGCATGGTAATACCGTCTACGCTTATTATGGTTTCTACTTGGCATAGCAGAGGTTTACCGATTATAACACTATGTCTAGTTGTATACTTAATAGAACTATTAAAAAATTGGTACAGTACTCTTCATTGTCTACTTTTACTTGTACACTTTCACCCAAAACTTTGATTTGAAATCCTTCGATTCCAGTCAACAAAATTTTGTTTTCGCGCACTATTGCTTAGTTTAATGCTCTAAAGCCCTAGCCCGAGCTCTGTCAGCTCTAATCAAATTCTGATCACTTCCGGTATCAATCAGACATTTAAAACTGATACTGTCTATGCTTATGTCTTTTTTCATATCACGTGTGTTTGTGGTGGTCACTAACAAAGCATCACTCGTTTTATTCGCGGTACAATTTCTCGAAATATGTCCCTCTTTGTGACATTTGAAACACTTTATTTTATTTTCACTTTTATTGTTTTTCTCACTTAATTCATCTCTTTTACTATTAAGGTCTTCGTTGCTTTTTCGGCACACGTTTGCTTTGTGTCCAGTTTTATTACAATTAAAATATTTTATCGCGTTTGAGTCTTTTGGTCTGTCCTTGCGTAAACTAAAATGATTCCTTTCTTGCACTTGTAATAGTGTCGAATCATAACGTTTTACTTTTAATAACAAATCTGGCACGGTTTTAAAATCGCACATTGATAACGCACTTATCATGTCTTTGATATTTAATCCGGCTATTTTGTATTTTATAACGGATTTTTCACTAATATTTTCACTTTTACTAGCCATCGCTTTAACCGAGTACATAGTCTTCTATTGCTTAATTTCTTTCTCATTGTCGCTTCATCAGTACCATGTGTACTGTCATATGTGTATATGTCGGATTCATCGTACTCCACTGGGAAATTCCTGATTTTTAAACGTCGTCCAATCTTTAACTAAGTTCAAACTAGCATCAAACCAGTTCATCGCGGCGCTCTGTAGCTTGTTGACACTTTGATGAAGCTTCACTTTATTACTCCGACCATAAATGTCTGCTAAGTCTTCCAATTTTCGCACACAAGCTGTAGCCGTCAATACCGTGGTTGCTGGGTTAAACACAGGTATGCATTCCAGGTTCTGCGTCGGCATAAACCCATGGTGATTCATTGACTGTTCTCGAATTGCACTGTTCCTGATACTTATCTGTAATAGTTCTGTCCTAAGCCTCGTCAGCTCTGCTTGCACTCCCAACCAACTATCTTCATTAGATGTTGAATTTCCTGAGCGTCCACTTAAAAAACTATCATCAACAGTAGTATCGTTAATGCTTACGTTATACGACATTTTCAATTTTCTTCTCGTAATACAGTCTACACACTTTTTCGGATACAATTTACTTGCTAGTCCTATTATAAAGTCTCATAATTTCTCGAATAAATCGCTATTGAACTATCACTTGAAAGCACTGTTTGTAGAAAACTATCTTGCATTATACTTCTCTTTATTATTCACTTGTGGATAATTTATAGATAACTAATCCGCACTTAGTTCAATTCGCTATGAGTTACTAATCCGCACTTCTTATGTGGAAAACGAGAGTACTATCCCAATTCTGACGTGGAAAACAATACCCAATCCGCTAATCTGATGTGAATCAAGGTACTCTTATTTAATTTAGTGCAAATGTCAATTCAATTAATATTCAACAATGTAATATCTTAGTTCCTTGTCAGGATGATAAAGAATCACATAATTTATTTAATACATTTATTTAATAAAATAATAACGATGATAATAATACAATAAGGATACAATATAAACGTTGGTATTTACTTTACAAATACAGAACAATGAATGAACAAACCATCTTAAATTCTAGTTAATATATACTCAGTCCTACATTAGTTTTCAGCTAGATTTAATAGGTTTATTTTTATTACTTTTGAGAATTCGTTTAGTTAATTTCGGTAAGCACATTCCCTCACGTATTTAATCAGTGGTTTAAAGTTTTACACATAAAGTTCACAATATACCCTCATTAATCACATTCTTTTACGACCTTTCTAGCTCGGGTTTTATAGTTATGACTACTTTGTATGCTCGATTTATTTTTACGACTCCACATATATATATATATATATATATATATATATATATATATATATATATATATATATATATATATATATATATATATATATATGTGGGATGTAATTTAGGATTAGATATAATTAGTTTGTATGAAATAATAATTATAAAGAACTCTATAAAATAGGTTAGGAACATTGCTAATATTAAGTTATATTTAAATGTTACTAGCGCTGTTTTAAAAACGACTTGTGGACCCCTCTAACAGGTCACGACACACGTTCGCTTGCTACGACATGAAGATGCATGGTTAGCGCGCAGAAGATTGTTAAAAATGGCGATAGTAGTAACATACACAGTTTGTATGGCAGTCATTGGTTAATTCGGGAAATGTTGTAATAACTAGTTGTTAATAACATTAAGAATTAGAATCCGTTTAACAATATTACTAGTTGTAATATTTGTTGTTTGATAATAATGTTGTGAACTATTTTTATATATGTGAGTTATTTTTGTAATATAATTTCTTTGAGAAATAATTAATTGAACTATTATTAAATTTAGTTATGTGTTAACTTTATTTTTAATAAGCTAAATTGTAAATGGGGGCTCAACTAAGGATTGAAATAACATCAAAACAGCTAAAACCACAGCTGGGAATCTAGCTAACACCCACTAAGGTGTAAGGTAGACCAACAATTGGAAACGTCAACCAGGATAGTTTTATTGCCCCCCCACACTTGAGGGCGTCAACCAGGATAAAGGAAAAATCAAGTTTATTCCGTCAAGAATATTCTTAACCTTTGAACCAGAACTATTGACCAACAGATAACGAAACCTAGTTTATTCAGTCAAGAATACTCTTAACTTCCAGGTGCGCACAATTTAATCGTCAAAGAAATTGCACTTCAATCTGCAGCAGTGACAAATAAAACAATGATAAAGGAAAAACCTAGTTTATTCAGTCAAGAATACTCTAAACCTTTGAACCAGAACTATTGACCAACGGATAAGGAAACCTAGTTTATTCAGTCAAGAATACTCTTAACTTCCAGGTGCGTACAATTTACTCGTTAAAGTAATTGCACTTTAATCTGTTAGCTGTGATTAATAAAACAATGATGGAAGAATTAAACAACTTATCAGTAGCAGAATTACGTCAAGAACTTAGCTTCGTTGGATTGAGTCAACGTGGAAATTGTGCTGAATTATTAATGAGAATGAACTCGTATAATAGCAAAGTAGGAGAACAGAATAGCAGGTCCGTAAACAATGAAACAGTAAATAAAACTAATTATACGTTTTTAGATTTAGAATTGACTTTACCTAAATATGATGGACTTAAAAATGTCAAATTATGGATCAAACAATTTGATGATTTCTGTGACCAGGCGGAAATAGATACAAATTACAGATATTTGTATGCCAGGAGATTGTTAACTGATACCGCAAAACAATTTGTCAATTTTGAAACCAGGATAATAAACTGGGATACATTTAAATCGTATTTGATCGATTAGTTCGATACGAGTTTAAATAGTGCACAGGTGCACAAAATGCTTCAGTAAAGGTTTAAGAAACCAGGTAAAAGTTTTCGTCAATTTGTGTATGATATTTTAGTCATAGCTCGACAAGCAGATGTCAAAGAAGCAGCTATTATTGATTATATCATAGCAGGTATTCGTGACAGTACAGCTAATAAAGTGATACTGTATGGAGCTGAGAATATTGGGCAACTTATACGTAAGCTTGAACAATATGAAAAAATGAAAATGGATAGTCAGGAATATGATAGGAGGTCAAGGTCAGGTACCAAAACAAAAACTGATACAACAGGTGAGAAGATTATATGTTTTAATTGTGGTTCGTTATCACACTCATCCTAATTGTGTCCAGATAAAGACAAGGGCTATAAATGTTTTACTTATGGTAACTATGGCCATGTTAGTCGAAACTGTGAAACTAAAATAAATACTGTTTAATCAGAGCATGTGGAAATGGAGTGTAAATGATAAAATCAATTTGTGTTAATAAAAGCAGTTATGTAAACGCTTTAATAGATACCGGTTGTGATTTATCAGCAGTGCGCGAAGACTATTTTAAAACATTAAAGATTGTTAAATTATATGACTCTGTTATAACAATACGCGGTTTGTTAAACTCTCGAGTAAATTCTTTAGGTAGAATAAAATTGGACATTGAAATTGATTCAGTGCATTACGCTAGTTATTTTGAAGTGTTACCATCACAGGCGATGCATATGAATGCATATAGCTATAGCTAAAGCTAGAGTAGTTATTGATAACAAGGGTGTTAAATTTCATAAACTTTATAACGATAAAGATGAAAATGAAAGTGAAGTTAAACAATTAATGACATTAAAAATAGACAATGGTGATAAAGAAAGTGAACTAGACTTATCTTATATAAGCGACAAAAATGTTGTTAATAAAATATACGAGTTCGTGGACAATGACAAACGAAAAGAGTTACTCAACTTACATTACATTGAAAGATGATACTCCCATATTTTCTAGGCCATTTAAACTATCACCTGCAGATTGACTAGATGTTCAAGAGCAGCTGGATGAAGGGTTACAAAATAATGTCGTAGAGGCAGGCCAGAAAATGAACGACCTAGGTTATGTAATTAAACAAGGCACTGTTCGTCCCTCTAAGGATAAGGTCAAAGCCGTTACTATACAGGTTAAAAGACGATCAAAAGCTGTTAGTAGTACCAAGTAACATGCAAGCAGAAATAATACATAAAGCACAGGAAATAGGACATTGTGGCTTGAATAAATGTCAAAATATAATTAACAGAGAGTTTTGCATCAATGATTTAGCTAAAAAGATAAAAAACTGTATAGATGATTGCATAGAATGTATACTAGCAACCAGAAAATTAGGTAAAAGAGAAGGATACTTAAACTCTATAACTAAAGTAGGTTTACCTTTAGACACATGGCATATAGACCATTCAGGACCTTTACAAACAACAAGCAAAAAGTATAAACATATTCTCGTTATAGTAGATACTTTTACAAAATTTGTTTGGTTGTTTCCTACTAAATCAACAGGCACTGATGTAGTATTACAGAAGTGCAAAGTGATAGCAGAAGTATTCGGAAACCCAAGAACGTTAATTTCTGACAGGGGTACAGCTTTTACTTCAACAGATCTCAAAGATTATTATGCTGCGGAAAACATTGAACATGTGTTAATAACTACAGGAGTACCAAGGGGTAATGGCCAGGTTTGAATTAATGATTGGGGTTAAAATAAAAACCAAACAAGACATAAAAATAATAGATTTGATTACAGAAGAAATACAAAATGAGTTTGTACCGAACAGTTTAGTGGCTATACAACGTACACAATTTGCAACAGGAGCTAAAGTTAAAGCTAAATTTTTAGGACCATACCAAATAACGAAAATTAGAGGCAATGATCGTTATGACGTGGAGAAATCAGGAGAGTGTGAAGAACCAATAAGGACTTCTACATCAGCAGATATGATGAAACCATAAGCATGATGTTTGTAGCAACTGAGGACAGTTACTAGTCAGGATAGGCCGAATGTGGGATTTAATGTAGGATTAGATATAATTAGTTTGTAGGAAATAATAATTATAAAGAACTCTATAAAATAGGTTAGGAACTTTGCTAATATTAAGAAATATTTAAATGTTACTAGCGCTGTTTTGAAACGACTTGTGGACCCCTCTAACTTGCTATGATATGCTGATGATGCATGGATAGAGCGGCGGATGAATGTTAAAATGGCGATACGTAGACATACATAGTTTGTTTGGCGGTCATTGGAAAATTTAAAAAATGTAGTATTAACTAGTTGTTAATAGCATTGAGAATTATAATCCGTTTAACAATATTGCTGGTTGTAATATTTGTTATTGTTTAGACGTAAATAGTGTTTGTAGTTGTCTTTATCATTATAAAACGTTGTAAATGTAAACTATGTTCTATTTACACTACGCATTACTTTGTGATATGCAATCATTAAAAGGTCTTCAAACCTAAGCATTGCATATAATCTAGTGATAATATTATTGTGAACTATTTTTGATATATATATATATATATTTTTTTTTTTTTTTTTTTTTTTTGTAGGGGAGGGGAAACCTTCCAAAGGATAGCTCCTGCGCGGCAAGAAGTGTTGGATTCGCCCTTATCTCGAGGCCGCCTACCAACTAAAACCACCTCCCCTTACTCGCCTAGAATTCAGCCTGGAACCGCATAATGCATTACTTCAAGCTGGTTCTTGATACCCGATTTCTCTATGTTTTCGTGCTGGCGTCCACTTCTTTCGTTTTCAGTATTTTCGTAGCGAAGGCTTGAACCGCGTTCCAGTACCCTTCCTTTTCCAGCATTATATTGACAATATTATCTGCTGTCAATATGGTTCCTGTCGTCGTTCGTACTACTTGTATTGGAGTCGCCCATCGGTCGCACATAAAGAACGTGTGTTCCGGTGTATCTGCCTGCTCACAGTACCAGCACATGTCGGTCTCTCTCTTTCTGAATCGCTTCAGGTAGCTCCCGAAGCATCCATGCCCTCCGAGCAGTTGTGTTACAAGGTAATCAACTTCTCCGTGCTTTCGATTTACCCATGTGCCTATGTTCTTTATCAGCCTTTTTGTCCACACCACCCTTCGGGTATCCTTCTCCCACTCTTTCTGCCATTTCTGCACTGTTTCTGATCTTAGTTCTTGGCGTTTCACCTCTCTCTTCATAAACATCTTTTTCCTCTCTTCCACCATTTGTGCCAGCGGTACTATTCCGGTAATCACTTGCACCGCTTCTGCCGAAATGGTTCGATAAGCGCTGCCAACGCGTATTGCCGTTCTGCGTTGTACACCTATCAGCATACATCTGTACTTTTTGTGCCTCATTACTTCTTCCCATACCGGTGCAGCATACAGCATTACTGAGTGTACTACAGAAGCTAGCACCCGTCTCTTATTTGCCTTATGACCCTTCAGATTTGGCATCAGTCTGCTTAGCGTCATCAAATTCTCTTCGGATTTCCTAGCTGTTTGAATAACATGCTGCTTCATACTTGAGTTTCTTGCAATGTATAGCCCCAGGTACCTTAAGCATTCCTTAGATTTAATTGCCGTGCTGCCTACCTCCAGAGTTATTTCTTTTAGCTTTCTTCCACCGTAGAGTACAATCGCTTCAGTTTTTTCCGGCGCAAGTTTCAGCTGCTTCTTCTTCAATGTAGCCTCAATCCTAAGCAGCGCCACATTTGTGTGAGCTTCCAACACTTGCTCCGTTTTTGCCTCTACTATGAGAGCTGTATCGTCTGCGAATCCTATGATAGATGCGCCTTCCGGTAGCTTGATCTTAAGTACATCGTAATATAGTATGTTCCATAGTAAGGGCCCCAGTACCGATCCCTGTGGGACTCCGCAGGTTACCCTTATTTGTTCTCCCTCGACTGTCATCCAGCGATCCTTCAGGTAGCTTCCTATTATTCTAGTCAGGTATTCGCTGACTCCGAATTTTTTCAGCGCTTGCATGACGCCGTCCCATGGTGCTAAGTTGAAAGCGTTTTTAATGTCGAGCGTAACCAACACTGCGTGTTTTCTGTTCTGGTGGGCTTTTGCTTTAATGCTCTGTACCGATTCCATAATGCTCCACATAGCGTCGATGGTCGACCTTTTCTTTCTGAAACCATATTGGTTTTTTGAGAGTTTTGGTTCAACTTCCCCTGTTAACCTGACTGCTACCAGCTGCTCGAGAACTTTTCCCATGACGTCCAGAAGACATATTGGTTTATATTTAGCTTCCAGGTCTCCTTCTTTTTTAGGCTTCTGAATTAGGACTAATTTAGCTATTTTTAGGACTAATTTAACATTTTTGGAAATACTCCACTTTTTAGTTGGCTATTCATTATTTCGAGGAACTCTCTCGGGAGTTCCCTAATTGCCGCTTTGACGATTTCAGATGGAATTTGGTCCGGGCCTGGTGACTTTCCATTTTTAATTCTTTTTGTCGCTTCCAGGAGTTCTGCTTCAGTAAAATAGGGTATACACCTTTCCTCTATGGCTATGTATGGCCATTTGTGTGTCACTCGTGTTGGAAACAGCTCCTCGACAGTTTTCATTAGCTTATCGCTACTTAACTTAATTCGAGGTATTATGTTGAGCTTTTTACACACAATTTTATATCCCATGCCCCAAATATCTTGGTCAACTTCTTGGCAGATTTTTTTCCAGGCTTCTTGTTTTGATCCTATTATTGCATTTCTGAGGAGTTTCCTTTTTCCATTGTAATTATTTCTGAGTCTTTCTCTACTTTCTTTTGTGACTTCTTTGCTCTTATTTCCTCGAGTTAACAATCTTTTTGACCTCAAACATTGCTTTCTCAACTGGGCGATGTTATTGTTCCACCAGTACACGGGTCTACGATTTCCTCCTGCAGCTCTTTTATTAAAAGTGGCTTTTAGTGCTAGGTTTATTGCCTTCATGCCTTCATTTATATCTAATTTCTGTATTTTGTACATTTCTTTTTTTAGATATTCCACAAAGATCGGTATTCCTTCTTTATTTATTCTCCATCTTGCTTCGCTCATTTGTGTCGTTCTAGAGTTAGCTCTTTGCCTCTGTTCTGCACAACTAGTGAGAGTTCTGCTATCCAGTCCACCAGTGCCTTTCCTTTCTTGTCTTCCTTGGGACCCCAAACTCGTGACTTAGCATTTAGGTCACCCGCTACTAGCACCTGCTTCTTCTGTGTTTTTAGGCTTTCCCCCAGTGTCTGAAGATAGGATTCAAATTCTTGTTCACTTATATTCGGTGATGCGTAACAAGAGTAAACAACAAGGTCCTCAAGTTCCACCCATACGAATCCTTTCTGTTCTGTGTCACATTTTAGTATACTAACTTTTTTGCTGAATACCCTAATTGCTGCGTCCATATTCAAATCGCTTAACCAGGGTCCTTTACTAGCCAGTTTCTTGTTTGGTTCTGCCACAATGGCGACGTCTATGTGTTTGTCCCGACAAGTGCTATGTAGTAAGTCTAATGCTGCTCTCCCTCTATCCACATTAACTTGGATTATTTTCATTTTCGTCATTTTCATTTTGTCGCACTGACAGGCGCTCCCGTTTTCCGAAGTTCTCTTACTTGTTTTTGATAATTTGGGCATACCATTTTGTTTGTCCCGTGACCTTTTATTTTGCAAGACCAGCAATATATTTGGTTTCAACAGGCACTTGCTCTATGCCCTTCCTCTCCACACTTTATACATTTTGTGCTTATGTCCTCCTCACTGTTGCATGCCCTAGCAAAATGTCCAAACTGTTAATATTTGTAGCATTTCAGTGGCGCTAATCTTTCAACTATCCTGCATTTAGTCCATCCTATTTTGATTCTCTTCCTGGACGTTAGTAACATGGCTTCATTTATTGGCAGAGCTATATTGGCGTAACTGAGCCCCCTGCTATTTGGTTTAACCGTCATTTTTATTATAATGTCTTCTCTCTTGATTTTTGAGCTAGACAGCTCTGTAACTATTGATTCCAATAGTTCTTCTTCCGTGATTGTTTCATCTATATCTATGACTGTTATGTTTCTCTTCCTTTTCACTAGTTCTGCCTCCACTCTTCATTTTTTCTTGGACCGCAGCTTTTAGTGATTCGCCATTTCCTCTTTTGCCGCCAGAAACACTCAGCTTCACATACCCCTCAGCTGTTTTTTCTATGCTCCTAATTTGCACGTCTAACTCTTCTATGTTAATGTTCTTTTTCATATGTCTTACTATATCTACATATGATTTTCCAGCTTCTCGTTGTTTAATCACTAGTGTTTCTCTACTTGTCCTTCCTATTTTTTGCCATTCCTGTGGCTTCCCTTCCTGTACTATTTTTCCTTCACTTCTCGTATGTAGAATTATGTGATAACCTTGATCTCCAAAAATGAGTTCTATGATTTTGCGAAGCTGGAACTCCAACCCATCCTTCGAGCATATAAATATGAGTTCCTTCCTTCCCTCCTTTTCAGAGATGGTCTTTACTTTCTCTAATAACGCTGTTACATCCTTTATGTTTTCAGTGTTCACTTTTACCCCATTCAGTCCTGCGAGATATGTGTAACTGCTACCAGCTTCTTTTTCTCCATTATCCTGGATTATAATGCTTTTATTCTCCATGCATATTAGTTTTCCTGGTTGTATCAGTTTTCTTCTGATAATATCCTCTGTCTGCGGTATTCTTTCGCTTAGCCGTCTTACAAGAGGATTATCCTCGCTCACCTCTTGGTCCATCACCAATATCATATCCTTGTCCTTTGATGCCTGCATAACTCCACCTCTTACCATGTTAGTTGACCTAAATGCTTCTTTAGGCCAGCTTGCGTGGACTAGATCTTAAGCCTCTGCCAAGTTTATGTCTCCTGTCCTTTCCTGCTTGAATTTCGCTTTTTTGTCTTCTATTTGTAGCGCATTCTTGTTTTCCTCAGAAGTAGTAGTTTGAGTTCCTGCATCTTTCGTTGTTATTTTCTTTTCTTCCCTTTCTCCTTTTGGAGCTATTTCTTTTATTTTCTCGGTGTCAGTTTGAGTTTCCATTTCTGCAGTTTTTCCTCTTATAGATAATCTTCAAAGTGCCTTTTGTATCCCTTCTGCTTTTAGTTTTCCGACATGAAGGTTCAGTCTGGCTGAGATGTCTCTAATTTCCCTCTTTGTATTAAAGTTTTCTTTAACAATTTTCTCCAGTTTCGCTGTTTCTCTAACAATCATTTGAATAAAATGTTGGATTTCATTTGGCTCCACTTGTTTCTCTATGTTTTCATCCTTTCCCGGATTCTCAATTCATTTCCTCTTCTTTTCATTTTCTTCCGTTTCTCTCAGTAAAATTGTCCGATTTATAGAACAGGTCTGACATTGAGCTGCTCCGAACTGGCGATCTTCCTGCTTCACTGAAAAGCGTGCGTCTTCTCTACTCCAGTAGCTGAATTTCCCACATCGGCCTGGTACACCACCGTATGCGTTCCACAGTTGTTTGATGACGACTCAAGGGGAGCCTGCTTCACCACCCCCTCAAGTGCCGGTTCTAGGGATCCGACCCCTTGTCCCGTAGTTTTATATTCTTTATCAGTGTACATAGCCATAGTTTTTCATAATCCTGTTGGTCCGCGGGAGGTATTTTATTTCCCTCCAGCCCACCGTCCAAGACGGTTCGAGCATTCCCCTATCCGCCACCTGGAGACGCGCTTGGTTGGGGTTACAGGGTCCCCCCCAAGATATATATATATATATATATATATATATATATATATATATATATATATATATATATATATGTGGAAAGAACAAATAAACCAAGCAAACAAAGAACTCATAACTATGACACCCGTTCTAAGAAAGTCATAAAGAATGTGATTAATGAGGGTATGTTTTAAATAGAAACCAAGTGACAGGTTAAAAGCAATTATAATGTGTGGAACTTTAAACCACTGATTGAATACATGAGGGGATGTGTTTACTGAAACAAACCAGGCATATTCTTGGAAGTAATAAAAACAAACCTTTTTAAAGTCAAGCTGAAAACTAATGTAGGACTGAGTATATATTAGCTAGAACTTAAGGTGGTGTGTGCATTCATTGTTCTGTATTTGTAAAGTAAACACCAACGTTTATATTGTAACCTTATTGTATTATTAGCATTATTATTATCATTATTATTATCATTATTATTATCATCGTTATTATTTTATTCAATAAATGTATTAAACCAATTATGTGATTCTTTATCATCCTGACAAACCAACTAAGATATTGCATAGTTGAATATTAATTGAATTGACATTGCCCTAAATTAAATAAGAGTACCTTGATTCCACATCAGATTAGCGGATTGATTATTGTTTTCCACATAAGAAGTTGGATAGTTCTCGTTTTCCACATCAGAGGTGGCATTGTATTCTCGTTTTCCACATATATATATATATATATATTGTTACAATTTTACTGGGCGTAATGGAGAGACGGCTTGTGTGCACGTAGCAACTATCCTCTTCAGCTTCTAACACCAAATGATACAAACTTGTAAGGGCGTGAAAGGGGGATGAAGGGAGTCTGGCTCTAGAACCTTCTAGGACGCCAAAGGTACAAATTTATGTAATGTGCGAGCAAGGAATAATGGAAGGGAGACTAGGATTCTCGAACCTTCTAAATATACGCCGTATTACGCCTGCGACTGGGGTTCTTTTAATTGCCGAGCGGAACAATTGTTTACACTATTTAGTCGCGTTGTAACTTATTAAATTAAGAAATAGCCACAATTAAAAATAATAAGAAGAATTTACACTTTTAAAAACTTTATTTATTCACACAAAAACAATTACAACTACTTTATAATTATTACTGTTTAATATTTCACTTAATGCTGACTGATGTTTTCTTGCGGACTGACTGTTGTTGACTGACTTATTATCGCGGACTCTCTTACTATCGCTGACTAACTCGCGACGCGATGCTCTGCTCCTTTTATATTAGAGATTTACGCAGCAGAATTCCCCTGGTCACGACACCTTTGACTTTCCATAATATTCCTATAATTATCCAAATACGCTGTTTGACCTTTCAGACTATTTCTATGACGTTCCACTCAACACGCGTAATAATTGATTCTAGAAAGTTCACTCGTAAACAATGACACAAGTGCATGGTATGCATTTGTTTATGTTATTTCCAAGAACACACGTATTAAGATATACGCCAACGAGTAAACAGCTTCGTTATCAAAATGTCTTGATATTTGTACAGGGATGCGCAACCTTTTCTGCTAATTCCAGTTATTATTTTATAACCTTAATTTTTGTATGCTTAGACGCCCGCAAATTCGTAACAATATATATTTTGATGTATATATATATATATATATATATATAATAATAATAATAATCTTGGCGGGGAGACCTGTAACCCCAACCAAGCGCGTCCCCAGGTAGCGGATAGGGGAATGCTCAAACCGTCTTGGACGGAGGGCTGGAAGGAAATGAAATACCTCTTGCGGAACAACAGGATTGCAACGGAAATATGAAAATGAATCAGGAAAATGGAATTAAGTTTACGGGACAGGGGCTCGGATCCTCAGAACCGGCACTAGTGGGAATTGTGGAGCAGGGTCCCCTTGGGTCGTTATCAAGCAACTGCGGAACGCAGACTGTGGTAGACCAGGCCGCTGCGGGTAACTCGGCTACTGGAAATACGCAGGTGGTGGCTGACCAGGCCTCTGCGGGAAATACAGCTACTGGAAAAGGAGAAGCGGTGGCTTTTATAAAATGCAGGAAGGTGGTGAGATCTCCAGTTAGAAGCAACTCATTTTCGGATTTTTTCTTTCAAAAAGAGGACGACGGAAAGGAAGAGAGTGGAAAGAAAAGGAAAAGAATAGAAGAAGGGGAAAAAGCTGAACACCAGGAACGGAATGATACTAGCAGGATTCGAAACCTCATTCTAACGATTGAGAGAGAGACGATCAAATTGGAAAAAATCGTCAAGGATAGATTTAACACAAAGAAGAAAATAAGGGAGATTTCAGCAAAACTGAATCTCTACGTCGGTAAGTTAAAAGCCGAGAACGGAGTAAACGAAATCGGCCGACAAATGGCAAAGAAATTTATGGCGGATATGGCGACACAAACCGATGTCAGAAGTATAGACGACGAAGCACCGGGGAGAGGACTGGAGGAAAAAGGAAGGACTATGACGGCAGCAGGAACTCAAACGCTTCCTTCAGAAGAAATGGAAACATTGCTCTCAATCCAGAATAAAATAGACAAATTTAAGTCGGAAACTAATAGAGAAGAACCAGAGAAAATGGGAAATATCCTACACCTAGTCGATGCTAAATGGCCTAAAGAATCTTTTAGCTTAACTAAAATGGTGAGAGGCGGTGTCATGCAGGCATCAAAGGATAAGGATGTGGTACTAATAATAGACCAAGAGGTGGACGAGAAGAACTCTCTAATAAGACGACTAAACGAAAGAATTCCGCAATTAGAGGATGCTATTATGATGAAATCAGTACACCCAGGTAAAGTAACTTGCTTTGCTAACAAGAGCAGCATAATGCAGGACAATGGAGAAGAACAAACTGGCAGTACCTATACATACTTAGTTGGTCTAAATGGGGCAATATTAAACAAGGAAAACGTAAAGGACGCAGTAACAGCTCTCGAAAGAGTGGAAAGCATATCCAGAAGAGAGAAAAGGAAAGAGCTAATTTTTATATGCTCTAAAGACGGAATAAAGTTCGGTCTTAGAAAAGCGATAGAGTTAATCTTCCGAAAAGAAGGACATAACATAGCCATCCATACAAGAAGAGAAGAGCAGAAGTCAGAAGAAAGGGTTCCGAAGCAAAAGTGACAACAAACACAAAATTGGCAACTTGCTGGAAGGACCGGAAAGGCGACAAGCAGAGAAATAGTGCTGATTAAACCTAAGGGAGAAGGAAGAACATATGTTGATACTGTTAGAGAGATGAAGAAAAATATTGATATAAAGGAACTAGACGTCAAAATAAAAAACATCGAAAAACATCAGAGGGCTACGTAAAGCTGAGTGTTTCTGAAGGTAAAAGAGGAAACAGAGAATCACTAAAAGCAGCGGTACAACAGAAAATGGGAAATTCGGTGGAAGTAGAACTTGTCCAACGACAGAAGAACATAATAGTCATCGACATAGATGAAACTATCTCCGAAGAGGAAATAGTAGAAGCTATACAGAAGGAACTAGGTGACTCCAAATCTGGTGAGAAAGACATCACTATAAAAATGGCACTGAAGCCAAATAGCCGGGGGATTCGATACGCGAATGTTATGTTACCCGTTGATAGTGCTTTACGTCTCTTGTCTAATGTAAGGTTGAAAATAGGATGGAGTAGATGCAGAATAGTAGAAAGACTAGCACCAATCAAGTGCTTTAAATGTCAAAACTACGGACATTTTGCGAGATCGTGCAAAAATGAGGAAGACACGATGGAAAAATGCCTGAAATGTGGAGAGGCAGGACATAGGGCGAAGGAATGCTCTAATGAAGTGTATTGCTGGACCCGCAAGATAAAGGGACACAGCGGAAGGGAAATGATATGTCCAAAATACAAATCCCTAGTGAGTGAACTAATGAGGAAAAGGATTGACTCACCCGCTAAATATGGAATTTAAAATACTGCAAGTTAACGTAGACCGTGGACAGGCAGCGTTATATCTGCTGCACAGCACCTGCCTCAGCAGGAACATAGACATCGCTATTGTTGCCGAACCGAACAAGAAGCAAGTCACTAAAGGACCATGGTTTAAGGACATGAATATTGACGCAGCCAATAGAGTATACAACAGAGAAGTGGATGTGCTTAAATGTGGCAATGAGCAGAAAGGCTTCGTATGGGTAGAGCTAAAGGTAGTAGTTATCTATTCGTGCTACGTATCGCCCAACATATCTGTGTGCGAATTTGAGCTGTACCTACAGCAACTGGGGGATAGCATCAGAAGGCAAACCAAAGAGGTGATTGTAGCTGGTGACCTTAATGCGAAGTCACGTATATGGGGTTCTACCAAAGAAGACAAGAGGGGCCTAGCGCTTGTGGACTGGATGGCCGAACTTTCATTAGTTGTGCAGAACAGAGGACACGAGCCAACGTTTGTAAGAAGAGGCAGCGAATCACATATTGATGTTAATCTGACGTCTGACCTAATAGCAAATAGAATAACAGAGTGAAAAGTAATTGACGAAGAAAACCTTAGCTTCCATAGGAACATCTACTACAAGGTCAACTCTAAACATACTAGTATGGCACAAAAGAACGAAGTAAAATGGAGTATAAGGAAAGAAGGCATACCGATCTTCGTGGAAAATCTTGGAAAAGAGATAGACAGCAACCAAGGACTTGATGCAAGTACAGGCATGATTGCAATAAAACGAGCACTAGACAACACATTTTGTAAGAGAGCTAGAGTAGGAAAACGAAATCCAGTGTATTGGTGAAACGACAACATTGCCAAATTTAGGAAAAAGTCTCTGAAAGCAAGGAGAAATCTCACGCGCGGAAACAAAAGCATAAATGTCACTGAAGAAAACAAGGAAAGCTTCAGAAATGACTGCAAGGATAATCGGAAAGCGCTGAGAAACGCAGTCATTAGAGCAAAACAAGAAGCATGGAAGAAAACCTGTCAAGAAGTAGACGAAGACTTATGGGGAATGGGTTATAAAATAGTATGCAAAAAGTTTAATATAATGCCCCGTATTAAACTAAGTACACTAAAACTAAGAGAAACAATTAGGGAATTATTCCCAACACGCTCGGAAAACAAATGGCTACGCAAAGACATCGACGATACGTGCATACTCTATTTTACGAAGAAAGAATTGTTGGAAGCGTTAAAGCGAACAAGAAATGGAAAAGCACCAGGACCGGATTTAATACCACCAGAGATTATCAAAGCAGCAATTAGGGAATTCCCAAAAGAATTTCTCGAAATTAAGAACAAACAACTGGAAAGTGGTATGTTTTCAGCAATATGGAAGACAGCAAAAGTGGTATTGGTGCACAAGCCAAAAAAACAAGGAGATCTTGAAGAAAAGTATAGGCCAATATGCCTCTTGGATGTTATGGGGAAAGTCCTGGAGCGGCTCATAGCAAACAGATTAGATGAAGAAGTCGAACCAAATCTATCGAAGAAGCAATATGGGTTCAGAAGCAAGAGGTCGACCATCGACGCTATGTGGAGCATTATGGAATCGGTACAGAGCATTAAAGCAAAAGCCCACCAGAACAGAAAACACGCAGTGTTGGTTACGCTCGACATTAAAAACGCTTTTAACTCAGCACTATGGGACGGCGTCATGGAAGCGCTGAAAAAATTCGGAGTCAGTGAATACCTGATTAGAATACCTGATCTATCATAGGATTCGCAGACGATACAGCTCTCATAGCAGAGGCAAAAACGGAGCAAGTGTTTGAAGCTCACACAAATGCGGCGCTGCTTAGGATTGAGGCTACATTGAAGAAGAAGCAGCTGAAACTTGCGCCGGAAAAAACTGAAGCGATTGTACTCTACGGTGGAAGAAAGCTAAAAGAAATAACTCTGGAGGTAGGCAGCACGGCAATTAAATCTAAGAAATGCTTCAGGTACCTGGGGCTTTACATTGCAAGAAACTCAAGCATGAAGCAGCATGTTATTCAATCAGCTAGGAAATCCGAAGAGAAATTGATGACGCTAAGCAGATTGATGCCAAATCTGAAGGGTCCCAAGGCAAATAAGAGACGGGTGCTAGCTGCTGTAGTACACTCAGTAATGCTGTATGCTGCACCGGTATAAGAAGAAGTAATGAGGCACAAAAAGTACAGGAGTATGCTGATAGGTGTACAACGCAGAACGGCAATACGCGTTGGCAGACCTTATCAAACCATTTCGGCAGAAGCGGTGCAAGTGATTTCCGGGATAGTACCACTGGCACTAATGGTGGAAGAGAGGAAAAAGGTGTTTATGGACAGAGAGGTGAAACGCCAAGAACTAAGGTCAGAAACAGTGCAGAAATGGCAGAAAGAGTGGGAGAAGGATACCCGAAGGGCGGTGTGGACAAAAAGGCTGATAAAGAACATAGGCACATGGGTAAATCGAAAGTACGGAGAAGTTGATTACTTTGTAACACAACTGCTCGGAGGGCATGGATGCTTCGGGAGCTACCTGAAGCGATTCAGAAAGAGAGAGACCTACATGTGCTGGTACTGTGAGCAGGTAGATACATCGAAACACACGTTCTTTATGTGCGACCGATGGGCGACTCCAAGACAAGTAGTACGAACGACGACAGAAACCATATTGACAGCAGATAATATTGTCAATATAATGCTGGAAAAGGAAGGGTACTGGAACGCGGTTCAAGCCTTCGCTACGGAAGTACTGAAAACGAAAGAAGTGGACGCCAGCACGAAAATATAGAGAAATCGGGTATCAAGAACCAGCTTGAAGTAATGCATTATGCGGTTCCAGGCTGAATTCTAGGCGAGTAAGGGGAGGTGGTTTTAGTTGGTAGGCGGCCTCGAGAAGAGGGCGAATCCAACACTTCTTGCCGCGCAGGAGCTAGCCTTTGGAAGGTTCCCCCTCCCCTACAACGAAAAAAAAAAAGAAAAAAAAAAATATAATAATAATAATATATATATTTATGTAGGGTAGAAATATAAATCTATCTAGGTTGTCGCCTCCAATTGTGGGTGTGAAACCTAAAACTGTCCCAGATGGCGCCCTGAGTGTGAGGTGACAATAATCCTATCCTTATTTATGTTTCAATTTAGCAGTTTAATGATAACAATCCTAAAGTTGAGCCCCCAGCATAACATAGTTCATTATGAATAAGTAACACTTTACTAAAGTTAATAATAGTTCATTTATGCATTCCACATAGAAAATAATTACATCACAATAAAGTTAATCTATTAAAAGAGAGTCCACAATAATAATAACACTTGTTAACAAACAATACTTAGGTTTGAAGACCTTATTACAATGATTGCTTATAACAAAATAATGCGCATTAACATAGTACAATCACACATTTACAATGATGAAAATAACCTAACATTCAACACTATAGTTCTGTGCAAACACTCCACTATTTACGCCTATAACAATATCAAATATTACACCTAGCAATACTGATTACAATTCTAAATGATATTAACCACTCGTTAACACATTTCTTAAATTTACAAAAAGACGCCATAAAACACTCTGTGTATCAGCCATTCTTTTTTATTATTCTGCCACTATGTTTATAGCAATATCAACTATCACAACTAGTAATACTGATTGCACTTTTAAATGATATTAACCACTCGTTAACACATTTCTAAATACTATTAAGAACTACTTAATATATTTTCTGAATTCACAAATGACCTCCATACAAACTGTGTATGCTCTCTATTCGCCATTTTCTTATTCAACTAACTGTTGCTTGTACCACATGTCCGTAATGACTCGTAAGCATACACTACAGCGAGTGTCTGCGTTTGAGAGTTCGGGGTTCACAACAGCAAAATTAGTTAGTGTCTGTTGTCAAGAGTACATTTAAATATATCCTAATACTAGCAAAGATCTTAACCTAAATTACAGATTTCTTTATAACTAATTATAATTAAACTTAAATCTAATCTAAACCTAATCCCACATATATCTTTTTTTTTTTATTTATTAAGCTTTGGCTTATTCAGCCTTCTTTATATATATTTATTAATATATATTATTATATATGCATATATATATATATATATATATATATATATATATATATATATATATATATATATATATATATATATATATATATATATAATATACTCTCTTATTTACTCTTGGTGAAAATTATTTTTATGGAAGAATAATACGTGTAAAATTTAAGATCAATCGGATAATGGGAAAGGGTGCCCCATGAGCCTGGAAAATTGACCAATTCCAGAAATTTTCTTAAAAATTTATTTATCTTGCGAAATAATAATTTTATGCAAAAATGTATTATCCGAAAGTTGTAGATCTATTAAAAATACATATATTGTCATCTATGACTCTTTCTTGTACGACTAACGATTTTCGAGAAATACATGAAAACCACTTCATTTTTTTAAATTTTTTTTTTATATTTATTCACTAATTTGCCTTGACTTTTTTTCGTCATAGCCACCAACAATCTTTTTTAAATACATCTTTTATAATTTATAATTTAATTTTACAAATTTATAAATATTTCAATATTTCACTAATTAATTTCCGTCCGTTCCACTGTATAATATCAATTTCTAGAAACCTTATTTACGAATAGACGCTATTTAATAATTATAATTTTATATGTTACTCTAATATGTATGCTCTTATATTATATTATTTTTATAATTTCGCTATTTTTTTCTTACTCTTTCTATATTTTCAAATATAGAAAATTTATTTGAATCCGTCATGAATTTATTTCTTTCTTCATTTTTATTTTCACTAAAATTTTGTGATACTAATAATTTAGAGTTGGATTGAATATTTGGTACTTTTATGGACCTCTGAGAATTATTTTCTGTTTGTTCCTCGTCATTATCTTGTTCATTTTTTCAGTAATTGTTCCTTGCATTATAAGTTCTAGGTGTAGAAACCACTTCATTTCCAAGCACGTTCTATATAGACAAACGACTGATGATCGAAATTCAGCTTGTACCACAAGTTGCCGTGAATCAAATATTAGCTTCATCTATGATTTAAAAATAATTTGTACATTGTATAGATAGTTCAAATTTTGACTCATAGTAGTTTTTGTTTCCATATCCACTTTATTGCCTCACCCAACGATACAGTTTTCTTTACTTAGAAAAGAGCAAAGCGATCATGAAATTAATCAAATGAGTAGTGTAAACGAAATAATGTGAAGTAGCAGTTTAATACGGAACCAATTACTGGATCGGCTTTAGGTAAATGTAAACTTAGTCACAAAGATGCTTTTTATTATCTGATTTTTACAATCGAATTATTGTGTCTTTATGTACTGGAGGTTATCATCAATAGAAATTCCATTCATTATTATAGAGAAAAAATGCGCAGAAGAAAGGCAACTGAAATTATAAAGCACTTTCAGGACACCAAATTACAAGCTGCTGTGGTGCATTGGGATGGTAAGTTACATGCAGCTTTAACAGGAAATGAGAGCGTCGATAGACTTCCTGTGATTTTTTCAAATGGTGATATTAAACAACTTCTTGCGGTGCCTGTGTTACAATCCGAAACTGGAAGGGAGCAGACATCTGCTGCTTGTGAAACTCTAGCTTAGAGGGGAATCCAAAATTATATTAAAGAACTTGTTTTCGACACAACAGCTACGAATACTGGAAGTTTTAGAGGTGCATGCGGTTTGATAGAACATTTTTTAGAAAAAATCTCTTCTATTTTGCATGTTGACATCATATATACGAAATTATCCTTAGGAGCGTTTTCGATATAAAAAAAATAGGTAAAACTACAGGTCTAACTGTGACAATATTTAAAAAAATTTAAATTGCTTGGCCTAAAATCAATCTTAAAAATTTCCGATCCGGCATTGAAAACGTAAAGGTCATGAGGCATTTGATTAGGGGAGATATATCTCATATTCTTGAATTTGTTAAAAACACTTTGAACAAACAGCAGCCTAGAGAGGAGTATAAGGAACTTTTAGAATTAACAGCTATTTTTCTTGGCGACACACCATCTCGTGGAAAAAGTTATAGAGGATAATATATGCATTTTTAATAGATCTACAACTTTTGTAAAACTCTTTTCTGTGTATAATAAATATTTTGTAAAATAAATAAATAAAATCGATTTTTATTTCGGATTCTCATGGATTTGGAACTGATTTTCACGTATTTCTCGAAAATTGTTATTCGTAGTGGAAAAAGTCATAAATGATAATATATGATTTACAACTTTTGCTTAATAAGTTTTTGCTTAAAATTAATATTTCAGAAGATATATGAATTTTAAAAGAAAAATCTGGAATTTTTCAATTGCAGTTGCATAAAACTGCAACAAAAAGTTGTTTTTTTTAAGTTGTATCAATGTTTACACCATCTAGACAGTTTTTACAACCTTTTTTCATTTATTGCAGTTGTTTGCAACACAACACAGTCCCATCTGGAGTCGGTAAAGATCAAAGGAAACACTGTTGCGTTGTTTTTATTCTTCTTGGTTTGAACATGCAATTTTATTTTTTTTATACGTTTGCGAATTATTGTGTTGCAAGTTATTGTGTTGCAGTGTTGTGGGAGTCGAAAGTAATTAACAAATTATTATTTGCGAGTCTAATTTGCTTTTATGTTATATGTCGTGGCTTTGAAAATAACACATTTATTTAGTAAAATGTATTTTATTAAATTCATATATTTGATGTTTCAATTAAAACACTAATACTATTTATTATTATTTTTTATTATTATAATATTATGTTAATATGGTTTTGTTTCGTTTCTTTTGTAATTTATTACAGGATGCGCCTATTGCATATAGCATAAAACCCGCAAATCACACTTCAATTATTATAATAAATTATTCATAGAGTGAGATCCCAGAGCCGGTAGACATCACTTATTTTCTGAAGAACAAAATTTACAACAAAATACTAACACTACTCAATCTTACACATTTTGTTCATCAGAAAATAAGTGATGTCTGGCGGTCTGGGATCTTGGACTATTATAAATAAAACAGTTTATTGTATTTTTTATATTAAATTTAATTAATAATATTAATGGAGAAAAAAATAAAATAATAAATTAGACAAAAATAAAACGTTATTACAATAACAAATTAAAAATAAATAATAATAAAATATAAGTCCTTTGCTTCATAATACTCCAAATCTGAAAATAAGAATTATAGTTATGGCACCTACATATTTGGAATAGATTTTATCTGCATACATACCGTGCTTATATATTATTAACTGCTTTGCTAATATAAAGATGCAAATCGGAAGAAGATTTAATGAAACGTATGATTATAAAAATGTATTAAAATAAATCACAAGCAATTAAATCCACAGACTGTACAAATATACTCCAGAGATATACTCATGTCAAAGCATGAGTCATATTTTTTAGGTTATAATGCACTGTCAATTTGCTTGTTTGGGTAGAAAGAGATAAAAGTATATTCATTTCGTGTTTCCCCTCTCATGTATCCAATGCGGGGCGAGGAGCAAATGTATGCAAAAATTAAAACTGCGTATTCAAACCAAATATACTAAGGCCGTTCACACACGACTCTGATTGAAAACTCGAAGTTTTTAATGTCGAGCAATGTTTCGTGACTCTATAGAATTTTTAACAATAGCATAATAGGGGATTTTTCTGTGTCGTATTGTGAGGTATTTGTATTTATAGCTGTATTTAAATACGTTTGAAAAGTGTGTGTGCACATCTCTGCTCATGCTGTTCACTATCATGATTCAGGGTTCGCGTTTGCGATCATGTACGGAAATCCTAAAAACAACGCAACCGTGTTTCCTATGATCTTTACCGACTCTAGATGAGAATGTGTTTTGTTGCGAACAACTGCAATAAATGACAAAAATGTTGTAAAGACTGTCTAGTTGGTGTAAATATTGATACAACTTTTAAAAAAAACAACTTTTTGTTGCAGTTTTATGCAACTGTCTATCTCGTGTAAAACCGGCATTAAGCTAGCCAAACAGTTCAAATCAAATATACACTTTTCTTGCCTTTCCCGAATGGAAATTTTGACCATATTGGCCACCTAAAAGAACCCGTTTCTGGTTTCTTTTACATACGATTGCTTCTTCTTTGGGCCTACATGAGGCAGTTATCGGAAAAATTACGATGTTTAGGCTGAAATTGGCCACGCCTAGTTTATATTTTGCGACGCGGTGTTGCCGTGTCATAATAATACATGTTCATATATTTATATATATATATATTGATATTTATATATATATACTAGCTGACCCGGCAAACGTTGTTTTGCCATATATGTCATTTTTAGTAAATATTTCTTTAGGAAATATATTTTTTTAAGAAATACATGAAAATTATAGTATACTACAATTATTATATTCGATTGCCATCTTGTGGATCTGTGGATGGATCAGAATAATATTACTATTAATTATTAATTGTTCGCCTTTCGGCTTTACAATCTACATTCTTAATACATTTCATAGAGCTTCAACTTGAAATTAAACTTAAACTATATTCTAGACCTTTTTATTTCCAAAAGTACTTTCTGCTTCTTCTTCTCTTGACCCTCTTCCTTTATTTTTTCTAGTCTTCCTTCATTCTCACTATTTCTTCACCTCTTGCCTCACCGTCTCCTGCTTTTCCTTTCTTATAGCCTGTATTTTCATCTATCACCTCTTGCCTTCCTTGTCTCCTCTCGACAGACCCTCTATTATCTTTTCACTATCCTTCCTGCCTTCTGTTTTCGTTTTCATTTCTCCACTTAAGTCTATCACAGGCCTAGACGCTCTGTCTTTACCATTTACTCTTGACTCTCTTACTTTACTCTTTCCTTCTTGACTCTCTACCTTAACTATGTTAGTATTGTCTCTATCTCCTTCATCTACCTCTTGTCCTTATCTCCTTTCCGAAAATCCTCTATTTTTCTGGACTGAAGTTTAACTGTTTCCTCGCTACTTCTTTCTTTCTCCTGCTTCCCTTCACTGTCTCTTTTAGTACTTCCTCTCTCTTCCTGTTCCTTGTGCAACCCAGCCACCAGCTTATTTATTGTCCTGTTTTTCACTTCCTTTTTTACTATTTCTGCCATCCACTTCTTTCATTCACTACCTCCTTTTAATAGCTGGCCAATATTCCTTTCGCTCACTACTTTTTCCTTACACTCAAACTTAATGTGCTCCAGTGTTTCGTTCTCCGTTCCGCACACTCTATACTTTCTTTCCTCACTACTTTCCCAGTCTCTGTTTCCTTTTCCTCATTTCCCAATCTAAACCTTGCTGTCCTTCTTATGTGTTTTACATCTTTTTCTATAAGGTACTGAGGTACATTATTTTCCCATAACCTTTTATATCTTGTATTGTAGTTGCTTTTCTCGATTTTTCCCATTCTCTCTTGTTGTTGTATCGCCTTATCCCTTCTCCTTAGCTCCTCCTCCACACTTGCGCCTCCTTCTTTTCTCCTCTCTGCCTCTTCGATCGTCAATCCATTCCTTTCAAAATACTCCTCTCTCTTTTTTGGACCTCCTTCCTCCCATTCTTAATACTATCCTCCCTTATTTTCTTTAAAATTTTGCTTTCAGCCCTGGTCAATTTCTCCTCATACTTTATTGCTCTTTCACCTGTTTTAATTCGTATCTTATCCTTGTTTAGCTCCTCCATGCATGTATCCTGGCGTGCACCTGTCCCGCCCTAGTACCCATTTAATGTATCTCTCCTGTATTCTTTCCAACTTCTCTTGCTCCTTCCACCCCCAAACCTCTGTTCCATACAACATCATACTGGTTATCAATGTGTCAAACATCCATAGAATAGAACAGAACAGGAACGGAACAAAATAATATGAAAATCGCGATTAAAAATCATGATTTGATCGTATAAGGGTGAAAATTTAGAATTAAATGTATTTTTCAATGCTGAATCATATAAAAATAAAGACAAATAATTTTGTTCAAAAAATAAAAAGAAAAGTTTTAGGGTGGACCACCCTTAACATTTAGGGGTATGAAAAATAGATGTTGGCCGATTCTCAGACCTACCCGATAAGCACACAAAATTTTATCAAAATCGGTTTAGCCATTTCGGAGAAGTTTGGGAACAAACACCGCGACACGAGAATTTTATATATTAGATATATATATATATACATATATATACCGGGATGGTTTTACCAAGTGTAGGGTAGAAATCTAAATCTATCTAGGTTGTCGCCTCAGTGTGAGGTGACGATAATCCTATCCTTATTTATGTTTCAATTTAGCAGTTTAATGATAACAATCCTTAAGTTGAGCCCCCAGCATACCATAGTTCATTATGAATAAGTAACACTTTACTAAAGTTAATAATAGTTCATTTAATACTTCCACATAGAAAATAATTACATCACAATAAAGTTAATCTATCAAAACAGAGTACACAACAATAATAACACTTGTTAACAAACAATACTTAGGTTTGAAGACCTTATTACAATGATTTCTTATAACAAAATAATGCTCATTAACATAGTACAATCACACATTTACAATGATGAAAATAACCTAACATTCAACACTATAGTTCTGTGCAAACACTCCACAATTTATGCCTTTAACAATATCAAATATTACACCTAGCAATACTGATTACAATTCTAAATGATATTAACCACTCGTTAACACATTTCTTAAATTTACAAAAAGACGCCATAAAACACTCTGTGTATCAGCCATTCTTTTTTTATTATTCTTCTACTATGTTTATAACAATATCAACTATTACAACTAGTAATACTGATTGCACTTCTAAATGATATTAACCACTCGTTAACACATTTCTAAATACTATTAAGAACTACTTAATATATTTCCTGAATTCACGACTAATACCATACAAACAATGTATCAAGGTATCGCCATTTTCAATTCAACCCAACTGTTGCTTGTACCACATGTCCGTAATGACTCGTAAGCATACACTACAGCGAGTGTCTGAGTTTGAGAGTACGGGGTTCACAACAGTAAAATTAGTTAGTATCTGTTGTCAAGAGTACATTTAAATATATCCTAATATTATCTAAGATCTTAACCTAAATTACAGATTACTATATAACTATTAATTCTAATAACTAATTATAATTAAACTTAAATCTAATCTAAACCTAATCCCACATATATATATGTGTGGGATGCAATTTTAGATTAGATATAATTAGTTTGTAAGAAATAATAATTATAAAGAACTCTATAAAATAGGTTAGGAACATTGCTAATATTAAGTTATATTTAAATGTTACTAGCGCTGTTTTGAAACGACTTGTGAACCCCTCTAACAGGTCACGACGCAGATAGCTTGCTACAACATGCACGATGCATGGTTAGCGCGGCATAAGATTGTTAAGATGGCTGATAGTAGTAACATACACAGTTTGTATGGCAGTCATTGGTAAATTCGGGAAATGTTGTATTAACTAGTTGTATTTTTGTAATATAATTTCTTTGAAAAATAATTAATTGAACTATTATTAAATTCAGTTATGTGTTAACTTTATTTTTAATAAGCTAAATTGTGAATGGGGGCTCAACTTAGGATTGAAATAACATTAAAACAGCTAAAACCACAGCTGGTAATCTAGCTAACACCCACTAAGGTGTAAGGTAGACCCACAATTGGAAACGTCAACCAGGATAGGTTTATTGTCAACCCACACTTGAGGGCGTCAACCGGGATAAAGGAAGAACCAAGTTTATTCTGTCAAGAATATTCTTAACCTTTGAACCAGAACTATTGACAAACAGATAAGGAAACTTAGTTTATTCAGTCAAGAATTCTCTTAACTTCCAGGTGCGTACAATCTACTCGTTAAAGTAATTGCACTTTAATCTGTTAGCAGTGATAAATAAAACAATGATAGAGGAATTAAAGAACTTGTCAGGAGCAGAATTACGTCAAGAACTTAGCTTCGTTGGATTAAGTCAACGTCGAAATTGTGCAAAGTTGGAGAGCAGAATAGCAGGTCTGTATCCAATGAAACAGTCAATAAAACTAATTATACGTTTTTAGATTTAGAATTGGCTTTACCTAAATATGATGGACTTAAAAATGACAAATTATGGATCAAACAATTTGATGATTTCTGTGACCAGGCGGAAATAGATACAAAGTACAGATATTTAGATGCCAGGCGATTGTTAACTGATACCGCAAAGCAATTTGTCAATTTTAAAACCAGGATAATAAACTGGGATACGTTTAAATCGTATTTGATTGATGAGTTCGATACGAGTTTAAATAGTGCACAGGTGCACAAAATGCTTCAGTAAAGGTTTAAGAAACCAGGTGAAAGTTTTCGTCAATATGTTTATGATATTTTAGACATAGCTCGACAAGCAGATGTCGAAGAAGCAGCTATTATTGATTATATCATAGCAGGTTTTCGTGACAGTACAGCTAATAAAGTGAAACTGTATGGGGCTGAGAATATTGCACAACTTAGACGTAAGCTTGAACAATATGAAAAAATGAAAATGGATAGTCAGGACTATGATAGGAGATCAAGGTCAGGTACCAAAACAAAAACTGAGACAACAGGTGAGAAGATTAAATGTTTTAATTGTGGTTCGTTATCACACTTATCTAAATTGTGTCCAGATAAAGACAAGGGTTATAAATATTTTACTTGTGGTAACTATGGACATGTTAGTCGAAACTGTGAAACTAAAATAAATACTGTCAAATCGGAGTATAATGTTATGAAAGTGGAAATGATAAAATCAATTTGTGTTAATAAAAGCAGTTATGTAAACGCTTTAATAGATACTGGTAGTGATTTATCAGCAGTGCGCGAAGACTTTTTTGAAACATTAAAGAATGTTTAATTATATGACTCTGTAATAACAATACAAGGTTTGTCAAACACTCGAGTTAATTCTTTAGGTAGAATAAAATTGGACATTGAAATTGATTCAGAACATTACACTAGTTATTTTGAAGTGTTACCTTCACAGGCTATGCAAATGAACATGGTGATAGGTTTGGACATTATAGCTAAAGCTAGAGTAATTATTGATAACACGGGTGTTAAATTTCATAAACTTTGTAACGATAAAGATGAAAATGAAAGTGATGTTAAACAATTAATGACATTAAAAATAGACAATGGTGATAAAGAAAGTGATCTAGACTTATCTCATATAAACGATAAAAATGATGTTAATAAAATACACGAGTTAGTGGACAATGACAAACGAAAAGAGTTACTCAACTCTGAAAGTGAAATGATAATTACAGTGAAAAATGATACTCCCATATTTTCTAGGCCACTTAAACTACCACCTGCAGATTGACTAGATGTTTAAGAGCAGCTGGATGAAGGGTTAAAACAGGATGTCATAGAGGCAGCCCAGGAAATGATCGACCTAGGTTATGTAATTAAACAAGGCACAATTCGTCCTTTTAAGGATAAGGTCAAAGCAGTCAAGCATTTTCCGAAGCCGAAGATGACGATAAAAGCAAAGAACTATGCAGGAAAGTATTTAATAGAAAATGAATTATTATACAGGTTAAAAGACGATCAAAAGCTGTTAGTAGTACCAAGTAACATGCAAGCAGAAATAATACATAAAGCACAGGACATAGGACATTGTGGCTTGAATAAAAGTCAAGAAATAGTTAACAGAGAATTTTGGATCAATGATTTAGTTGAAAAGATTAAAAACTGTTTAGATGATTGCATAGAATGTATACTAGCAACCACAAAAGTAGGTCAAGTAGAAGGATACTTAAACTCTATACCTAAGGTAGGTTTACCTTTAGACACATGTCATATAGACCATTTAGGACCTTTACAAACAACAAGCAAAAAGTATAAACATATTCTCGTTATAGTAGATACTTTTACAAAATTTGTTTGGTTGTTTCCTACTAAATCAACAGGCACTGATGAAGTATTACAGAAATGCAAAGTGATAGCAGAAGTATTCAGAAACCCAAGAAGGTTAATTTCTTACAGGGGTACAGCTTTAACTTCAACAGATTTCAAAGATTATTGTACTGCAGAAAACATTGAACATGTGTTAATAACTACAGGAGTACCAAGGGGTAATGGTCAGGTTAAAAGAATAAATGGAATTATTTTACCTGTGTTAACAAAGTTAGCCCTAACAGATCCTAGTAAGTGGTATTTACATGTAAGTAAACTACAGTTAATGCTAAACAGTACTTATCAAAGAGGTATTAAAATGACACCATTTGAATTAATGATTGGGGTTAAAATAAAAACCAAACAAGACATAAAAATAATAGATTTGATTACAATAGAAATACAAAATGAGTTTGTAGATAAACGTGAAAAGCTGAGAGAAGAGGCTAAAGCAAATATTCTAAATATTCAGCAAGAAAACAGGACTAGCTATAATGAAATGTAAAGCACCAAGAAAGTATACACTAAACAGTTTAGTGGCTATACAACGTACACAATTTACAACAGGAGCTTAAGTTAAAGCTAAATTTTTAGGGCCATACAAAATAACGAAAATTAAAGGCAATGATCGTTATCACGTGGAGAAAGCAGAAGAGTGTGAAGGACCAATAAGGATTTCTACATCAGCAAATATGATGAAACCATGGGCAGGATGATTGTAGCAACTAAGGGCAGTTACTAGTCAGGATAGGCCGAATGTGGGATATAATTTAGGATTAGATATAATTAGTTTGTAAGAAATAATAATTATAAAGAACTCTATAAAATAGGTTAGGAACATTGCTAATATTAAGTTATATTTAAATGTTACTAGCGCTGTTTTGAAACGACTTGTGGTCTCCTCTAACAATTCACGACACTGTTCGCTTTCTACGACATGCACTAGTAATATAGTGGTAAGATAGTAGTAAGATACACAGTTTGTATGGCAGTCATTGGTAAATTAGGGAAATGTAGTATTAACTAGTTGTTAATAACATTAAGAATTAGAATCCGTTAACAATATTACTAGTTGTAATATTTGTTGTTTGATAATATTGTTGTGAACTATTTTTATATATGTGACTTATTTTTGTAATATTATTTCTTAGAGAAATAATTAATTGAACTATTATTAAATTCAGTTATGTGTTAACTTTATTTTTAATAATCTAAATTGTAAATGGGGGCTCAACTAAGGATTGGAATAACATCAAAACAGCTAAAACCACAGCTGGTAATCTAGCTAACACCCACTAAGGTGTAAGGTAGACCCACAATTGGAAACGTCAACCAGGATAGGTTTATTGTCAACCCACACATATATATATATATATATATATATATATATATATATATATATATATATATATACATATATACATATACCAAGGTTTACTTCAGAAAAAAAAGGTCTTTCTTAAATTTTCGGTTTAAAACTTTATTCATAAATAAATTATAAAATTAATATGCAAAGATATTTCATATATTTAAATACTTATAATATTAAATTACTTAATTGTTATGTCATTCTTCTTATCTACGTCGTCATCGTCATCATCTACAAAGAAAAATTTACTTTCGTTAATACAATGACATTAAATATTTATATTTTTGTATTTAAATTTATATATGACGAGGGTAAATACATTTAATAAAATACGATATATGTACTTACCATCGATTTCTATAATTTTTGTTACAAGTATTAAAACATGTATTTTATTTATTATTTAACACTCAAAATACATCTTTATTCAATGAAATCGAAATACCACTATCTATCTCTATCTAACTCATTATTGCATCTATCTATCTCTCTCTAACTCATTATTTCATATTCATATTAAATTATCTCAACACATTCTCAAAAGTAATAAAAAAATAAACCAATTAAATCTAGCTGAAAACTAATGCAGGACTGAGTATATAATAACTGGAATTTTAGATGGTTTGTTCATCCATTGTTCTGTATTAATAAAGTAAATACCAACGTTTATATTGTAACCTTATTGTATTATTATCATCGTTATTAAATTTAGTAAATAAACGTATTACACAAACTATGTGCTTCTTTAACATCCTGACAAGAAACTAAGATATTACTTAGTTGAATATTAACTGAATTGACATTTGCCCTAAATTAAATAAGAGTTTTCCACATCAGATTAGCGGGATAGGTCTTGTTTTCCACAATTTTACGATATTATTTATATTTATTATGTTGAAATACAGCTCCTTAATTTCGCATGTCAAAATATCATTATTTGATTTGTAATCATTAAAATTTAAATTTTTTAAAACACTTAAAGAATACGTTATTATTATAATTTTATTATTATTCATATTTTCATTAATTTCCAATGCTTTTAATATTGATAATTTTTCTCCAGTAAAAGAGCTAACTTTGTTTTTTAATTTAAATTTATCATATAATAAATATATTTGTTTATATATAGCAAATCCTGCTTTATTTCTTTCTAAATCAATGGATTTATCTGTATATATTATTTTTGTAAAATTTGTATTAAACTGATGCATTAGGTTTAAAAAATTTATCGTATTTATCGCATTATTAAATGTTTTTGATAATAATTGTTTGTTAATATATATATCCATAGGTTTAATTATTGATTCAAAAGGAATAGTGAATATAGGAGATTTGGAATTTCTTTGTATATTTAGATCCTCTGATTTCATCTAACTAATGAATGAGAATATAAATGTATGACATGATTAAAAACTTACCAGACATAGGAAAACTTTGAATTTTGAAATTGTTTAATACGATTTTAGAAGAAGCAGTATTTCCAGAGTCTCGGTTAGAAGTACTGGTGGTGCAAATATTAAAGAAGGGGAACCAAGTGATTTGCCATCTTCTTATAAAAAAATCAACGTTTTTAACTGTGTTAGAAAATTATTCTAAAAAATATTGAAAGGCAGATTGGAACATTAAAGTGAAAAAAGTAAGTTATTCCCTGAAGAAATTATAGAATTTCGTAAAGAAAGAGGCACTAGAGAGGGGATCAACGACCTTAATATGATAATAAAATCGGAAAAAAAAAATATGAAAACCATACCGTCCATTTTCCATTTTCGTCGACATTCAAGCGGCCTATGACAACGTAGTACAGGATTTACCTAAGGATTTCTACAAGACTGGATTGCCGAGCAAATTAGCGTCGCTACTAAGCAAATTATTTCAGAGGAGGAAAGTACATTTTTGGTTCGAAGACAAGAAAGAAGAGCTTCATAAGAGAAAGAGGTTTATTACAAGGAGCCCCTCTGAGCTCTTGGCTATTTAATTTGAGGGTAAGAAAAATAGAAAATTTCATTGATCCAGTTAACTTTTATAGAGTATACGCAGATAATGTTATCATAGTAGTACGGCGAAATAATGAGAGGCCAGTTAAAGCAGGTATGCAAGAGACGGCGAAAGTAAAAGAATGGTTAAGTTCGGTAACGCTAGAGGCTTATCCTAATAAGACAGAATTATTAGGAATCGGTAAGGTAGAAGATGATGACCTAAATAATATCTTCTTTTTAAATACAAATTTACCGTACAGTAAGTCAGTTATGTACTTGGGATTTAGATTCAGTGCAAGAAAGAACGACAGAGAGATCTATAGGGACATAAGAGCTGAAGTAGAATCCGCAATTAACTCATTGAAGATTCTAACGGGAGGAAGATGGAGTGCATATGATGGCCTAATGGTACAAATGTATGATGCATTAGTTGGATGGCATTTGGAGTATGGGGCAGAGGTGTTATTGGGCCTAACAAAAAAATGGCAAGAGGCGTTAGAAAGGTTGCAAAGGAAGGCGTTAAGAGTAGTACTGGGCGTAATGTGTATCACACACACTCTACCAATCAATGTGGAAGAGGGAGTCGCACCACTCAGTTTAAGGTGGGAATTAGGTGCAAGAGCTTTGATGATAAAATTGTTAACAACAGAGTGTGCTTCCAGAAGAATGCTTTTCGAGAAACTCGAATGAAATGATAGAAAAAAAAGCAGAAAAATGACGATATTATAGCAAAAATGTGTGAACATGTGGAAAATGGGAGGCAGTATTAAAGCACAAGAAGTTAGTAATTGTAAATATTGCGAATTAGGGCAAAGTGCAGAATGTAATTTTGAGATTGGAAAAGAGGTAGCCTGCTGCAAAGGAGGTGCTGAAATAATGAATGGGATATTTAAAAATAAGATAAATGATATTTGGCCGGAGCACATTAGAGTTCTCACAGACGGGTCAAAGATGGCAACGGAGCCAGGGCGGGAGTAGTGACGGAGTTTACTAAACTGATAATAACTTTACAAAGAGAAATTTAAATTTTTGATGCAGAGCTGGTAGCTGTCAAAGAAGCTATTTCAACAATTGAGAACAACAGGTGGTCGAAAGCTGTAATATGCATAGATTCAAAAGCAGTGGTGGAAGCATTGGGGGACAATGGAATTATCAGAAAAGCAAGAAATATATTTTATACATTAAGAAGAAATCTATATAGAATAAATATGAAAGCATTCAATGTACCGTTAGTGTCGATTCCTGCTGACAGAGGAATCACAAGAAATGGAAAAGCAAACGACGCCGCACAACAAGCAGCTGGAACTGCTGGAAATGGACTTATTGGCGAAGCGCAAAAATTAAAGTGAAAGAGAAGTAAAAAGAGAAGAGAGAAACATTTTTCAGTTTATAGTGTTCGGTGTGTGGACGTCGTTGGTGGTGGAAAGCCCAAGGTCCGAGAAGAGTGTTATCACATATCTCGAGACTGAGGGTAGACCATACAGGGGCATTGGCACATCTTAAAAGAAATCACTTGGTGCAAGAAAATATCATTTGATTCAAGAAGATCATTTGATCTTCCAATGTAAAGAAACGGTGAATTATTAATAAAATAAAAAAAAATCTCTTTCATATCACAAAATTTATATCAATACCTACATTAAAATAGAAATAAGACAGACAAAATATTATTTAATTTAATATAATATTGTAAAGTTTAGATTTAGTTTTACGTACTTAAGTTTAGATAAGTGAAAATTTTCTTCGTTAATGAGGAAGATGATGAGGAATGTTAGTTAGTTGATGCATATTGTTAGATTATAATAAAATTAGATAATAACGAATTTACGTAGTTTAAAATTGGTGTGATGTAATTATTATAATATGTATATAAATTGCTAAAATAAACTTTAAATTTCAGAAGCAACACATGATTTTGATTAAAAATTTACAATTCATAATAAAACTGGTCTTATAAATATTTAAAAAATCTTTATTTTTTTTACAATTCTCTTTCTGATTACATAACTTTTTTTAGTAAACACAAAACGAAATTATTAAAAAAAATCATATTTAACTTAGTTTTAAATTTTACATTAATGTTACATATTATTATTATTTGCAATTATATTTATTTTACAATGTAACCAAAAAATGTAAAAATTGTGTTTGTTCTTTGAATCCAAATGTATTTTAATATCAGTGCTGCAAGCCATCCTCTTCTGGGACCTAAGGATTTTCGTTTATTTAATAAAACTACTTTAAAGGGCTTGTACACCCCTTAGGTCTGTTTTTAAATTTTTAATTAAAGTAAAGGTTAATATATACATATGTATATTACAACATTTTAATTTTTTTTAAATATCCAAAAGTTGATGGAGTAAATGAAGTATCACACACACACACACGCTCGTTTACTTGTCTGTATAAAAGAGATGGCACATAAAGGAACGTGACGTACCATGCAGTGGTATTTTCTATAACGTTGGATCTCTTTAATAATTAAACAGACAAAATGAATATTTTTATAAATAATATCTCATAAAATTTGTCGGCCTTATCAGGGCGATAGCAATATACGGCAATATAGCAATATTCAACATTTATATATTTGCATTAATAAGTTATGATATTTTTAGACATGAGAGTTCTAGGTTTCTCCAAATTTTATGGTTTAAACTAATGCGACAGTCGCATAGATATCCAACTATGGTACTTTTTATATTCAAATGTTTGCATTGTTTTCCCGACAGTCATGAATAGATTTGACTTTTATTACTTTTCCTACAAACATATAAAATTTCGTGAATGAATATGTATTGCACTAATTAAGGATGCCAATGTATTAAGTTATATGTGACCTTGGTTTGGATGTGTTATACAACCTCTTTCAACAAAATGTTGAATGTCGCACTGGTGTGGACAAGCACTGGAGAAACAAATAATAAAACTTATACATTTAAGTATAGTTTATCATTTCTGAATGGGTTAAAGAGGATTAAGTCATTTATAAAAATATCTACTATAAAAACTAATTATACATTTTCGATGAATATAGCGCACACGTAAATATAAAACATATATAAATCTAATAAATTAGGAACATTTAAATTATTTTGGTAATACTCATTATTTATCAGGGCCAGTCCAGCCGCCAATTTTTAAATCATTTATTTATTTTGATTTTTCAATTTCAATTTTGTATGTTTAAATTTTAATTGAAGCTCTCTCTAGTTGTAAAACAAATTTCAAGTGCAATACAAAAATAACATTTCTGTTGAAATACAGAATATGAAGAAAATATTGTTAGCATAACAATTAACACTTTTTTTGCTATTACCACCAAGATCTGCACCGATGGCGGCTCCAGGTTTATCTCAGTGGTAGTACCAACAAGCATATCAGTAGCATACATATAGCTAGTACCACATTTTACCACTACAGTACCATATCTTTACCACTATACATAGTTTACATAGAGAAGAAAGTAATGAAGTGTTACCAGATTCAATTTGTTGCTTCTGTAAAGAAATCTATGGAAATGCAAATTTAATTTAACTTTTTCTTTTTTAAATATATGCTAATATATATCTACTGATTTTTTGATGTTCTTAACTTAGCCAATAGTAGACGAAGATTACTACTTAACATACGACTTTCTTTTTAACTCTTAATATTTAGCCATATTTTTGAGATGCAGAATAACAAGTAATCGATTTTATTTAACCTATTTTATGATATCTAAAACTTAATGTGTTGCTCAAGACAGCTGTAAGTTATATCTGACGTTTAAGTTTGCCCTAGTTTGCATTTCATAGAAAAGTAGATTTTTTATACTCGTAATTTTGATCTTACAATGAATAAACAAACAAAAATTATTATGTTAATTGTTAACATCTCCTATAACTATTACTAATTAATTGTTAATATCTTTAAATAGTTGAACATTTGGGACCCTGATAACTAAGTTTTAGTACAGTTATAGAAATATATCGATATCGATCGATATATCTCGGTCAACTTTTACAAAATAAATAAATAAAAAATCAATAGACACATATTCCAGTAAAAACTCAAAGTACTCATATTCAACGATAAAACAGCGGGTCGCAAATCAATTGATAATGCTTCATTACTTGTTTTCTTTCGTTATTAGTGCTGCCTACCTATTAGTCATGTCTCGGATGGTTGACATGCTTACGTCGTCTTGAGCGTTTACATTTAATAGGCTCGGTTACTGTCCATCGGCCAGCTTTGCACTCATTAGTTGAAAGATGCATTTTTCTTGGTGGGACTCTAAATCCTTCTGCACGTACAACATGGCAAACGGTCCCATCAGCAAGGCCATCTTGTGTCCCATACAGCCTGTTCCCTGCGACATTATTTTGTTCATCAACTTCATTTTTAGGCGGCGTTTTACAGCTCATTCTGCCGCGATTAGGAATAGCTGGTGTCGGGCACGTTGATCCAACTTAAACAAATAAAAATAATATTTAGTTCAGACACAAACCTTAAACTCTTAATTTTTAATTCAGGCGCTAGAAGAAAGTGAGTACGGAAAATACGACAACCGCATTTTATTAATTGTCATAAGTTCAAATCAGTTCAAATATTAATTTTCTGGATATTGTCAATACATCTAATGGTCCAAATGTTTTTTATTTCTCTCTCCTCTTAGGTCTTGAAGATATAAATAGATGTGCATTTTCCGTACTCATTTCCCTTTAGTGTCTCGTCGATTTATATCAAAAGCTATTAAAAAAACAAGAAAAAGTAGAAAATACTCTTAAAATATCTTTAAGTTATATAGATTGCATATATTCCAGGAGCCCGATTGACCGATTCATTAAAATATACATTTAATATTTTGTTTCTATGATAGTGGGCTTGTGTACTCATTTTTAGGAGTCGATTTTTCAATCGTTGATTGAAATTGATGTTAATAAATGTGTACCGGCTTGTCTATTTTAATTAATATCTTAATGTTGACGGAGATATAGCAATTAAGAATTTAAATTATAGTTTTAGCGCTAGAGATATCGGCCATATTTATGATGTGAAAATGTATTGGATAGGTCAGTTATTTGTTGATTCGGTAGTGCTGTGGTAATGTTTTGTAGCTGTTGGTAGTCCTGTGTATCTAGTACGTATGATTTAGTTAGCAAAGAATAATAAGTTTTTATTTTATATAACTTTATAATATTTAAATTTTATTGTTAATTTAAAAATAGATGAAACACATACTATCTCAGAATTTTAGAGACATAAGTTGCATAGTTTTCTTTTTATACATGATTGAAAATAGTCATTTTCCATACAAATCATAAGTTTTAGCTCAATTTCACCACATAATATAACTTTTAACTATAAAAAAATGGTGACACGACTTTCAAAAACTAGGTGTATATAAAAAAATCCTTTCTGAAACTATTGCAAAAAGAAAATTATCAAAAGGATACCTATATACGATAATAATTAAAGAAAACCATTAAAAAACAGTACATGTGGGTTATGGACATATGCAGTTCTAATAATTCACTTTATCGATACATAGTACACTTTTACAGGAATTCAGACATAGGACATAAACTCATTATTGAAGATAGATGAACAATGAATTCTGATATTTACTCCTTGTTTTAAAGAAAACAGTTTAATTTATTTCTGCGTAAGAGTATGTAAAATTATAAAAACACGTGGTAAAGCACGCGGTTCCGCATCTTTTCTATTTACCGTAGATTTGTTAGGAATACTGGGTCAGTCCAGTGATGCATAGTTCGTTGAAGGTGAAGGTATTTATGATTTATATTATTATAAACCTAATCGTTTTTATTAAATCGGTGAAAATATGGATTCTGTTTTGCTTTAGCACACTTTCATCACTGGAAGAATTCATTTTCTTAATATTTTCCCAAATATTACTTTCCGATTTAATAGAAACGATTACTTTTACATTAATCCAATTATCTGTTTTAATTAATTTAAAACAAATTATTATTATTATTTATTAATAGAAGTTGCGCAGAGCTTTGTATAATGTTGTGAAAGCATTTCTTGAGGTACGTTTTAAAAATAAAACGTCAATACAAAATTTTCGTAGATTTTTTGTGGCGACGAATGTAGTAAAATAAAAAAGCTTACAGGAGCCGTAGCTTGTGTCATGTGTGACAATTTGCAAGTAAAAAACGGATTAGGTGTGACGCATGCAACATGCCGCACCAATGAGCAACCGCTTTTAGGCCTGTCTCAGTATGGTACCGTATTTGAGCGACAGCGAATTCGGACGTAAATCGGCGGGTTGGATGAGCGGCTTCTATTATCAAAGAAACCGACTGTGTGTGTCACAATACATACATACCCCTTACCGATACGACAGTACTCCAAGCAACTTGTGTACTGTAGGGGGAGTATTGGAGTTGTTTTGCACTAACATTATTTATCATGCGAGCAAACTTTTACTTTCATTTTCATCAATACACCACTGGTATTAAAGATACTTTAGCATTTATTATATATCTGAGTTCTGGTTGGTGTGAATTTTAATTTAGTTCTATCGTATTTGTTTGGTGGTTTGTATAAATTGAAGCATGCAAAACATAATCGTTCACAAAGCGATGTCGCCGGTAGATCCGAAAAGAATGCGATTGGAGATTTACATCGCGCTTTCTTAGGTAACCCCTCCATTCTGAGGCGGCTGTTTGCATTTACAAAGGATCGGATAGGTTAGCGCTGTGGTGGTGGTAACGCTTTGATAAAATTCGTTGTTATACGGTTCTAATGTGAGAGGTAGGTGCCGCCCGTATTCGGACGCCTTTGTAGCTTGCAGTGTGAGAGGTCTCATTACATTTACAGTGTTCGGATAGGTAAAGCGTAGTGCCGCGTATACGTCCGGCCTAAATTTATCGAATTATACGGTGCCACATTCTGAGACAGGCCTTATACTCACCACTACATGTTGGTGGCGCATGAGTCCATTCCAGATTATCATTGCATGTGGAACTCGTGCTTCCCCGCAAAACATAGTGATCTTCTTCGCAAGTGAATTGGCAAGTAGCACCCCAAACAGGACCATCGGGACACGTCATTTTGACATTACTAGGCATAGCCACAGGGGGGCACTGTTGTACTATAACATTTATCTTATATTGACACATTTGAACAAATTTAAAATTCTTGGTGTTAATAATTTTAGCTACAGCAGTGTGGGTTCCTGCAGGAATTAGTTGTCCAGGTTTAACACCAAAAACAACTTCAAATTTGTATAGGCTAACGTCTCCTTTTCCATAACAAGGAATTAAAGTTGGATTTTCCAGCAGTATTTTCTCTTTTCCAATATTTGCTACTACTGTGCGTTCCTCGGGACATCGGACACATTCGGCATGCACTCGGGCCGGTTCGTCTCCGGCCGGTTGGGCATAAGCTGTAAAACATATATTCATTGTGAGTTTGTTGTGGCAAACATAATGTAGTAATAAAAATTACAAACATTTTATGTAGAAGAGCCTACGAGACGTGACAACAGGAGGGGACAATTGTTATTACCTATCTAGTGTAATCTAAAATGCTTAATTTTTAAGTCTAGATTAAGAAGAAAGTCTTACGACGATTAAAAAGTAAAGTTATTTCTAATATCCTATAGCAGATGGCGTTGACTTTTCTTTTCCTACTTGTGTAATATGTTATCACAGATATTTGACCCCCCTCCCCCACTCCACGCGGTCAACCTGTGGCGAACAGTTGACTGCTGCGAAGATTGCTGTTATGCGTCGTGCTGATAACTTACACAACTAAAGTTTCATGAGTGATTTCTGGAGTTTTGGGGACGAGCTAAAATAAAGTAAAGCCTGGTTTGTATTACTAAATGATGTAGCTTATAAAAAAACACGATTTGGTTAACCTTGACGTGTCCATTATTTTATATTGTTGTGAATAATAAAAAAATCAATTTTCGTCCGATATCTGCCACAAAATTTTCCTTTAGTACCGGCCTCTATCAAAAGTTCATTACTGACTAAGAAATATTAGCAGAGCTTGTCAAAGATTTGATAAATAGACTAAAACCTTTAAACAAATAAGATTTTTCCTATTAGACGACACAGTTGGGCGAGAACATTGATGCTTGACTCTGTCTCCAGAGTTATATTTTCTGAATTCGGTAAAATCAGATTTAGTTGGTTGTGTGCAACCATAGTAATAAATATGAGTAACAATAATTCGATACTCCTAAATGACGGCCATCACACGCATTTTAGTTTTTCTTTTCGAAGTACATCCTCAATTGATTTTACTGTATGCCAGCCACAAATAGCATCGACACCACAATGGTCAGTCCTACCAGATTACGTGGAAGTGACCATTTTCTAGTTCAACTTCAAATCTTAAACAATACAACGGATATGAACTGGTCGAGATTAGGATGAAACATCTCTAAAGCGGATTGGAATTTATATATTGAATAAACTACTAATAATAACATAACGAAGATGATCACACAGATGTGATAGCCCAATCTATGAGTTCCAAGATATTACCAGCAGCAAATAACTCAGATTTAAAAAAGAAAATTGGCCCACGCAAACTAGCCCTACCTTGGTTGAATAAGTCATGAGCAAATACTGTCAAAATGAAGACACCAGCTTTTAACAGATACAAACGTCACAAAACTATAGAACTTTTTGTCGAATTCGAAAGTAAAAAATTTGTAATAGACGCAACCAATATCAATAGCTGCAGACCTACATCTTTAACGAACACCTTATGCAAATTATTAGACAAAATCATCAATGAAAGGCTCATATATACCCTAGAAACACAAAATATTTTAGAACCCTAGGCAAAATGCCTTTCGTAAGCGAGTTATGTTATTGCTAGTTATGTTATTAGTAAATAACAATATTTAAAATAGTATATACTTTATTTATATTGATAAATAAAGTTTCTCTATAATTATATATTTTTTATTACAAATATTATCTCCTCGATGGAGTATAACTAAAGTACTTAAACAAATGAATTAATCAATTAGTAAAACAAAATTGATTTTAGTCAATTTGATTTAAATATTATTTGGTTACTTAGATAATATATTTATTATCTTGTTTAAGCATGATATTAGGGTCACTTGATAACTCCTCCATCCTTAGAGAGAAAAATAGAGAAATTTCGTGAAGGTGTCTCGATTTTTCTAGATGTAGTCGTCACTTCTGTTTCCTGATAAGAGTCCTGCAGCAATAGTATTTGTATTGGTTTTTCTCTGCGAAATTTGCTTTACATTAACATCTTTGATTTTTTTGGTGACTGCATCGGAAATGGCTAATACTTTATTATCTTTGATTGCTGTTACTTTATGTGGTCCTGTTTGTGGATTCGTTATCTTCCCTCTTCTTCTATCATTTCTTCTAAAATAGTATATACTTTATTTATATTGATAAATAAAGTTTCTCTATAATTATATATTTTTTATTACAAATATTATCTCCTCGATGGAGTATAACTAAAGTACTTAAACAAATGAATTAATCAATTAGTAAAACAAAATTGATTTTAGTCAATTTGATTTAAATATTATTTGGTTACTTAGATAATATATTTATTATCTTGTTTAAGCATGATATTAGGGTCACTTGATAACTCCTCCATCCTTAGAGAGAAAAATAGAGAAATTTCGTGAAGGTGTCTCGATTTTTCTAGATGTAGTCGTCACTTCTGTTTCCTGATAAGAGTCCTGCAGCAATAGTATTTGTATTGGTTTTTCTCTGCGAAATTTGCTTTACATGAACATCTTTGATTTTATTGGTAACTGCATCGGAAATGGCTAATACTTTATTATCTTTGATTGCTGTTACTTTATGTGGTCCTGTTTGTGGATTCGTTATCTTCCCTCTTCTTCTATCATTTCTTCTAATGTATACTTCTTGAATGTGTTTGTTCATATAGTCCCAATAGTATTTTTTTCTGATTATTTCTTCAATCATATTTTCCTCTAGTTTGTTGAAAATTGTTATACTTATATCATTTTGTTCATATGTTGGCTTATCATAGTATTTTTCTTTTCTGTGAACATTTATCCACATAGTGTGTGCCTCTTTTTCTGAATCTTCTAGCTTTTCTGGTAAGCACTTAGTTTTGTTTTCCTTTTCAATTTTTCGTTCTATTTTAAATTTTTTAATTTTCTTATTTTTTGCTTTTTCTTGCTTTATACTGTATGACTTTTCTACCTCGGAATATTGCATATTTTGTTTTCCTGGTTCTTCTTGTTTCATGTTTTGTTGTTTCTCTATTTCAATATCTTGTATAGTTTGCTTTTCTGTTACTTGCTTGATTCTTTGTTGATTTTTTACTTTGAAATCTTGAAAGTTTTGATTTTTTGTTTGTTGATTAACCTTTTGTTTATTTGGTATTTCAAAATGTTGTATTTCTTGATTCTTTGTTTCTTGTTTGACATTTTGCAGATTTTCTACTTTGAAATCTTGCGTGTTCTTTTTTTCTGTGTCTTGTTTGACGTTTACTTCAACAATTGAATTTTCATCGGTTTTTATTTTAATAAATGTTTTAACATCTTTTTCGTTTACTTCTGTATTCCAAACTTCATCTGTAGTGTTTTCACTCTGTACTTTGATTTGAGTATTATATAGTTCCAATTTATTTGAATTCTGAAAGTATATCGGTATCACGGTATCATTAATGGTTAACATCTTTTTATTGAAGTTAATATTAGCTCCTAGTTTTGTCAACAAATCCATTCCTAGTAATCCATCAAATTTATCACTACATTTAAACAAAAAGACTTTACAAATGTCTTGACTCTTAAATATTGGAAATATGGGGATGTGAGCCACTTTATTATGGCATGTGGTACCATGGGCCGTCTGAATACAAAAAGCTTCTTCAGAAATACATTGGGGTAAATTTCTGTATATCAAATTGGGGTTAATTATGGTTTTGGATGATCCGGTGTCTATAAGTAATTTTATGTTGAGTTTGTTATCAATTATATAGGGTAGGAAATTACTTGATGTTATATTATTAATTGTTATATTTTCTCTGCTTCCAATCTGTGAGTTAATTACTGATGTAGTATCCATAGGTGTCCACTGCTTCTTAATAGGTTCATTAGGGTATCGGTTCCATAAGTTGCTTTCTTTGGAGACCTTTGTATTTGGTGCTCGCCAATTTTGTTGATGGGGTTGTTGAAAATTGCTCTGTCTCCGTGATTGATTATAATTAAAATCGGATGTGTGGGAATTGTTAAAGTTTTCCGATTGCTTAGGGTTGTTGAATGTTCTTTGTGTCATTCTGACTGGTTGTTGTGCCAGTTTATTATTCGAATTTTCTTGCCTTTGCCAATTCCTGTCGTTCTGTTCTTCTGTTACAATAGAGATCGCTTGCTCCAGTGTAGTGGGTGCTTTGGTTCTCAAGAGTGATCCAAAAGGTTCCCTTAAGCCTGCTTTAAAAGATTTTAGAGCCACTTCGTCGTACATTTTTGTCTTCATATTTCTTTCTTCTATTGCTCCATTGCATTTTTGGTTAGCATATAATAATGCTCTCAATTTTCTACATTTTTCGTAGAATTCAAGGAATGTTTCATTCCTCTGCCTTATTTCCATCAGTTCTCGCAGTAATGACATCTCATCTCTAGGGTCGCAAAATGCTTGTGTCAATGTCATTTTAATTTCTGCCCAGCTCTGTATGTCCCTTCCTTCTATTAGTGAGGCAGCTTTTCCAGTTAATTTTGCCCGAATCGCTTCTATTAAAGCGACGTTGTCGAAGCAATCTACTTTATTTTCATTGAAAAATTGTCCTAGTAACAATTCGCTTGTTCTGATGTAGTCCGGTAAGCCTTCGGATCTACCATCATACTCTTTTATCATTCCCAAATATTGTTGGAAATTATTATTAGTTGACGTTGTCATTTTTTCTTTTTTATTTATATTCAATTGTGTAAAAAGGTAATTCAATTGATCTACCATATATTAATAGATGAACCTTTAATCTTCTTGTAGTCCTTTGTCCTTGGTCCTTAGTTATCAGTTCACTTCAATATATTTTACACAGCTTATTTTTAATTTTATTTAATTTTTGAATCTTCTTCCCTGGGGTGAATAGATTTGTTCTTTTCCGTCACGATGCTTTGGTTTTATCTCCGCCGCTAGACGACGACTGCGCCAGTTATGTTATTGCTAGTTATGTTATTAGTAAATAACAATATTTAAAATAGTATATACTTTATTTATATTGATAAATAAAGTTTCTCTATAATTATATATTTTTTATTACAAATATTATCTCCTCGATGGAGTATTGTTACCACGCGTGCCAGCTCTAAAGGCCACCCAACATATCCCCTTATCTAATCTAAACATCCTGGGATAGAATTACAATTAAGTTAGTATATAAGTAACCATGTAATCTCGGACCACCAGTCTTACTCCAACCTCTGAATTGCCAGAAGGTCTTGTAATAAATATATTAATAAAATAATTGTTTAAAGTTAATTAAATTGTTTTTTTTATTAACTTCAGTAAATCAAAAGTTAATTGGCGCAGTCGTACGGATATTAAGAAATTACAAATCGTTGTAAATTTTTCCATTTCAATGGATTAACTTATTAATTCGAAAACCTACACAATAATAAAGTTAAATTTAATAAAGAGTTAAAGTGAAAATAAATAAATAAGTGAGTGAGTGAAATAATAAAAAAGGAACACGGGAGCACAAGACATACAACTAGACGACCTGGAACCATCATGCTTCTAGAACTGGCTGTAATGATCTCAATGTGAGTACCATTTTCAAGTATCCCTTCTTTTATTATTCCCTCTGATAATTAAATAATACATAAATATAAGAATATTGAAGAAAAAATATATACATTATAATGGCGCATAACACAATTATATCGTACATTAAAAAATTCAACGGAGACAATTCACTATCAACGTTCTTACAAAGTTGTGATAACGTGATTAAGAAATTTGCTTTACCGGATATTCCTGCAAACGCTGCAGACAACGCGTTACTATTACTTGCAATAAAAAGTAAAATTGTTGGAAAAGCAAACGCATTAATAGAGTATAGAAACACCCATACTTGGGATGACTTAAGAGCTATACTAATATCGAACTACAATGAAAACAAATCGGAAACGACATTAACAAGAGAACTGATGTTACTCCGGCAAAGAGGAGATACTGCAATGATCTTTTACGACAAATGCAACAAAATTAGAAATGATTTATATAATGTAGCACAAATTGGAGGATTAGACCCCCTAGTGAAGACTCATAAATTAAAATTGTATGATAATCTAACACTAGAAGCCTTTTTGACTGGTCTTAATGAACCATTAGGATCACAACTTAGAGTTCAGAATATTACAAAAATGGAGGAGATTCTAAAAATAATCATGAGAGAAGACACTCTAAAAACAAATAGAATTCAACAACTGAAACTGATGAGTGAAATACCTAAACAATTCTACCCTCAGAGACCCCTACTCCAAAAACCACAGTACAGACCATCGTACCACCCTCAAAATAATTATAACCCATCTCAACAAAATAGACCACCCTACTCTAACCAAAGAGCTGAACCATCAACCTCTTATCAACCTTTTAAAAAGCCTCAATCTCAACAAACAAAGCAAACGAATGTTTGGAACAAAAAACCCCAAATGCCCATTCGAAAACATTGGACTCCTATGGATACAACTTCCACGGTCAGACCAACCAACAACTGGAAGCCAACTTTTAGTACACCAGGCTTAAACTATGTAGCCGAAGAATTAAATAACATAGAAGGAGAGTTCGAAGAAGAGCAAGAATATGAAAGAGTTGAAGAAAATGAAGAATATTATGCATATGAAAACCAAGAGGAAAATACTCAGGATTTTCTCGAACACCTGGAACCCACAGAGAACATATAGTACTAAATAACATTCAACATGACTCTCTGCCTTACATAATAGACCCAGTACTAAATATAAAACTCTTATTAGATACAGGCAGCAACAGAACAATTATAAATCCAAAACTAGCATACACCACTATACCAGAAATGATAGAAAATGAAATTTTCACCATTAAAACTGCACATGGAACTACAAAACACAACCAAGTAGCTCATGTACAAACATTTCCAGTATTTAATTCGGAAAATAAATGTAAAATGTATTTATTTAGATTTAACAAAAAATATGACGGCCTTATAGGCTCTGATCTATTAAATACAGAAAAAGCAAAAATCGATTTTGAAAACAAACAATTGATTACAGAAAAAGCTATTATACCTATTTATTTCCAAGATGCTTGCGACACACAAATACATGAGATACAAATAAGAAATGAACATATGAATCGTGAAGAGAAACATCAATTATGTGAACTCTTAAAAAACTACCCTGTCCTCTTTAGAGAAAACCATGAAAAACTCAGCTTCTCGAATCATATCAAACACAAGATTACCACCACCAACGAAGACCCTATTTATAGTAAGAACTATAGATATCCTTACGTCCATAAGAACGAAATTAATAGTCAAATTGAAAAACAATTAAATGACGAAATAATTAAACCATCTAATTCACCCTGGTCTTCACCCGTCTGGATCGTACCTAAGAAAGACGATGCCAGTGGAAAGAAAAAGTTTAGAATGGTGATCGATTATAGAAACCTGAATAATAAAACAGTGGATGATAGATACCCTATCCCGAACATCTCTGAAATCTTAGACAAGTTAGGTAGAAGTTAATACTTCACTACCCTTGACTTAGACTCAGGATTCCACCAGATCGAAGTAGATGAACAAGACATAAAGAAAACAGCATTCAACGTCGAGAACGGTCACTATGAGTTTACTAGAATGCCGTTTGGACTCAAAAACGCACCAGCCACTTTTCAAAGAGTCATGGACGATGTACTAAGAGATCTAGTACCAAACACATGTCTTGTATATCTCGACGATATACTTATATATTCCACCTCCTTACAAGAACACATGGAGAAACTAAGAAATGTACTTGATAGGCTCAGAAAAGCGAATCTTAAGATTCAAATAGATAAATCCGAATTCCTCAAGAAAGAAACGGAATTTCTGGGACACGTCGTTACACCAGAAGGCGTTAAACCAAACCCTAACAAGGTACATGCAATCAAAACATTTCCTATACCAAAAACAGTGACAGAAATAAAATCATTTTTAGGACTCGTTGGTTACTATCGCAAATTTATACAAGACTTCGCGAAATTAACCAAACCTATGACAAAATATTTGAAGAAAGGTACAACAATCACACACACGGAAGAATTTGTCAAATCTTTTGAACTAATGAAAAACATCTTGAGCAATGCACCCCTGTTACAATACCCTGATTTCAGCAAAGAATTCAAACTTACAACTGATGCATCCAACTATGCAATAGGCGGTATATTATCACAAGGTAATACCGGCTCTGATAAACCAATAGCGTACGCATCCAGAACTCTAAACGAATCAGAACAGAATTACTCAGCTATAGAAAAAGAACTATTAGCTTTAGTATGGGCAACTAAATATTTCAGACCATATCTATATGGAAGAAAATTTACCCTGATCACAGACCATAAACCTTTGGTGTGGCTTGATTCGCTCAAAGAACCAAACATGAAACTAATCAGATGGAAAATCAAATTGTCTGATTATGACTACAAAATAGAGTATAAGAAAGGATTAGAAAACACCAACGCAGATGCATTAAGCCGTATCAAATTAAATGCATTAGACAACGATAATGTGAGCATTATTAATAATCCTGACTTTGATACTAGATGGGAAGAACTCATCGCAGAAATAGATGATGTACTTAAGGAAAATACCAACACCCCTACACCCACAACTCTACGTACAGAAACCCCTATAACAACTGTGAATAAAAATGAACCAACGGATATACTAAATACACCAGTACCAACACCGATCCCCAATGACCCTATAGAAATCAATAAGGAATCAGAAATAATCGAAATAAGCGATACAGATACCATACACTCGCAAGAAGATTCTAACACCGGAATACCCATAACAACTGATCCTTTGGAAACCAAGAAAAACCAAATAATTATTACTCAAACTCTCGGAAAAACAACAAGCAAAATACGAAAAATAGACAACAAGCAACAAATACATCTTGAAATACATCAAGACCATATACATCAAGAACTATTTATCCTCACATTAGAAAAACTTGAACCAGATATAACATACTACCTTTTCTGTGACAATGAAATATACGAAATTTATAATAAATTGAAAATTGAAACATTTATTTGTTATAAGATAATAAGATGCTTAAACCGAGTTGATATTATAACTGAATTAGAAGACCAACTCTATATTATACTACAAATACACGAAGGGAAGACCCACCATAGAGGCATTGACACCACACGAAAAATGATTCAAGAACGATATACCTGGAGCGGTATGAAAAAGCAAGTAGAGAATTATATTAACAATTGTCTCACTTGTAAACAACAAAAATACAATCGACATCCGATACAAGCACCACTCAACATCACGGAAACACCGGAAAAACCATTCGAAAAAATATACATTGATACTTTCGAAGTAGACGGACAGAAATTTCTAACTATAATAGATTCATTTTTCAAATACGCACAGAGGCATATGACATCATAGCTAGAACAGCAATAGAAGTAACAGAAAAACTATTGACCTATTTCACCCATCATGGCATACCCAAACAAATAACCATGGATGGCGGTGCAGAATTTAATAATAACATCATTAAAGAATTACTAAATCTACACAAAATAGAAATGCATATAACTACACCCTATCGTCACGAAAGTAACGCCCCTGTAGAAAGACTACATTCTACTTTACTTGAAATGTACAGAATCGTGAAAACAGAACACGATCTTCCCCCAAGACTACTTATGAAGTACACCCTTATAGGATACAATGAGACACCTCATTCCACCACCCAGTACAAACCTCGGGAACTAATAAACGGACATCTATGTACTAAATCACCTTTACTATTAAACCAAGATATGACACTTATGGATCTTTACATGCAGAACCATCGAGACCGAACTACGAAAATATATGAACAAGTTAAAAACCAAATACAACAGAAGAAAGAACAAACTATAAATCGTATAAATAAAGACATTCCTAAACCAAAAGTGAAACCTACTGATATAGTGTATTTAAATAAGAAAATTAAAAACCAAACCAAAAGTAAACCAAAAAACACAGGACCATATGAAGTCTTAGAAGTATCAGATAAGAATATAGCTACGATTAAACACCTTAAAACACACGTCACTAGAACTAATCATTTAGACAACCTAATGACAACCCCACTCAAAGTAAAATCAGTACTTCAGATAGAAAACGGAAAACTTCCTTCGAACGAAAAAACCGATTTCATTCTACACCTAGTACATGATCGTTACACGTTAAAAGACAACGAACCCTCACACTACCAAGGATTCGCCAAACTAATAGCTTTGGACACACCATATTATGAATTTATACTAAATAAAGAAAAACGTTTAAAAAACCTGAAAAAAGGTCTCTACACCATAACCGAAGGAAAAACATTCGGCAAAACTATTAATATAGTATGTAATAAAGAAAATTGTTTAGAGAAACTAAAATCATTCCTAACTCTCTTTGAAAAAGAACCAATGGTATACACCATCAGAATGCCAGCCATAGGGCAAGGACTTTTCAAACGAACCAAAGATGAAATTAAAACCGTATTTTCAAACCACGGTACATCAAAACATACATATATAATGCATAAAATAGAGTGATAAAATAAAAAACAACAAAATCCTTGTTACAGGATCACCACTATCACGACTACTACTACTAACGAATGCAAACTCCACAAAATCACAGACAATCCAGGACTCTACCCCATACAAAGAGGTACAGCCCAAAACATCAGAGAACACTGGACAATAATTAAGAAAATTGATATGGAACCGTTAATAAAATATCATAAAAACGCTCATAACCTTAAGATATCAATGCAAGAACAAATAAAATATATAGAAAAACATTTACATGGCCATTCTACCGATATCCTAGATATCCTAGACTCGGAAATAAACAAGAAAATTCGACAAATATTACCTACAAGACGAAATAAACGAAGTATCGACGCTATAGGTACTTTTTGGAAATACATAGGAGGAAATTTAGACCAAGAAGACTGGAAAAGAATAAACCTTGCACTCCAGACCTTAGAAGGAAACCAGCTACAAATAAAGAAAACTATTAATAAACAAATAAAATTAGCCAACACCATAACAGACGAGTTTAAACAAGCGCTAGAAACTCTCAACAAAAATCAAGAAAAATCAAACGAACGGATTAAAACCCTAACAACTGCAATCAACCAAGCACAAGCAGTAAACATGAGACACATACTCATCACGGAATCAATCGGACTCATCCCAGTCCATGCAATTACTAATGCATCTACTGGAAAGAATTGAAAAAGATATTACCTTCGCTAGACTTAGAACAATTAGCGTATCCATCCTAGAACCCGGACACCTACTAGGAGAACTTAAAGAAATAGAGAATTACCTCAATTCGACTGAACACATTAAACTACCCTTCAAAATAACGCTAGAAAACGTTCATACTTATGAAGAAATCAGTCAAGTGACAGCATATACACAACATGTGACTATTGTATTTGTAATAAAAATACCCCTTACCAACCCTAAAATATTCACATATTACGAAAACTATCCATTACCAATACCATACTATAATCAATTCCAAATATTAATTCCTAAATCCAAATACCTACTTGTTAATGACTACTCACATATTGAATCAAATTCACCATGCACTAAAATAAATAATAATCAATATTTATGCGAACTCAGAGAAACAATGAATACAGAACACACCTGCGAGACAGAACTCCTGAGAGGACAACCCCCAACACAATGTCAACCCTTGACAATAGAACTAAAAGGACTGAAAATTCAGAACATCGACCCTAACACCTGGATCATCATTTCAAATGAAAAAATTAACAGCACTCTACAATGCGAAGACACAAAGATGATGAACCTACAAGGAACCTATATATTAAACCTTGCAGATCAATGTAAACTTTATGTTTCAGGTAGAATAATTCAACATATTAAGATTAAAGAAACTGTGGAAACCTGGAATCTGATGCCTTTACCTAGTGTACCCGAAATACAAAACAAACCCATCGACGCATCATTTACCATGGAACACTTAGATCTACACAACATCGAGAAACTACAACATACTCTAGCTCTACTACCAAGAGATCTCAAGATTAATGAACTACCCCATAATATACATATTATACACCCTATAATAACCCCATTTTTTATGACTATAATAATAACCATAATTATATACATAACATATAGATATTGTAAGAAAAATAAAAATAAAGAAATCAATATAATTGAACCATTAGACACAGAGAATCATACACCTTTTGCTACTTTTACAGCATAAAGTTGTATCTTCGGTGGGAGATGTTACCACGCGTGCCAGCTCTAAAGGCCACCCAACATATCCCCTTATCTAATCTAAACATTCTGGGATAGAATTACAATTAAGTTAGTATATAAGTAACCATGTAATCTCGGACCACCAGTCTTACTCCAACCTCTGAATTGCCAGAAGGTCTTGTAATAAATATATTAATAAAATAATTGTTTAAAGTTAATTAAATTGTTTTTTTTATTAACTTCAGTAAATCAAAAGTTAATTGTATAACTAAAGTACTTAAACAAATGAATTAATCAATTAGTAAAACAAAATTGATTTTAGTCAATTTGATTTAAATATTATTTGGTTACTTAGATAATATATTTATTATCTTGTTTAAGCATGATATTAGGGTCACTTGATAACTAGCGTCATTCTACACTGGATCAAATAGTTAATCTGGAACCGGAAATACTCAATAGCTTTGCAAATAACAAGAAAACATTAGCAATTTTCTTAGACATTAATAAAGCATAAGATCGAATATAGGGAAATAATATATTAAGAGCACTATAATTATGGAATATTAAGGGTCATCTGACCCATTTCGTTAAAAAATTATTGAAAACAAGGAAACTCACTGTGAAATTAAATAACAATACATCACAAGAATTTAAACAAGAAACTGTATTCCTTAAGGGTCAGATCTTAGTGTAGCATTGTTTCTTATTTCCATAAACAACATAATCAATAACATTAAACGTCCGGTGAAAGCAGGCCTTCATGCTGACAACTTAGTTATTTACTGCAGTAACAAGGACATTGTAATAGCTCAAAGAAAACTTCAAAAGCTCTAAACTGCCTAGAAGACTGGTCTAATGAAATAGAATATACATTTTCTACTACTAAAAGTAAATGCAATTTTTTCTAGAAATCACTGAATATTTCTTCTCCAAAACTGATAATATATAACGAAGAACTTGCATACACACGCCAAATTTCATATTTTGGAATGATTTTTGATAAGAAATTATCCTGGATTGACTATATCAAAAATTTAAAATCAAAGTGTAGTACTGCCATAAACGATATGAGAGGTATGCCATGCAATAATTGGGGAAGTGACTAGAAAACACGAAAGCATATCTTACAAACTTTGATTTGCTCTGAAATAGATTACGGTGGAATTATATATTAAACAGCAAATAAAAATATTCAAAAACTCATTGCTAGTATTTATAATGCAGGTTTAAAATTAACCATAGGTGCATTTAGAATATCTCCCGTAAAGAGCTTATATGCCATAAGTGGAGAACCACTACCTTAACTTAGACGATTTCAGTTATCTCTAAATTACCATACGTCGGTCATAACAAATTTCACTAACATAAATTTCGGAAATACAATAGCTCCGCAATATGTCTCACTATACCATAGATACTTATAATTGAAGAAACCGTTCCTAATCAGATTAAAAATCTCAAAGATAAACATTATTTATCTAACATGATAACCATTTTAACAATTATCATTAGCATCGCACCATGGATCTTAAGACTACCATTTATAAATTTATCTCTGTCAAAACGACTAAAAGTAGTACCAAAAAAACAATTTACAGTTCGGTACTGAAAAGTATTTTAGAAGAATACTAAGATTTTTTTAAATCTTGAGATATGAAACCAAATTACAGGACAAGACAGGGTGCGCCTATATAATTAAAGAAACAGTTTGAAACATCAAATTAAGCAACACTGCTTTTTCGTCTAAATTATATGCAACAAAAGAAAGTTTACAAGACTTTATAACAACTAACAATAAATGAAATATACTAGTATTATTTGAGTCACTGCGTGCCCTCTGAATACCAACCACCAAATAGTTCAAAGCATCTACCGGCTAATACACAATCTCAATTTTTATAGATTCCCTCACACACCTGTATTGCAACAAATGAACAAGTTAATAAATATGCAAAAGAAGTAATGTATAGCGAAGCATGTTCAGACTTAAAGAACAAAATTAAAAATTGAATAATGTTGTTCATGACAAGAAAAATAAAACGAAGAAACTGATAATATATTAGGAGAAATGAAGTCAGTCCATGAATTTGCAAACCAGAGTTACCGGCCGGACTAAATAGAAGTCTGGAAGTAATAGTATGTAGTATATACTCATGATAGGTCATGCAAATCTCACACACACCTTCTTGTTAAGAAGAAAACCACAACCAATACGTGAACAATGTAAATGTAAACTATATAAAGCATATTTTTCTTCGTAATTAGTAAAAAGTGATTTATAAAATGTTTCACACATATAAATAATTTATGTTTAACCACGATTATTGCTCGCAAGACTCAAGAACAGGGCCCTAGAAGCTATATTTTCTAAGTACAGTTGTTAATAAGTATATAGTTATGTACATACACAATCAAGAACTTATTAGCGGTGTGATTTCTTACATTCAAGACTTGGTACACGAGATTCTATGAGATTTACTGTCTAACTTATAAAATGTCAAAAAAAGATTAATCAGTCATCAGATTAATCATTATCAGCTTATTACTCTATAAACAATACGGCTCCGAATCCTATAAAATTCAAAACGTTAGTGAAGTTGGCGGTTCCAAATTAAAATATATAATAAAAATTATATAACCAATTCATGACCTATGACCTAATGAACTATTTGCAATGACCTAATGACCTATTTATATTTCAACCAATAAGCTTCTACCCTAAGCCCTTTCTAAATAATCAGTAGTACTCCAATTTGCAATTTTCTGTATACCCAATTGAGACCCAACCGGGCTATCCTATTGGTATCCCAATAGGAAGGTAACGCAAAACATTAAAGGGTAAGGGACAAACCGATTAAAAAAAAAATTCCAAATTCGTTACGACAATACTTCCACAACACTACGATACGAAAAAATGATTATATGGTATATTTCATTTCGAGGTTTAAACCTTTTTCATCTTAAATGATTAGGTTATGCATTCAATATGAACTCCAACAGTTACCAATAAAATATCAAATTAAACCTACGCTGGTACGGCTCACGATAAGTCCTCCTGCGAGCAACAAACGGTTTTGGCGTAACGACCGTTGCAACGATTGATCCTCTGTGAGCTTTTCTATTTCCCGATCGGGGTAACACATTAACGGAAGCCCCAGGATACGGTATCAGAGACGACCCCTTCTGATGAGTCTTGTAGATTGCACGGTTGCTCCAGCTGGCCTTAGCTTGCTCAGGCTGTTGGGATCCATTGGTGTTGTCGATTTCATTATTTCGCTCCTGGTACGGCCTGTAGTACCTTGACTGCGGCTGACCCAGTGCTTGGAAAGGGCGACTGTGCTGTCCGTGGTAGCGTGAAGCTGGTGTTGTGGTACCACCATTGTAGTCCTGATAATCATCAGGGGACTGTGGGATGCGATTGTCTATGAATTGAATCGCACCCGCAGATGGCTTGCTCTGCTAAAGTCTTGGAGAGATTACAACTCTTCAACCAAATAATATTGTTTTTAAATTAAATAAAAGCAGAGCTTTAATAGGTTATGGTATGTCTCAAACAGATAATAAATACGAGTAAATCCACGTTATACTTTATTTTTACGTATTTATAGTGCAAGTTCAAGATTAGCAATAAGCCCATTTAGATTGTTTAATAAATCTTTAAAATATGTTTTAGAAGAAATAAAAATAAATACAATTCTTATGAAATATATCAGAACTTGTCAATATTTGACTTTTACAGATAACTTGATGTTGTTAATCTTGAACTTGTTAAAAGATTTAAGATAGGACTAAAGTATACAAGAACTTAGTATAACAAGTTCAGACTTAAAGACTATCATTAGAAATGTTTAAAGAAGTCAATGAGGTCACATAAAACTTACTCATTCATATCTATGTGGAATTATTTTTTAAGATTAGTTTTAAGTGTAAATATAATTAGTTTTAAGAAATAGAAATAATAAGTAATCTGTAATTTAGGTTAAGATCTTTGATAATATTAGTTATATTATAATGTTCTCTTGACACCAGATGCTTGCAATTACATGTAATGCGGCATGTAAACCCCAAAACTCTTAACACCAGCGTTTACTCGCTGTGGTGAATGCTTATGACTCATTACGGGCGTTGGCTCTTGTGTTACAAGCAACAAGTAGTCAGAAGTAAAATGGCGACCAGTCGAATACATAGGTTGTATCAGTGTCGTTACTTTTGTTAGTTTAAATATTATTAACGGGTGTTAATATAATTTAATAATTGTGAACAATGTTATTAGTTATAACAGGTGTTAGAGTTATGCAGCAAATGTAATGTTAAATACTAGGTTGTATTATCATTAAGAACATTGTGTTGGTAATCTATGAACAATCGAAAAACTGCGCATTACGGGGGTAACACGCAAAAACATTGAAAGAACTGTATTGTATTTTAATCAAGTGTTACTTTCGTTGTGAATTTAATTACGATTAATTCGCTTTATTCAGATGTAATTGTATAATTTTGTGAAATGATTAAATGAACTATTAATATCCAAACTATGTGTTTACTAGTATAAAAGAAACTATGTTGTTATGTTATACTGCAAATTGATCGTCTCAACGGATAGTTGTAGAAATTACCTACAAATTGAGGCTCATATGGGATTGAATAGTTCTAGGCTGCAAATTAGGATCTCAACAGGTGGTTGTATATTCTAACCTGCAAAGCGGAGTCTGAACCGGGATGGTATTAGATTCAAAAACTACTATTTGTAAAATTAAAATTCTACAAATTGGGGGCTCAACCGGGATATATTTGGATGGTTAGAGGGTCTAGTCTACAAATTGGGGGCTCTCAACCGGGATAAGGCAAAACCAAAAATATTCAGTTAAGATTATTTTTAACCTTAGAACCAGACTTATTGATCAACGGGATAAGGCAAAACCAAAAATATTCAGTTAAGATTATTTTAACCTTAGAACCAGACTTATTGATCAACGGGATAAGGGTGAAATCAAAAATATTCAGTTAAGATTATCTTTAACCTTAGAACCAGAACAGTTGACCAGCGGAATCAAGAGGAAAACTTAGTGTACAGTTTGCTCATTAAAGTAATTGTACAGTAGTGAAAATTATAACAATGACACAAGAATTAGACAATTTGTCAGTGGCAGAGTTACGACAGGAACTTAATTTTGTTGGACTTAGTCAGCGTGGGAATCGTGCTGAATTATTGTCAAGAATGAACTCGTTTAATAGCTGAGTCGGTGAACAGAGTAATAGGTCTGTAAACAATGAAACAGTCAATAAAACTAATTATACATTTTTAGATTTAGAATTGGCTTTACCTAAATATGATGGGCTTAAAAATGTTAGATTATGGATTAAACAATTTGATGATTTCTGTGACCAGGCAGAAATAGATACAAAATACAGATATTTGTATGCCAGGAGATTGTTGACTGATACAGCAAAACAATTTGTTAATTTCGAAACCAGGATAATAAATTGGGATACATTTAAATCGTATTTGATTGATTAATTCGATACGAGTTTAAATAGCGCACAGGTTCACAAAATGCTTCAACAAAGGGTGAAGAAATCAGGTGAAAGTATTCGTCAATATGTGAATGATATTTTAGATATAGCTCGACAAGCAGACGTCGAAGAAGCAGCTATTATGGATTATATCATAGCAGGCATTCGCGACAGTGCAGTTAACAAAGTAATACTTTATGGAGCTGAGAATATTGAAAAACTTAGACGTAAGCTGGAACAATATGAAAAAATGAAAATGGATACCCAGGACTATGATAGGAGATCTAGGCAGGTACCACAACTAAAATTGAGACAACAGGTAAGAAGATTAAATGTTTTAATTGTGGTTCGTTATCACACTCATCTAAAGTGTGTCCTGATAAAGACAAGGGTTATAAATGTTTTAATTGTGGTAATTATGGACATGTTAGCCGAAACTGTAATACTAAAATAAAAACTGTTAAAGCGGAGCATAATGTTATGAAAGTAGAAATGATAAAATCAATTTGTGTTAATAACAGGAGTAATGTAAATGCTTTAATAGATACTGGTAGTGATTTATCAGCAGTGCGCGAAGATTATTTTAAAACATTAAAGAATGTTAAATTAAATAACTCTGCAATAACAATACGTGGTTTGTCAAACTCTAGAGTAAAATCTTTAGGTAGAATTGAATTGGACATTGAAATTGATTCAGAACATTACGTTAGTTATTTTGAAGTGTTACCATCTCATGCAATGCATATGAACATGGTGATAGGATTAGACATTATAGCTAAAGCTAAAGTAGTTATTGATAAAACAGGTGTTAAATTTCATAAACTTTATAACGATAAAGATGAAGATGAAAGTGAGGTTAAACAAATAATGACAATGAAAATAGACTATGGTTATAAAGAAAGTGATCTAGACTTATCTCACATAAACGATAAAATTGTTGTTAATAAAATACCCGAGTCAGTGGACAATGACAAACAAAAAGAGTTACGCAACTCTGAAAGTGAAAAGACAGTTACATTGAAAATTGATACTCCTAAATTTTCTAGACCGCTTAGACTACCACCTGCAGATCGACTAGTTGTTGCAGAGCAGCTGAGTGAAGGGTCAGAAGAGGATATCATACAGGCAGCCCAGGAAATGAACGACCTAGGTTGTGCAATGAAACAAGGCAATGTTCGTCTATCTAAGGATAAGGTAAAAGCAGCCAAGCATTTTCCGAAGCCGAAGATGAGGAAACAAGGCAATGTTCGTCCCTCTAAGGATAAGGTTAAAGCAGCTAAGCATTTTCCGAAGCCGAAGAAGACGCAACAAGCAAAGAATTATACCAGGAAGTGTATAACAGAAAATGAATTGAAGATTGGGGTTAAAATGAAAACCAAACAAGACACTGTTCGTTCCTCGAAGGATAAGGACAAAGCCGTTAAGCATTTTCCGAAGCCGAAGAAGACGATAGAAGCAGAAGAAATACAAAATGAGTTTGTAGGAAAACGCAAGAAGCTGAGAGAAGAGGATAAAGGAATTATTCTAAGAGTTCAGCAGGAATACAGGACTAGCTACGGTAGAAGATGTAAAACGACAAGCAAAAAGTATAAACATATTCTCGTTATAGTAAATGCTTTTACAAAGTTTGTTTGGTTGTTACCTACTAAAGCAACAGGAGCTAAAGTTAAAGCTAAAATCAAAGGACCATACAAGATAACGAAAATTAAAGGAAATGATCGTTATGACGTGGAGGAAGCAGGAGAGTATGAAGGGCCAGACAGGACTTCTACATCAGCAGACAAGATGACATCATGGGCAAGGATGATTGTAGCAACTGAGGACAGTTACTAGTCAGGAGAGGCCGAGATGTGGGATTATTTTTTAAGATTAGTTTTAAGTGTAAATATAATTAGTTTTAAGAAATAGAAATAATAAGTAATCTGTAATTTAGGTTAAGATCTTTGATAATATTAGTTATATTATAATGTACTCTTGACACCAGATGCTTGCAATTACATGTAATGCGGCATGTAAACCCCAAAACTCTTGACACCAGCGTTTATTTGCTGTGGTGAATGCTTATGACTCATTACGGGCGTTGGCTCTTGTGTTACAAGCAACAAGTAGTCAGAAGTAAAATGGCGACCAGTCGAATACATAGGTTGTATCAGTGTCGTTACTTTTGTTAGTTTAAATATTATTAACGGGTGTTAATATAATTTAATAATTGTGAACAATGTTATTAGTTATAACAGGTGTTAGAGTTATGCAGCAAATGTAATGTTAAATACTAGGTTGTATTATCATTAAAAACATTGTGTTGGTAATCTATGAACAATCGAAAAACTGCGTATTACGGGGGTAACACGCAAAAACATTGAAAGAACTGTATTGTATTTTAATCAAGTGTTATTTTCGTTGTGAATTTAATTACGATTAATTCGCTTTATTCAGATGTAATTGTATAATTTTGTGAAATGATTAAATGAACTATTAATATCCAAACTATGTGTTTACTAGTATAAAAGAAACTATGTTGTTATGTTATACTGCAAATTGATCGTCTCAACGGATAGTTGTAGAAATTACCTACAAATTGAGGCTCATATGGGATTGAATAGTTCTAGGCTGCAAATTAGGATCTCAACAGGTGGTTGTATATTCTAACCTGCAAAGCGGAGTCTGAACCGGGATGGTATTAGATTCAAAAACTACTAATGTAGATAAAAAAATCTACATCTATTTATTAGAGAATCCCAACTAATTTGGGATTGGAAAAACATATTGGGATTTGATAACTCATTTTTTAGGGATCGTTTTCTTAATTTTTGATTGAAATAAAGGTTAACATATATATGTATATTGACGTTCCTATTTTTTATTTTCAATATACAATTTAATGTACAAAAGTTGACGAAGTTCTGCTTCTATCAAATTTGATTTTTAGTTTTGCCACTTGTTTTATCTCTGCGAAAACGTTACTGAAGAATATTTTTAATTTTTCGCAACCATCGTAATAAAAAACTTCATGGATAAACAACCTATAACAACCACAGCCCAGCTATAAGTAGTAAATAATAGATCACTCACAAACTTGTATGCGACTCTGTTGTCTAATAGAGATATCAAATCATCAGACGTGACGTACAATGCAGTGGTAATTTCTATATCCTTGAATCAAATAACCATGAAAGAGACAAAATGTCTATTTTAATTGTTTATATCTTCTATAATATGGGAAGTTATTAAAAAGTAATTGGACATTTGAGTCATATAGTACATACAGTAAATTTTTATAGAAATGAAAACGTACTTCACAATCCAGTTTGATTTAGTGCCCCAATTTTAAATATATCTGTACCTAAATGTTAAATGTAAATGTATTAATTACTTTGGTGGTGATAACTAACAGAAAATGAGGTAAAAAATTAAAAAAACAAATACCACGTTTTTTTTTTTAAAATACTACGAATTATTTTATCAAACTCTATATTAATATAAGATATAGCATATGAATATTGCTTCAGTGGGGACGATGCTTTAATCTCACTTTACCAATAAAATTTGACAGTTTTCATGGCTGAAATGTCATTATCATGTATGTTAAGTCATGACTTAAGCTATAGTACCTAAAGAGAATAATCCTAAAAGTAAACTATATGAAATGATGTCATGTCATGATGGCAATTTACGTGGGCGATGGAATTTGTTTTGTTAGTGAACTTCTATTGTGGGCCCTTTAATGTATATTGGTTTCTTTTAATAATAAATAGTAAAATGATATAATTTTATTGAACAAGCAAACAGATTAACAAAATAATAAATTGCTGAAAACAAAAATATGCATCAGGTGTACGAGTATGTCTGTATGTTTTCGTGCAGGAGGAAGTAACATTGAAATAAACAATTGCCCTTCCTAGTGTATAGAGAAACTGTCATAATGGACCTTTAAAGAAAATAAATTTTGTAATGTCACCATTCCAAAGACACCAAAACAAGGTGGTACGTAGCTTTACTAATGCAAAGCTACGAGATGTCGGGTTTTGCAACCTAAAGTGAAAGATGTCTGGTTTTGCAACCTAAAGTTAAAGGGAATCCCAACTAATTTGTGAGAAAAACATATTTAATTCTTCAATATACGAAATATTATCCTCAAGGACTACACTGTAGTATTCCTAGAGATTATAAACAAATATTAAAAAACATATTGGGGTTTGATAACTCATTTTTTAGGGATCATTTTCATAATTTCTGATTGAAATAAAGGTTAACATATAATATGTATATCGACGTATCTTATTTTTACTTGGTTTTGCCTGGTTTTGCAACAGTTTTGACTGATTTTATCAGGTTTTGTTTTTTCTTTCAAATCGATTGCAAAATAAGTCATTCTGAATGTTTGCTTCGAACCCCCATTATTTATATTTTTAATATGAAATACTGAAAATATTATTATTATTAATATTTTGTATATTTAAAAGAATAAATTGACATCATATGTAAGTATCTAATTTAGATAAGTACCTATATCAAACTAAAAAAAAAATAGATGCATACCTACTTGATTAGAAAACAAAGTAAACACAATTACTAAAATGAAAAATAAGTTTATAATCTATCGAATAATATTAAAGATTAACTTTAGATAAATGCTACAAAATTCTGTGTAAAACTTAAATAAAGTTTTCCCAGAAATTATACATCAATTCAAATTGTACTTCACCCCCTTGTTAATTTTGTGATCTTGTGTAGGTGACTTGACTATCTATTTTCATAAGCAACATTTTTTATTTCATTTTTCGGACATTACTTTTCTCTTTCTGCATTTTCATGAAGTAATTTCCTTAACAATATCAGCAGCAACAACTTTACCGTTCACAACAACAAATTGGAGATCACCTTCACTCATATCTTCATGCAAAATACTAACTGCACCATTAATATGCTCGTATGCATCATTTCCTGCATTTTCAACTTCCAGTTTCTTTAAAAACACAATCTTAAGAGAAAATTAATTAAAATAAAACAGTAAAAGAATTACCAAAAGATTAATTAACAAAAACCGATGAATGCAACGCTATAAACAAACACAAATAACTCTGCTCACTAAAATACAGGTTGCAGGGAAGACAGCTGATTATAAACAGTGTTGTCAACAAAACATAACTGACTTTAATTGAATTAGAGAATAAAATTAGAGAATAAACTAGAATAAATCAAAAAATACTTTTATTATTTAACAAATAACAGGTTTTGCTACCGCATTATACGCGACGGCCATATTGTCAATGCTTTTTAAGCCAACAGTACCTGGTTTTGCATCCGTTCCTCTGTCTCTGGTTTTGTAAACGATCGAATTTTTTAATTTAACTTTTCTATTATTTCATGTTTGATTTTTCACTCGTGAACCTCATAGATTTGTACGAATTGACGAGCTGAATCCACCGATAATAATAACTCAATTTTTCATTTTTTGTCAGATATCGGGTATTGCAACTAGGCTACTCAAATACGCTCTGCTACATTAGGAATAGAAAATCTAGAAAATCTGAACCGCGATTTAACGATGCCCACCGTAGACGAAGATGGCAGGAAGGCAGCAAACAAACATTTACTGCAACTACAAAACCTCCACAATAAAGAAATTCGGAATAAAAGCAACTGCTCAATACCATAGAGAATCTGCACAGATTGAAGAGGGCCAAGCCACAAGACCTGACCCTGCGATTCTGCTGCTACGAGTAAAAATCGCACAAACACAAATATTTTCTTAATCTTGTTAAGGTGTACGAAAGGAGGACAGATAATAAGATGAATAAAACACTGATTATACACATTATAACATGCGACTGCATTTATCTACTATATAAAAATAAGTCGGGTTTTCCTTCCTGACGTTATAACTCCAGAACGCACGAACCGATTTCCACGGTTTTGCATTTGTTGAAAAGGTCTCGGGCTCCGTGAGGTTTATAGCAAAGAAAATTCAGGAATTCAGGAAAAATTTCAACAGAAAAGCGGGAAAATTTTTTTTCACATACAGCGCTATCTCTGATACATAGCAAAGATACAAACCAATATTTTAAGTAGATGGCGCCGGTGCGTGATACATTGTTTGACAGCTACTCATTGTTCTCTGCTCAGTTAATTTCATGTGACAAACCGGTATTGTGTTCACTGTGAAATTGTGAAAAAAAAGTTATTCGTTTCCTAACATTTCAATTGGAAATCATCAAATCAATCACGTGTATTGTGCAAATTTTTATTCAATTTCAACAGCAGGCATTTGTCTTTAAGGTGGTAAGTTGAACTGTGTAAATTATGTGGATCGTGCATTTCAGGTTACATTCACTACTCTGTCCATAGTCCAAAATGCCTAGAGGACGACGTGCGAACATCGGCCGCCGCACAAGACATGCAAGCCAGCAACAAGTGTATTCATAGAACTTAAGCGAAGAAAGACAAAATATAATAAGAGAAAATGCCCAATTGAGACAACGCGTGAGCACACGAAGGTCATTGGCATCATACAATCGCTTGGCATTCCAATATGATCCCACTGCGAACTACAGTGATGATGAAAATTTAGATATTGGACCAACGACGACTATATGCCGATATTGCAATGCGTTAAAGTTCAAAAGAGAAACGGCTGGATTGTGCTGCGCAAGTGGAAAAGTCAAACTGGATCCATTATTTACACCACCACAGCCACTGAAACTATTGTTCGATGGAAGTGATCCCGATTCCAGCCATTTTCTTCAACACATCCTTGAATACAATAACTGCTTTCGCATGACTTCCTTTGGAGGTAATATCATTCGAGAAGGCAGCTTCATGCCGACTTTCAAGGTAAAAGATACAACACACATAACCAATCACTCACACCAACACAATGAATTGCAACACATAACTAAATATACACCACACACTACACCATCACACGATCAGAAGTTACACCGTATTCTTCAACAAATGATTGATTGCAATTACAGACACAAGGACAAATATATCATTTGCATGGTTCAATGGTGCCAACACCAGATGAACCGCATCAATTTCTGCAAATATATTTCATTTCGTCGATGGTGGATCAGCTGAATGTGCGGTGCAATATACAGGGAACACAACAGTTAAAGAGACGAATTATTGAACAGTTGCAAGCATTTTTTTACGCTAATAATGCTGTGGTTAATATATTCAAAACAGCATTGGAACGAATGCCATCAGATACGCACAAATTTGTCATAAGAGCGGATTATACCCCAACAGGTTAACATGTGCGAAGATTCAATGCACCCACCGTTAATGATGTTGCTGCAATTATTGTTGGCGATCCAACTAAATCCCGAGACATTGTCGTTCAGCGAAGAAGCAATATCATGCATCGTGTAAACGAGACACATCGTTTGTACGATGCGTTACAATATCCAATCATTTATTGGCAAGGGCAAGACGGATACGACATCACGTTAAAGATGGTCGATCCAATTTCAGGTACAATATTTACAAACTAATTATTGCTATTATTGGTTTCCATTAACAATTCATTTAATTTTGCATTTTCAGGCGTATCAACGAATAAAAATCTAAGCGCAAAGTTTAAACAGCAGTTATTCGTTGCGTGTTCACGAGTTGGGAAACCATCCGCTTTGTTTGTTAACGTCAGACCAAAGAACAAAAAATGTGGTTTACCAAAGAGCACTTCAATGAAACGGATAATTTGAGGACACGTATAACGCTTCGATTCAGTATTTACTTTGGATTCACTTTCATTTACTTAGAGAAGTTCAACTAAATAACACTAATCGAAATGAATTCATTACTGTTGTGAAATGAAATAAAATTTTTCCTTTTCAAATATAAAACAAAAAAAAAAAATTTCTTCATCTTTTAATCACCAAACGAAATGTTATATAAAACGAAGCCATCTGATGGCGAAACGGAGTTCGCCGGGTTTGCTAGTCTACTATATAAAAATAAGTCGGGTTTTCCTTCCTGACGTTATAACTCCAGAACGCACGAACCGATTTCCACGGTTTTGCATTCGTTGGAAAGGTCTCGGGCTCCGTGAGGTTTATAGCAAAGAAAATTCAGGAATTCAGGAAAAATTTCAACAGAAAAGCGGGAAAAATTTTTTTCACATACAGCGCTATCTCTGATACATAGCAAAGATACAAACCAATATTTTAAGTAGATGGCGCCGGTGCGTGATACATTGTTTGACAGCTACTTATTGTTCTCTGCTCAGTTAATTTCATGTGACAAACCGGTATTGTGTTCACTGTGAAATTGTGAAAAAAAAGTTATTCGTTTCCTAACATTTCAATTGGAAACCATCAAATCAATCACGTGTATTGTGCAAATTTTTATTCAATTTCAACAGCAGGCATTTGTCTTTAAGGTGGTAAGTTGAACTGTGTAAATTATGTGGATCGTGCATTTCAGGTTACATTCACCACTCTGTCCATAGTCCAAAATGCCTAGAGGACGACGTGCGAACATCGGCCGCCGCACAAGACATGCAAGCCAGCAACAAGTGTATTCATAGAACTTAAGCGAAGAAAGACAAAATATAATAAGAGAAAATGCCCAATTGAGACAACGCGTGAGCACACGAAGGTCATTGGCATCATACAATCGCTTGGCATTCCAATATGATCCCACTGCGAACTACAGTGATGATGAAAATTTAGATATTGGACCAACGACGACTATATGCCGATATTGCAATGCGTTAAAGTTCAAAAGAGAAACGGCTGGATTGTGCTGCGCAAGTGGAAAAGTCAAACTGGATCCATTATTTACACCACCACAGCCACTGAAACCATTGTTCGATGGAAGTGATCCCGATTCCAGCCATTTTCTTCAACACATCCTTGAATACAATAACTGCTTTCGCATGACTTCCTTTGGAGCTAATATCATTAGAGAAGGCAGCTTCATGCCGACTTTCAAGGTAAAAGATACAACACACATAACCAATCACTCACACCAACACAATGAATTGCAACACATAACTACATATACACCACACACTACACCATCACACGATCAGAAGTTACACCGTATTCTTCAACAAATGATTGATTGCAATTACAGATACAAGGACAAATATATCATTTGCATGGTTCAATGGTGCCAACACCAGATGAACCGCATCAATTTCTGCAAATATATTTCATTTCGTCGATGGTGGATCAGCTGAATGTGCGGTGGAATATACAGGGAACACAACAGTTAAAGAGACGAATTATTGAACAGTTGCAAGCATTTTTTTACGCTAATAATGCTGTGGTTAATATATTCAAAACAGCATTGGAACGAATGCCATCAGATACGCACAAATTTGTCATAAGAGCGGATTATACCCCAACAGGTGAACATGTGCGAAGATTCAATGCACCCACCGTTAATGATGTTGCTGCAATTATTGTTGGCGATCCAACTAAATCGCGAGACATTGTCGTTCAGCGAAGAAGCAATATCATGCATCGTGTAAACGAGACACATCGTTTGTACGATGCGTTACAATATCCAATCATTTATTGGCAAGGGCAAGACGGATACGACATCACGTTGAAGATGGTCGATCCAATTACAGGTACAATATTTACAAACTAATTATTGCTATTATTGGTTTCCATTAACAATTCATTTAATTTTGCATTTTCAGGCGTATCAACGAATAAAAATCTAAGCGCAAAGTTTAAACAGCAGTTATTCGTTGCGTGTTCACGAGTTGGGAAACCATCCGCTTTGTTTGTTAACGTCAGACCAAAAAACAAAAAATGTGGTTTACCAAAGAGCACTTCAATGAAACGGATAATTTGAGGACACGTATAACGCTTCGATTCAGTATTTACTTTGGATTCACTTTCATTTACTTATTTTTTTTTTTTTTTTTTTATTTAACGTCGGCCTATTTCCGATGCTGAGTCCTATCACCGACGACCTCCTTCAATGTTGGCAGTATTTATGGTGTCGTGGCCTCATATATGTGGGCTACACCACTGCCTAATAACTGTACGATTATGTATGACCATAATCAATATAAGTTCATAATAACCAAACCCAGAAAATATATATCTGGTCCGGGGATCGAACCCGAAGACACAGCAGTCGGCGTCAAGCATCAATGCTCTCGCCCACTGTGTCGTCTTCATTTACTTAGAGAAGTTCAACTAAATAACACTAATCGAAATGAATTCATTACTGTTGTGAAATGAAATAAAATTTTTCCTTTTCAAATATAAAACAAAAAAAAAAATTTTCTTCATCTTTTAATCACCAAACGAAATGTTATATAAAACGAAGCCATCTGATGGCGAAACGGAGTTCGCCGGGTTTGCTAGTTCACTATATTTTGGAAAGATATTAGTTCCATAGAAAAGAAAATATATATAGAATGGAAACTTGGGTATGTTTCAAGACCTTTTTTTAACGAAAATCCGGCCGCAAGGCGCCACTGCTCTGCTGCAATTTTACACGAGTTTACCAAAGCCTTTTTTAAATGCTTTTCATAAAACCAGAAAAATTTAAAAATTTAATTTTATATCAAATTTAAAATTTAAAAAAAACATTATTATAGACATAAATTACATCATTTTTAAGTATAATAACACATATATTATAAGTATACTTTTTACATTTACAATATACTCTGTAATTTAATTTTAATTGTTTTATACTTTTTATTTTAGAAGTTTTGTGTTCAAATTTTTCGTGATATTTATGAGCCAAATTATTGAATTTAGTTTGAGATTTCAGAGATAACCAGTGGGGCTAACGCGACAGGATCCAGTGGGATCAGGCGTAAATAAAAAAATCAGCTGATTTATGCTAAGGTATCAGTCCATGATTAGTTCAATTGTTTTCTACATATAGGATCCTATGGACACTTAAGTGTTACTTACTTTTATGTCGTAAACGATAGAAAGTTGAAATTTTTCATGTGCATTAAGCTATTTAAGGCTAATATTTCTCAAAAATTAGAAATTCAAAAATTGAAGAAGGGGGGGTTAAAGAAATTCAGGGGCCCGGTAGGAAACTTTAGAGAAATTTCATATTCTGAATTCTAGAATAATTAAGTATATTATTAATGAAAAAAAATTTAAAATTTCTAAATTTTATTTCTATGTTCCAACTGTATGTTTATATTCTTATATTCTTATGATCTTATGTTCTTATATGTTTGGTACTGAATTTTGTATGGCAGCGCGAAAACGGCTAACACGATCTTTTTGAAAATTTCCTATTTCGTAGAGAAAAAAATTCTAAGACTTTTGGCCTCCCCGGATTTTTCCCTGAATTTCCTGGAAACCCGTAATTTGGAAAAACTGGAAAAAAAGTGATCCCTTTTTTGCTCTATTACTTTTAAGTCGTAAACGATAGAAAGTTGAAATTTTTCATGTGTAAGCTATTTAAGGCTAATATTTCTCAAAAATTAGAAATTCAAAAATTGAAAAAGGGGGGGTTAAAGAAATTCGGGGGCCCGGTAGGAAACTTTGGAGAAATTTCATATTCTGAATTCTAGAATAATTAAGTATATTATTAATGAAAAAAAATTTAAAATTTCTAAATTTTATTTAGGGGCACGGGAGCAGTATTTTCCGAGAGTAAAAATTGTGCTAGAAAGTTGAAATTTTGTATATAGGCTAACCTTGGTAACTTATTTACGAATCGAAAAAGAAAATTCCAAATTTTGAAAAAAGTTGGTCAAATAACGCATAAATTAAAAATATTTTTTATTTTGATAAAAAAAATATATTTTTTAGTCAATTTATATGTGTCAATGTATATGTGCGAGTTTATTTATTATTTCAATTTAAAAGTAGATCAGTGAAATATGAAATTTAATTACGAATTATTTTATTGGATTCAAATGATACATGCCAAAAAGACGTCGCATTGCGACGGGGGTAAACTAAAGTATATTATAATGTCCCAGGTGTATATTTATATTCTTATATGTTTATGTGTTTACATGTTTGGGTCGAATTTTGTATGGCATCTCGAAAACGGCTCCAGGGAAGTTTTTAAAAATTTCCTATTTCGTAGAGAAAAAAATTCTAAAACTATTAGCGTCCCCGGATTTTTCCCTGAATTTCCTGGAAACCCGTAATTTTGGAAAAACTGGAAAAAAAGTGATCCCTTTTTTGCTGTATAACTTTTAATTCGTATAAGATAGAAAGTTGAAATTTTGCATGTGTATTTATACAAAAAAATATGGTTAAAAGTTAGAAAATATTTTTTTTTTTATTTTAACATGCACATTTGTCACACCTGTGCTGCCATATATAATATAAAATTAAAATTATCAGTAACTTCTATATTTTTTATACTTGCAGTAGTACCAACTGTCTCTTTTTTACTTAAACATAGTTGTGAATGAGGTAAAAATAAAATTTTTAATGAAGTAAATAGATTTCTGTACTTTTAAATAAGTTTAGAGTAGGGGATAAAGTGAAATTTTTTACAAAAAATAAATTTTTACATACAAATATATTGTTAAAAGTTATTAAATATTTTTTTTAATTTTAACATGCACATTTGTTAACACAATTGCTGCCTCATATAATATAAAATTGTAATACATACTAATTTTTATAATTTTTTATACTTGCAGTAATACCAACTGTGTCCATTTTACTTAAACTTTACTTAAAGTGGTGATAGAAATAACAAAATTAAAATTTTAATAAAATAAATACATTTCCGTTACTTTAAATTAAGTTTAGAGTGGGGGAAAAAGTAAAATTTTATACGAAGAAATAAATTCTTACATACAAATATATTGTAAAGAGTTAGTAAATTTTAATTTTTTTATTTTAACATTCGCATTTGTTTACACAATTGCTGCTATATATATAATATGAAATTGAAATTATAACTAACTTTTATATTTTTTATACTAGCAGTAGTACCAACTGTGTCTTTTTTACTTAAAAATAGTGGGGAAGGAAGTGAAAAACTAAAATTTAAAAAAAATAAATACATTTCTGTTTTATCAAAATAACTTTAGAGTAAGGGATAAAGTAAAATTTTATACAAAAAAAGAAAATTAACATACAAATATATGATTAAAAGTTAGAAAATCTTTTTTTTTTATTTTAACACGCACATTTGTTTACACAAGTGCTGCCATATATAATATGAAATTGAAATTATCATTATCTTTTACATTTTTTATACTTGCAGTAGTACAAACTGTGTCTTTTTCACTCAAATATAGTGGTGAAGGAAGTGAAAAATTAAAATTTAGCAAAAATAAATACATTTAAGTTTCTTTAAAATAACTTTAGAGTGCAGGATAAAGTGAAATTTTATACAAAAGATTTAATTTTTACATACAAATATATGGTTAAACGTTAGTAAATAATTTTTTTTATTATTTTAACACGCGCATTTGTTTACACAATTGCTGCCATATAGAATAGCAGCGAATAGAATAAAATAATACCAGCTGTGTCTATTTTACTTAAAAATAGTGGTGAAGGAAATGAAAAACTAAAATTTAAAAAATATAAATACATTTCAGTTTCTTCAAAATAACTTGAGAGTGGCGGATAATGTGATATTTTAAACAAAAAAATAAATTTTTACATACAAATTTATGGTTAAAAAATAGATTTTTTTTTTTTTTATTTTAACATGCACATTTGTTCACCCAAGTGCTGTCATATATAATATGAAATTAAAATTATTTCTAACTTTTATATTTTTTTTACTTGCAGTAGTACCAACTGTGACTTTATACTTGAAAAAAGGAGTGAAGGAAGTAAAACAATTATAATTTAAAAAAAATAAAAACATTTCTGTTTCTTTGAAATAACTTTAGAGTTGGGGATTAAGAGAAATTTTATACAAATTAATAAAATTTTACATACAAATATATGACTAAATTTAGAAAATATTTTTTTTTTATTTTAACATGCACATTTGTAACACCATAAAATAAATTTTTACATACAAATATATTGTTAAAAATTAGTAAATAATTATTTTTTTATTTTAACATGCACATTTGTTCACACAATTATAATTTAAAAAAAATAAAAACATTTCTGTTTCTTTGAAATAACTTTAAAGTGTGGGATTAAGAGAAATTTTATACAAATAAATAAATTTTTACATACAAATATATGACTAAATTTAGAAAATATATATTTTTTTATTTTAACATGCACATTTGTCACACCATAAAATAAATTTTTACATACAAATGTGGGATTTAATTTAGGATTAGATATAATTAGTTTTTAAGAAATAATAATTATAAAGAACTCTGTCATTTAGGTTAGGAACTTTGCTAATATGAAGTTATATTTAATTGTTTAAATGTAAATGTTTTGAAACAACTTGTAGACCCCTCTAAGCCGTTCGCTTACAGCATGCACAGCGAGTGTCTAAGAGAACAGGTCACCAAGCGTTCGCTGACTATTGAATGCTCAGAGTGTTTGTTAAAAAAAGATGGCTGATACGTAGGTATACACAGTGTGTATGGCGTCTTTTGTGAATTCAAGAAATGTAATGTTAGCTAGTGGTTAATGGCATTGAGAATTGTAATCAGTATTGCTAGGTGTAATATTTGTTATTGTTATAGGCATAAATAGTGGAGTTTTTGCAAACAAGTATAGTGTTAATTACTAGGTTGTATTTATCATTATAAATCGTTGTGAATGTAAACTATGTACTATTTATACTACGCATTACTTTGTGATATGCAATCATTGAAAGGTCTTCAAACCTAAACATTGTATATAAACAAGTGTTATTATTATTGTGAACTCTCTTTTGATAAATTAACTTTATTGTGATGTAATTGTTTTTTTCTTTGTGGAATAATTAAATAAACTACTATTATTCAAAAGTTATGTGTTAACTTATTCTTAATAAACTATATTGTTATTGGGGGCTCAACTTAAGGATTGAAATGAGATCAAAACAGCTACGTCAACAAGGATAGAATTATTGTCACCCCACACTTGAGAGCGTCAACCGGGATAGGTTTAATAGTCACCCTCACACAAATATATTGTTAAAAATTAGTAAATAATTATTTTTTTATTTTTCCGTGCACATTTGTTTACACAATTGCATATATAATATAAAATTGAAATTATTACTAACTTTTATATTTTTTATACTTGCAGTAGTACCAAGTGTGTCTTTTTTACTCAAGAATAGTTGTGAAGGAAGTGAAAAACTAAAATTTGAAAAAAATTAATACATTTCAGTTTCTTCAAAATAACTATAGAGTGGCGGATAAAGTGAAATTTTAAACAAAAAAATAAATTATTACATTCAAATTTATGGTTAAAAAATAGACATTTTTTTATTTTAACATGCACATTTGTTCACACAAGTGCTGCCATATATAATATGAAATTAAAATGATTTCTAACTTTTATATTTTTTTGACTTGCAGTAGTACCAACTGTGTCTTTTTTACTCGAAAAAAGTAGTGAAGGAAGTATACAATTATATTTTTTAAAAAAAAATAAAAACATTTCTGTTTCTTTGAAATAACTTTAGAGTAGGGGATTAAGAGAAATTTTATACAAATAAATAAATTTTTTCATACAAATATATGACTAAATTTAGAAAATATTATTTTTTTTTATTTTAACATGCACATTTGTCATACCTGTGCTGCCATATCTTTATATATAAAAGAAAAACGGGTTTGTTACAACACTTATAACTCGAGATCTGCTGAACCAATATTCATGGTTATTGATTAGTTGGATTTGTCTCCGCCCCGAATAGCATAATACATCTTAAAAACAATGAAAACTTGATATGTGTAATGAATACTTAATCATTTCAATAAATGCTGATTTCATGTCAAACATTTGTTGTCCAATCCTGTCAAATACTGTAACAACTATTCATGTGTGCGTTCAGAAATTTATTTTTTGTAAAATGTCTCGAAAGTTCAGGTACTGTTATATTTGTTTGTTTTAGACATTAATTTGTGTAAATTATTTATTAATTATTTAATTTTTAATTTTAGAAAATAATAACTAAGATTTATTGTACAGGTTAACAAAAAAGTAAATGTCTTTTTATAGGTTATCTATAATTTTTCTTGATAAGCTATTCATATGTAGTGGTTATATACTCTTTGAGCTATTGTCTATGTCTCGAAAGTGGTTTTTTGTGGTTTTATGCGAGTGCACATTCAGTATTAATATTAATGTAAATGTCTTTTTATAGGTTATCTATAATTTTTCTTGATAAGCTATTCATATGTAGTGGTTATATACTCTTTGAGCTATTGTCTATGTCTCAAAAGTGGTTTTTTGTTGTTTTATGCGAGTGCACATTCAGTATTAATATTAATAACAATGCCGCGTCCTAGAAGATCTAAAGTTTTAGTAGCATCAAAAATCATCATATGGGACGAATGCACAATGGCGCACAAACGCGCATTGGAAGCACTAGACCGAACATTAAAAGATCTGCGCAATGACTCGAGATGTTTTGGTGGTGCAATAATTTTATTATCTGGCGATTTCCAACAAACACTGCCAGTCATTCCAAGATCTACTGCTGCCGACGAAATAAACGCTTGCCTCAAAGCATCAAATCTGTAGCGATATGTAAAGAAACTTCAACTGTCTGTAAATATGAGAGTTGCATTGTTGAACGATCTATCTGCTGATGATTTCTCGAAGCAATTGCTGACTATCGGTAATGGCCGTGTTCCTGTTGACAAATCGAGCGGTTTGATTTCATTTCCTCCAAATGTTTGCAATTTTGTTTCATCAAAAGACAAGCTTATCAACAAAGTATTCACGGATATCATTGCTAACCACAAAAATACTAAATGGTTAAGTGAGCGAGCAATTTTGGCCGCTAAAAATAAAGATGTAGATGACCTCAATTTTATAATTCAAAATCAAATCGTAGGTACTCTGTATTCATTCAAATCTATCGAATGTGTAACAAACGAAGAAGAAGCCACTAATTATCCAAGTGAATTTTTAAACTCCTTGGATGTGCCTGGTTTACCACCGCACAATTTAAAAGTTAAGGTTGGCTCGGTAGTCATTATGCTTAGAAATTTAAACCAACCAAAACTGTGCAATGGAACGCGTTTGGTGATAAAAAAACTGATGAGCAATGTGATTCACGCGTCGATACTTAAAGGAAAATTTAAAGATGAGGAAGTTCTTATTCCAAGGATTCCGATGATCCCAACGGATATGCCATTTGAGTTTAAACGAATTCAATTCCTGATTCGTCTTGCCTTCGCCATGACAATCTTCGACTATTTTTTCCTCAATCTAGAAAATGCATGTTTTTCTCATGGTCAATTGTAAGTGGCATGCTCACGTGTCGGCAAACCATCCGCTTTATTTGTTTTTGCGCCTGATCAAAAAACAAAGAATGTCGTTTACCACAAGGTGCTTGAATGAAAATCCCATTAATGAATTAATCCGAGTGTATTCCAATCTGCACAACATAGTTTTCAATCATTTTTTTCTGACATGAGTTTGAATTACTTAATTATTATTATTTTTTTAATTTTTATTCTCATTCTGTATGTTTTCATCATCATTCATCATAATAAAATACTTTTATGTTTCTATCTATATTAATAAATATTATTTTGTATCATTGTATTACGTTCATCAAAGCCTAAATTATTTCAGCTAAAAGGTAACACGACATTCATTGACTGTTAGGCGGTACGAAGTTCGCCGGGTCAGCTAGTATAATATAAAATTGAAATTATTACTAACTTTTATATATTTTATACTTTTAGTAGTACCAACTGTCTCATTTTTACTTAAACATGGTAGTGAGGGAAGTAAAAAAATAAAATTTTAATAAAATAAATGCATTTCCGTTACTTTAAAATAGGTTTAGAGTGGGAAATAAAGTAAAATTTAATAAAAAAAAAAAAATTTTTACATACAAATATATGGTTAAAAACTAAAAAATATATTTTTTTTTATTTTAACATGCACATTTGATCACACAAGTGGTGCTATATTTAGTATGAAATTGAAATTATTACTAACATTTATATTTTTTATACTTGCAGTAGTACCAACTATGACTTTTTTTACTTGAAAATAAAAGTAAAGGAAGTAAACAATTATAATTTAAAAAAAAAAAATTCTTTTCTGTTTCTTCAAAATAACTTTAGAGTGGAAGATAAAGTGAAATTTTAAACAAATTAATAAATTTTTACATACAAATATATGACTAAATTTAGAAAATATTTTATTTTTATTTTAACATGCACATTTGTTTACACCTGTGCTGCCATATATAATATAAAAATAAAATAATCACTAACTTCTATATTTTTAATACTTGTAGTAGTACCAACTGTCTCTTTTTACTTAAACATAGTGGGAATGGAAGTAAAATAATAAATTTTAATAAGAGAAATACATTTCTGTTACTTTTATATAAGTTTACAGTGAGGGATAAAGCGAAAGTTTATACAAAAAAATTAATTTTTTCATATGGTTAAAAGTTAGAACATATATTTTTTTTTTATTTTAACATGCACATTTGTTCACACAAGTGCTGCCATATATAATATGAAATTGAAAATATTATTATATTTTTTTTTTATACTTGCAGTAGTACCAACTGTGTCTTTTTTACTCAAACATAGTGGAAGGAATTAAAAAAATTAAGTTTTAATAAAATAAATACATTTCTAAATCTTTCAAATAAGTTTAAAGTGGTGGATAAAGTGAAATTTTATGCAAAAAAATATATTTTTACATACAAATATATGGTTAAAAGTTGGAAATTTTTTATTTTTTTTATTTTAACATGCACATTTGTTTACACAATAACTGCCATATATAATACAAAATTAAAATTATTAGTAACTTTTAAATTTTTTTTACTTGCAGTAGTACCAACTATGTCTTTTTAACTTAAACATAGTGGTAATGGAAGTAAAACAATAAAATTTTAATAAAATAAATACAATTCTGTTACTTTAAAATAAGTTTAGAGTGCCCGATAAAGTGAAATTTTATACAAAAAAATAAATTTTTACATACAAATATATGGTAAAAAGTTAGTAAATAAGGATAGCAAGGTTTAGATTGGGAAATGAGGAGAAAGGAAATAGATACTAGGAAAGTAGAAAGGAAAGAATATGTAGATTCTGCTGAACGGAAGACGAAACACTGGAGCACATTAAGTTTGGTTGTCAGGAAAAAGTAGTGAGCGAGATGAGTATGAGGCAGCTATTAAAGGGAGGCAGTGAAGAAAAAAAAGTGTATAGCGGAAATAGAAAAAAGGAAAGAAAAACAGGGCAATAAATAATCTCGTATCTGGGTTGCATGGGGAACATGAAGAAAGAGGAAGTACTAAAAGAGGTAGTGAAGGGAAGCAGGAGAAAGAGAGAAGTAGCAAGGAAACAGTTAAACTTCAGTTCATAAAAATAGAGGATTTGCGGAAAGAAGATAAGGACAAGGGGAGGATGACGGAGATAGAGACAATAAATAAATAGTAAAGGAAGAGAGTCAAGAAGAAATAGGAAATCATGAGAGACAAGAAGAAATAGTAAAGGTAGAGAAACAATGAGGAGTAAGAAGCTGTTAGAATTATTAAAAATGGAGCATTGCTGTAAGGAGCATTGCTGTTGGAATTATTTAAAATGTTAGAATATTTTTAAGTTTAGGTTAGCAATGAGATGTAATTACGTGATCTAATATTGAAAGAATGTAAAGTATAACGACACACACATTAAATAAATAAAAAAAAATTGGTAAATATTTTAAAATAAAAGAAATGTTTTATTATTTTAAATTTTAGTGTTCTAGTAATTTCTTCTTTACTTTTGAGTAAGAAGAACACTGTTTATAGTACTGCAAGTACATAAAATATTACTTTTAATAATAATTTCAATTTTATATTATAGATGGCACGCAGCACTTGTGTGTCCAAATGGGCATGTTAAAAAAAAAGAAAATTTTGTACTATCTTTTTATAAAATTTGACATTACCCTTTACTGTTAAGTTATTTTTTTAATAATTTTAATAATTATTTAGTTAATTTTATTGTTATATAAGGTCATACTGAAGCAAATATGGACATATGGGTAGAGCTATGGGGCAGTGCCAGCAATTCAAATATAGAAATCCTACAAAGGTTTCAAAATAAACTTTTAAAGCAAATCCTTAACGTGCCTCGATTCGTTCCAAACTGGTTAACACATCAAGATCTAGGGGTTCCATATATAAGAAGTGAAATTAAGGATAGCAGCAAGAAATACGTAAAAAGATTAGAAGTTCATCCAAATGAATCAGTTGTACAACTTTTCCAGCATAAACCGATTAGACGACTGAAACGTAAAAATCCAATTGACCTACCAAATATGGTGTAGAATAGGTTCCATATGTACTAAATATTATTGTAATAGGTTAAGTCAAAGGGTGAGTCATCGATGGATGGCAAGCTCGCATGTCATTTTTTTTATATATATTCCCAAAATTTAATTAATGTTCTTCGAGGACAGATTGTAAATTATGTATGTTGTAAAATAAAAAAAAAAAAAAAAGTTATTTTAAAGTAAGAGAAATGTTTAATTTTTTTTTTTAATTGTAGAGTTCTAGTAATTTAACCTTTATATTACTAAAAGGATACAGTTGATAGTACTGTAAGTACTAAAATATAACAATTATTATAAATATCAATTTTGTATTATAGATGGCAGCACTGGTGCGCAAACTGTGGCGGCACGAACCACTAGATTTAATAACGACACGTTGTTGAAACAGACAACCATAGGTTTTGAGTATAGCAATTGTTTTTAAGTAATTACTCTTGTTACAAAATAATAACGATGTACATTTAGATTCTGTTAAGAATAAACTTGATTTAAATTAATAAACATAGTAGTCAAAAATACTACATTGGTGACCCCGACGTGATCAAGTTTAAAAAACACGTTACAAAGTCTTAATCGTGATAAATTACATTCATCAACGGTAAAAAAAAAAGATGCAACACGTGCCAGAATCAAACCCGTACGCCCGTACAACAACAGTCTGATGGCCAGCAAACGATGCCGGTACAATTTGTCACTCAGCAGTCTACCAGACTGTGACGGTTTTCTCAAAAAACGGACAAAACATCGGATACACCAACGGATACACCAACGGATACACCAACGGATACACCAACGGATACACCAACGGATACACCAACGGATACACCAACGGATACACCAACGGATAAACCAACGGATAAACCAACAACACCAAGAAACATCGCACAAAACAGCTCTCATGTTTTCACCTAAGCAATGGTTAGACATATTACCAACTGTCTTACTTGGCCTTAGGACTTCTTTCAAGGAAGATTTTCAAGCTACACCAGCACCAGCTACACCAGCACCAGAGAGACTAAAAACCACGCTACACTAGCAAAAACAGATCCACATCAATGGACCTCAAACCTTGCCAACACAGCCACATCAATGGACCTCAAACCTTGACAAACCCTTACCAACATTAAGTGACTTTCAAAACTCCCCTTGAAATCCACTTAGGGGGGAGTGGATGTGGCGGCACGAACCACTAGATTTAATAACGACACGTTGTTAAAACAGACAACCATAGGTTTTGAGTATAGCAATTGTTTTTAAGTAATTACTCTTGTTACAAAATAATAACGATGTACATTTAGATTCTGTTAAGAATAAACTTGATTTAAATTAATAAACATAGTAGTCAAAAATACTACAAAACATAAGCATGTTAAAAAAGAAGAAAATTAATTAACTTTTGATAAAATGTTACATTACCAGTCTAAAGTTACTTGAAAGTAAAAAAGATGTTTTATTTTTTTTAAAATTTTAGTGTTCTATTAATTTCTCCTTTATATTAGAGTAAAAAGGACACAAATAATAATACTGTAAGTACAAAAAATATAACTTCAAATTTGTTTTTCAGACGGAAATATTTGTGTGCACAAATAGGCATGTTAAAACACAAAAAAAAAAACAATTTTTTTTCTAAATTTCAGTAATATTTTACATTACTCCTCACTCAAAATTTATTTTAAAGTAAATGAAATGTTTGACTTTTTTTTAAATTTTAGTGTTCTATTATTTTTACCTCTATATAAGTGCCTTCGCTTGCAATCATTATAGTCTAACAGCGACTTTGATTCAGCCGATTTTCTGTTATTTTACATATATTTCTATCTTTTACTACTCTGCTGGCGCAATTGTTTTGGAGTACAGTAAGCCGTCATTGATTACTGTATTAGAAAGAAATTATCATTTAATTCGTATTAATTTGCCTGTGTAGTCATTTTACTGTCAGTCATACGGTCAAGTTGTGTACGCAAATATTTGCTATTGTTAGATTTAGAAACGGTTTGCAATATTATTGGCCTTAGCGTAAAATTCAACCGGGTTCTTATTATCCTTGTGGCTTGGAATTTTCTTAATAGATTCTTTAAGTTGAGTTGTCAATAACAAAGCAATTTGTTGGACATTTATTTGCAGTTTTAAAGACATTTTATTGCCATCATAAAATACGCAATTTCGATATTTCCTTACTCAAAATTTATTTAAAACTTTATTAGCATTTATTATATTATATTAATTACTATTGTGTTGGGCATAATAGTTTTCAGTGATTGTTGTTTGTATACTCTAGTTATTATTATTTATTTAATTAGTTTTTTGTGCTGATATCCAAATAATCAACTTTTGTTTGGCTTTGAAAGTTATTACAAATATGGCTGCTTTGAAGAAGTTGAATGCAAATATGCAGTCACAAAAAGCCAAGTTAGACATTTACATTGATCTAGTCAATAATATCAAACTTGATGACCCCCGTACATATGATTTAAAAACTATTAATGTACACATAAGTATTTGTCAGCCACTGCAGTGGGCCTGCGAAAACACATGTGTGAAATTACATGAATTAATTAATAAGGATATGGTCGAAAGTATACAAATTGAAAAAGAGCTTGCTGACTTTATCATGAAATATACCGGCCTTTGAGACAAATTTAATAAAATAATAAATCTTTTCAAGTTACCGCATAGTCCTATAGAATTGCCTTGAATTTCAGTCCCTGAGTTAAGAGGCGACGCGTCACAGTATGCTTTTAAATCTAGCTACATCAGTCTAATACATACTCAATCCAGATTTAACAATCATAAGAATCTTCACCTGTTAAGAAGTTCCTTAAAAAAGAAGCGCTTGACACTATCATCTCAATTGAAATCGATGAAAAAAATGTTGCGATCCACCAAAGCAAACATTCTAAAGAACATCAACACACTTGAGAATATCATTCCAGTCGAACATCGCTGGGATGTGATCTCTGGTAAATTAGATTCCACAAAGTTCATATGGCAGTCGTCCCCTACATCTAAAGTTGATTTTCTAACTATTGACTCTCTATTATCATTCATGACTGAGAGAGAGTTTGACCCACCTGCTTGTAGACAAAAAGACACAGCGGTCATTCGTAGTCGCGCAACATAGTAAATGCCAATTTTGTAAGGATAACCACAATATGTACAAATGCCTGAAATTTTTGAGCTTATCTGACACTTCCCGTCAAAAGGCAATTCAAAACCGAAAGTTGTGTACTAATTGTCTAGGTGCCAGTGCTTCAAATCAAAATTGTCCTACTTATTATAATTGTTGTAAATTCAGTAAGCGTCACCGCACCGTATTGCATTCGCCTCAGTCGCAACAGAACGTAACCCAACCAAGTGCGCCCAGCAATACGTTTACAGCACACGGCGTAGGCTCTGCTCGAGTGTTACTTGCTACCGCATTAGTTAACATAAAGTAGCAAACAGCAACGGACCGTTAATTTTAGTTTGTGCACTTTTAGATAAGGGTATCCAAACTAGTCATATACGAGTACTCGTATATTAACTCTATTCATATATATATATATATATATATATATATATATATATATATATATATATATATATATATATATATATATATATATATATCTTACTATTATAATGTTCGTAAAGTTTCAATTTAACATGGAAAACTCATAAGAAGTCATAGATATTTATATTTATATATATATATATATATATATATATATATATATATATATATATATATATATATATGTGGGATTATTTTTTAAGATTAGTTTTAAGTTATTATAATTAGTTTTAAGAAATAGAAATAGTAAGTTATCTGTAATTTAGGTTAAGATCTTTGATAATATTAGTTATATTATAAAAGTACTCTCGACACCAGATGTGACATGTAAACCCCGAAACCCTCAAACACAGACACTCGCTATAGTGTATGCTTACGAGTCATCAGGGCGTTGTCTCATGGATACGTACAGCAAGTCGTAACCAGAATGGTTCAGTGTTCAATAGAAAATGGCGATAGAATTATACTAGTTGTATTTGGTCGTTATTATGTGAATTAAAACCAGTTAAATTTATTACTAGGTGTAATATCTTTAATATTGTGATTAGCGTAAATGTTTTAGTTAGACAGCAAATTTAATGTTTAGTACTAGGGTGTATTTTCATTAAGAATATTGTGTTGTTAACTATGGACAATTGTAATGGCGTACTACGTGTAACGCAAAAACATTGAAAAGAACTGTATTGTATTTTAATCAAGTGTTATTTTCGTGTGAATTTAATTACGATTAATTCGCTTTATTCAGAAGTAATTGTATAATTTTGTGTAAATATTTTGTGTAAATATTAAATGAACTATCAATATCCAAATCATGTGTTTGCTCGTGTAAAAGAAACTATGTTGTTATGTTATACTGCAAATTGATAGTCACAACGGATAGTTGTAGAAAGTAACCTACAAATTGGAATCTCAACAGGGTTATATTTGGATGGTTAGAGGGTCTACTCTACAAAGTGAGGCTCATGTGGATTGAATAGTTCTAGGCTGCATAATAGAATCTCAACAGGTGGTTGTATAATCTAACCTGCAAAGCGGAGTCTGTACCGGGATGGTAATAGATTCAAAAACTACTAATGTAGATAATTAAAAAAGTCTACAAATTGGGGGCTCCCAACCGGGATAAGGGCGAAATCAAAAATATTCAGTTAAGATTATTTTTAATCTTAGAACCAGACTAATTGATCAACGGGATAAGGGCGAAATCAAAAATATTCAGTTAAGATTATTTTTAACCTTAGAACCAGACTAATTGATCAACGGGATAAGGGCGAAATCAAAAATATTCAGTTAAGATTATTTTTAACCTTAGAACCAGAACGGTCAACTGTTCTGCGGAAACTGTTCTCCAGAGGAATCAAGAGGAAAACTTAGTGTACAGTTTGCTCATTAAAGTAATTGTACAGCAGTGAAAATTATAACAATGACACAAGAATTAGACAATTTGTCAGTGGCAGAGCTACGACAGGAACTTAATTTTGTTGGACTTAGTCAGCGTGGGAATCGTGCTGAATTATTGTCAAGAATGAACTCGTTTAATAGCCGCATTTAGAATTAGCTTTACCTAAATATGATGGGCTTAAAAATGTCAGACTATGGATTAAACAATTTGATGATTTCTGTGACCAGGCAGAAATAGATACAAAATACAGATATTTGTATGCCAGGAGATTGTTGACTGATACCGCAAAACAATTTGTTAATTTCGAAACCAGGATAATAAATTGGGATACATTTAAAGCGTATTTGATTGATGAATTCGATACGAGTTTAAATAGCGCGCAGGTTCACAAAATGCTTCAACAAAGGGTGAAGAAATCAGGTGAAAGTATTCGTCAATATGTGTATGATATTTTAGATATAGCTAGACAAGCAGACGTCGAAGAAGCAGCTATTATGGATTATATCATAGCAGGCATTCGCGACAGTGCAGTTAACAAAGTAATACTTTATGGAGCTGAGAATATTGGACAACTTAGACGTAAGCTGGAACAATATGAAAAAATGAAAATGGATACCCAGGATTATGATAGGAGATCTAGGCCAGGTACCAAAACTAAAGTTGAGACAACAGGTGAGAAGATTAAATGTTTTAATTGTGGTTCGTTATCACACTCATCTAAAGTGTGTCCTGATAAAGACAAGGGTTATAAATGTTTTAATTGTGGTAATTATGGACATGTTAGCCGAAACTGTAATACTAAAATAAAAACTGTTAAAGCGGAGCATAATGTTATGAAAGTAGAAATGATAAAATCAATTTGTGTTAATAACAGGAGTAATGTAAATGCTTTAATTGATACTGGCAGTGATTTGTCAGCAGTGCGGGAAGATTATTTTAAAACATTAAAGAATGTTAAATTATATGACTCTGAAATAACAATACGTGGTTTGTCAAACTCAAGAGTAAATTCTTTAGGTAGAATTGAATTGGACATTGAAACTGATTCAGAACATTACGTTAGTTATTTTGAAGTGTTACCATCTCATGCAATGCATATGAACATGGTAATAGGTTTGGACATTATAGCTAAAGCTAAAGTAGTTATTGATAAAACAGGTGTTAAATTTCATAAACTTTATAGTGATAAAGATGTAGATGAAAGTGAGGTTAAACAGTTAATGACAATGAAAATAGACTATGGTGATAAAGAAAGTGAACTAGACTTATCTCATATAAACGATAAAATTGTTGTTAATAAAATTCCCGAGTCAGTGGACAATGACAAACGAAAAGAGTTACGCAACTTTAAAGTGAAAAGACAATTACATTGAAAATTGATACTCCTATATTTTCTAGACCGCTTAAACTACCACCTGCAGATCGACTAGTTGTTGGAGAGCAGCTGGGTGAAGGGTTAGAAGAGGATGTCATACAGGCAGCCCAGGAAATGAACGACCTAGGTTGTGCAGTGAAACAAGACATTGTTCGTCTATCTAAGGATAAGGTAAAAGCAGCCAAGCATTTTCCGAAGCCGAAGAAGACGCAACAAGCAAAGAATTATACAAGGAAGTGTATAACAGAAAATGAATTGAAGATTGGGGTTAAAATGAAAACCAATCAAGACACTGTTCGTTCCTCGAAGGATAAGGATGAAGCCATTAAGCATTTTCCGAAGCCAAAGAAGACGATACAAGCAGAAGAAATACAAAATGAGTTTGTAGAAAAACGCAAGAAGCTGAGGATAAAGGAATTATTCTAAAAGTTCAGCAAGAATACAGAATTAGCTACGGTAGAAAATGTAAAACGACAAGCAAAAAGTGTAAACATATTCTCGTTAAAGTAAATGCTTTTACAAAGTTTGTTTGGTTGTTACCTACTAAAGCAACAGGAGCTAAAGTTAAAGCTAAAATCAAAGGACCATACAAGATAACGAAAATTAAAGGAAATGATCGTTATGACGTGAAATAAGCAGGAGAGTGTGAAGGGCCAGACAGGACTACTACATCAGCAGACAAGATGACATCATGGGCAAGGATGATTGTAGCAACTGAGGACAGTTACTAGTCAGGAGAGGCCGAGATGTGGGATTATTTTTTAAGATTAGTTTTAAGTTATTATAATTAGTTTTAAGAAATAGAAATAGTAAGTTATCTGTAATTTAGGTTAAGATCTTTGATAATATTAGTTATATTATAAAAGTACTCTCGACACCAGATGTGACATGTAAACCCCGAAACCCTCAAACACAGACACTCGCTATAGTGTATGCTTACGAGTCATCAGGGCGTTGTCTCATGGATACGTACAGCAAGTCGTAACCAGAATGGTTCAGTGTTCAATAGAAAATGGCGATAGAATTATACTAGTTGTATTTGGTCGTTATTATGTGAATTAAAACCAGTTAAATTTATTACTAGGTGTAATATCTTTAATATTGTGATTAGCGTAAATGTTTTAGTTAGACAGCAATTTTAATGTTTAGTACTAGGGTGTATTTTCATTAAGAATATTATGTTGTTAACTATGGACAATTGTAATGGCGTACTACGTGTAACGCAAAAACATTGAAAAGAACTGTATTGTATTTTAATCAAGTGCTATTTTCGTGTGAACTTAATTACGATTAATTCGCTTTATTCAGAAGTAATTGTATAATTTTGTGTAAATATTTTGTGTAAATATTAAATGAACTATCAATATCCAAATCATGTGTTTGCTCGTGTAAAAGAAACTATGTTGTTATGTTATACTGCAAATTGATCGTCACAACGGATAGTTGTAGAAAGTAACCTACAAATTGGAATCTCAACCGGGTTATATTTGGATGGTTAGAGGGTCTACTCTACAAATTGAGGCTCATGTGGATTGAATAGTTCTAGGCTGCATAATAGAATCTCAACAGGTGGTTGTATAATCTAACCTGCAAAGCGGAGTCTGTACCGGGATGGTAATAGATTCAAAAACTACTAATGTAGATAATTAAAAAAGTCTACATATATATATATATATATATATATATATATATATATATATATATATATATATATATATATACGAGGCATGTTTTTTAAGTAAGTACCGTTTTGCGTTTGCTGGTTACCTACATCTCTTGTCTACGCACTGACGCCATTACAGTCTGATTCTTCATTGTATACGTTGTTTACTGAGTGTTTAAGATGCCTTCGACAATCGTGAGTCCCGCCGATTGTGAAGTACGGGCTGTTATACGATTTCTTAGTGCTAAAGGCGTAAAACAGATCGATATTCATCGTGAGATCTGTGAAGTTTACGGACAAAACATTATGAGTGATGGAATGGTAAGGAAATGGGTGAGAGCATTTAAAGATGGGCGCACAAATGTGCATGATGAAGAACGAAGTGGGCGTCCTTCGGTCTTTAATGAAGATTTTGTGCACAAAGTGGAAGAAAAGGTGAGAGAAAACAGACGCTTTACAATTATATCAATGTGCGACTGGTTTCCTCAATATTCTCGTAGTGTTTTGTATCGCATTGTGACCCAGAACTTGAATTACCGGCAAGTTGAGAAAGGGTATCGTTTTGCTGCATGACAATGCCCGTCCACATGTGGCTAATCGGACCAAAGATCTCATCAAATCTTTTAAATGGGAAACTCTAGATCATTCTCCATACAGCACAGATCTGGCGCCCAGCGACTACCATTTGTTCCTGCACTTGAAGAAACACCTGGGTGGTCAGCGTCATCAAAACGATAACAAAGTCAAAACAGTTGTGATACAGTGGTTAACAAGTCAGGCGGCAGAATTTTATGAGGGGGGTATTCAAAAACTGGTGCCTCGTTATGACAAGTGCCTCAATATTCACGGAAATTATGTAGAAAAGTAGATTAAGGTACAGGCTTTCATGTAAAAATAAAATTATTGCGATATCTTTGCACGTCTTTTCCTAATTCCAAAACGGTACTTACTTAAAAACACGCCCCGTATATATATATATATATATATATATATATATATATATATATATATATATATATATATATATTCCGGTAACAAAATCGTATATGGTATCTTCTAAACGGCGTCTACAAAGTTTTTTAAATTTTGATATTATGTAAAGGACGAATTTCTAAGACTTTCTACGTCCCTGAATTTTTCTCTGAATTTTCTGGAAACCCGTAACTTTAGAAAAACTGAAAAATTCTAAAAAATACTTTTGCAAATATCTGACGAACTAGAAAAGATAGAAAACTGAAATTTGGTGTGTGTATTGAGATCATAATTGTGCACATTTGACAATAGTTGGACATTTAAAATTTAAGTTCAGTAGCGGCGTGAATTTCCGGGGGCAATGTTAGAATAGAGTTAGGACGTTCAAATTTAACATGTAGGCTTGCTGTAGATAGTTATTATTGAAAAAAAATAAACAGCCCCAAATTTCCAGTGACGGCGGGAGTTGATACAGTAAGAAATATTGAAAAAGTAGTATTAAAACTTAGGGTATGTATTGAGACACTAATTGCGCATGTTTGCCAATACTTGGATTACCAAAATTTTAATTCAGTAGCGGCGTGATTTTTTGGGGGCAATGTCGCAACAGAGCTAGAACGTTGCTATTTAAAACGTGTGCCTTATATAGAATGTCATTAAAGACAAACTATAGAAAACTGTAACATTTTAGAGGCGGCGGGCGCTGGGGGCCAAAAACCAGAAATATGAAATATATAGAGATGAAGGGCTATAGTCTGAAAAAAATGTTCTTAGATACAAATAAAATAGATCCCCGTGCTAAAATTCAACAAACGTGTTCAGTAGCAGAGGTATGTGGGGGGTACTAATGCTAAAATATAAATACAAAGCTGAAATTTAGTATGCAGATATAGATTGACATATTAATAGCAAATATAAAAAAAACTACATTTTCTTAAGTGTAACACTAGAGTGGGGGTGATAAACCGAGTATAAGAACAAAATAGAGGTACAACGATGTTATTTTGCATGTAGAATATTAAATAGAAGCACAATAGTTCTCTATAAGTTAGATAGTCAAATTACATTCAATAGTAGAATTGAATTGATTTTTGGTGCGTTTGTTGTGCTGTGAAATCGAACAGAAGTGAGAGGTATAGGGGGGAAATAGTAAACAGCCCCAAATATCAAATTAAAAAAATAGAAACTACGCATGTTGATATTTGCGAAAAATAAATTTAACCTTAGTAGCGGCGTGAAATTGGAGAAATGGGGGCGGGAAAGGCTTTGTCAAAGAGCTCAATTTTGAAATTTCGATCATTTATAAAAGTAGAGGTAGATAAAGGTTATAAAGGTAGAAAGAATTGTTACGAGCAAAATAGATTGTTATGCCTAAAATTTGACAATTTTATTTCAGGAGCGGGGATTAATGGGGAGACTAATATTATAAGGTAAATATAAATACGAAATATAGAGTGTAAGATTACAGTACAGTTTTAATCATGTAAATGAATTGCTGTAATAGCGAATTGGTAGTGTCTGATTGGAGAAGAGTGTGGCGCTGGGGTTCAGTTCTAAGTAACGGTGGTGTTAGAAGTAGTGGCTATAGAGTATAATGGCTCTGAGAGGTAACCGTATTGCAGAATATGTGCTTTGGTGCTGAAAGTGAGGGTGGCGGGGTATGGGGATTGAATCGAAAGTGCAATAATGGTAAGGAGAAGGCCTAGAGATGAGATTATTAGGAGCGAACTGCTAGGCTTTCTTAAAAACATAAATGAATTGATGTAATTAGTAGGTTTACATTGAAATTATTGAAAATTTTAATAAAGATTTATCTTATCGAATAATTATTAAAAAATAATGTACTTCTAAGGATGAAATTTAGTATGCAGGTTGCCAGTAAAGTATTAATTTGGAAAACTAATTGTTAAGAGATTAGTACGCAGGGGGTGGAAGTGCAGGATTATTTAATGATTGCGCTAAACGGGAGGTATAGGAAAGTGCCCTAATAAGCGATGATGTTCAGTTAAGCTGTAGTGTTGCAAGTGGGCGCATTATGGCAAAGGTGCAGATGATTACATTTAAAAGTGCGAGAACCATACAGAGCATGGAGCCAAGAGGTGATTGATGTTTAGGGGCGGGGCAGTGGACATTGTTCAATACTGTGCTTTATTATGGTAAATGATAATTTTACGCAGCGGGGGCGCTGTGAAAGTACTCTAAGGACCGACGATGCTCAGGGAAGAAGCGATGCAAAGTGCTAAAAGTAGGAGGCGCTTTATGGCAGAAGTTTAGAGGAATCAAATTAAAAGTTCGGAAACGTAAGAGAGCATGGAGCCAAGAGGTGACGATTGGGGCTTATGGGCGGGGGCACTGGAGACTGGTCAATACAGTGTTTTATTACTGTAAATAAAGGTATTATAACAAAATAATATTTTGCATTTTATTTGCGATATATACAGCAGACTTGGAGGGGGTAATGGAAAGAGGACAAGATAGGGGGGTGCTAATAGGAAGACACTACAAGATATGGACTTTAGCATACGCTGACGATATAGTCCTATTGGCAAAAAGGAAAGAAGAGCTGCAGGAGATGGCTCACCGGCTAGGGAGATATATAGACAGGAAAGGACTAGAGTTAAATGTGGAAAAGACAAAAATTATGGTATTTAAAAAAGGGGGTGAAAAAAGAAGACATAAAAGGTGGAAATACAAGACAGAGGACATTGAAGAAGTAGAAGAATTTAAATATCTGGGCTACACTTTTAAAAAGAACAATGGAGAAGAGGCTCAGATAAGGGAGGTAGCAAAGAAGGCGGAGCTAGCAATGCGACGGGTATGGAACTAGGGGAAAAGGTATTTGGGGGGGACATACAAAAGAGAATATGGATGTTTGATCGACTGATAGCCAGTATGGAGCAGAGGTTTGGGGGTGGAAGGAGCAAGAAAAGTTGGAAAGAATACAGGTGAGATATATTAAATGGTTACTAGGGCTGGACAGGTGCACGCCAGGATACATGGCTATGGAGGAGCTAAAAAGGGATAAGATACGAATTAAAACAGGGGAAAGAGCAGTAAAATACGAGGAGAAATTGAACAGAGCAGAAAGCAAAATTTTAAAGAAAATAAGAGAGGATAGCATAAAGAATGGGGGAAGGGAGGAGGTACAAAAAAGAGAAAATAGTACTTTGAAAGGAATGGAATGGCGATCCAGAAGGCAGAGAAGAGAAGAGAAGGAGGAGCAAGTGTGGAAGAGGAGCTAAGGAGAAGGGATAAGGAGATACAACAGCAGGAGAAAATAGGAAAAATAGAAAAAAGTAAATACAATAAAAGATATAATAGGTTATGAGAAAATACTGTGCCTCAGTACCTTATAGAAAAAGACATAAAACACATATGAAGAACAGCGAGTTTAAATTGGGAAATGAGGAAAAAGGAAACAGATACTGGAAAAAGAGTAAGGAAAGAAATTGTAGAGTGTGCGGAGCGGAGGACGAAACACTGGAGCACATTAAGTTTGAGTGTAAGGAAAAAGTAGCTAGCGAAAGGAATATTGGCCAGCTATTAAAGGGAGGCAGTGAAGGAAAGAGTTGTATGGCGGAAATAGTAAGAAGGAAAGGAAAAACAGAAGAATAAATAAGTTGGTGGAGAATAATGTAAATTTAATTGTAAGTTAAAGTATATGAAATGTATTAAGAATGTAGATTGTAAAGCCGAAAGGCGAACAATAAACAATATTTCAGGATTATTTTCTATAACTTTTATTTATTCACAAATATTAAATACACGTCGCTTTGCAACGGGGCGAAGCGCTAGTCTCTATTATAATGTTCGTAATGTTGCAATTTAACATGGAAAACTCATAAGAACTCATAGATATTTATATATATATTTAGAGCGATATTTATATATATATATCCGGTAACAAAATCGTATATGGTATCTTCTAAACGGCGCCTACAAAGTTTTTTAAATTTTGATATGATGTAAAGGACGAATTTCTAAGACTTTCTACGTCCCTGAATTTTCCCCTGAATTTCCGTGGAAAAACTTATACTGAAAAAACTGAAAAATTCGAAAAAATAATTTTACTAATATCTGACGAACTAAAAAAGATAGAAAACTGAAATTTAGTATGTGTGTTGAAATCATAATTGTGCACATTTGCCGATAGTTGGAAATTTGAAATTTAAGTTCAGTAGCGGCGCGAATTTCCGGAGGCAATGTTAGAATAGAGTTAGGACGTTCAAATTTAATATGTAGGCTCTCTGTAGACAGTTATTAATAAAAAAAAATAAACAGCCAAAACACCCAAATTTTCAGTGGCGGCGGGAGTTGAGACAGTAAAAGCTAGAAATATTGAAAAAGTGGTATTTAAACTTAGGGTATGTATTTAGACACTAATTGCACATGTTTGCTAATAATTGGATTACCAAAATTTTAATTTAGTAGCGGCGTGATTTTTTAGGGGCAATGTCGCAACAGAGCTAGAACGGTGATATTTGGAACGTGGGCCTTATATAGAGTGTCATAAAAGACAAGCTATAGAAAACTGTAACTTTCCAGAGGCGGCGGGCGCTGGGGGTCAAAAGCCAGAAATATTAAATATATAGAGATGAAAGGCTATAGTTTAAAAAATATGTTCTCAGATACAAATAAAATATATTCCGTGCTAAAATTTTAAAAACTTTTTCAGTAGCGGAGGTTTGTGGGGGGTACTAATGAAATAACTACTAAAAACGAAATAATAAAAAACTAAAATTCAGTATGCAGATATAGATTGACATATTTATTACGAAAATATAAAAAAAAAATACATTTTCTTAAGTGCAACATTAGAGTGGGGAGTGATAAACCGAGTATAAGAACAATATAGAGGTAAAACGATGATATTTTGCATGTAGCATATTAAATAGAAGCACAATAGTTCTCTATAAGTCAGATATTCAAATTACATTCAGTAGTAGAATTGGATTGATTTTTGGTGCTTTTGTTGTGCTGTGAAATCGATCAGGAGTGAGAGGTATAGGGGGGAAATAGTTAACAGCCCCAAATATCAAAAAATAGAAAAAGTGAAAAATAAGAAACTATGCATGTGCATATTTGCGAAAATAAATTTAACCTTAGTAGCCACGTGAAATTGGGGAAGTTGGGGCGGAAAAAAGCTTTGTCAAAGAACTCAATTTTGAAATTTCGATCATTTATAAAAGTAGGGGTAGATAAAGGTAGAGAGAGTTGTTACGAGCAAAACAGATTGCTATGCCTAAAATTTGAAAATTTTATTTTAGGAGCGGTAATTAATGGGGAGACTAATATTATAACGTAAATATTAATACGAAATATAAAATGTAAGATTACAGTACAGTTTTAATCATGTAAATGAATTGCTGCAATATCGAATTGGTAGTGCCTGATTGGAGGAGAGTGTGGCGCTGGAGTTCAGTACTAAGTAACGGTGGTGTTAGAAGTAGTGGCGATAGATTATAATGGCTCTGAGAGGTAACCGTGTTGCAGAATATGTGCTTTGGTGCTGAAAGTGTGGATGGCGGGGTATAGGGATTAAATCGAAAGTGCAATAACGGGAAGGAAAAGGCCTAGAGATGAGATTATTAGGAGCGAACTGCTAGGCTTTTTTAAAAACATAAATGAATTGATGTAATTAGTAGGTTTACATTGAAATTAGTGAAAATTTTATTAAAGATTTATCTTATCGAATATTTATTAAAAAATAAAGTACTTCTAAGGATGAAATTTAGTATGTAGGTTGCCAGTAAAGCATTAATTTTGAAAACTAATTGTTAGGAGATTAGTACGCAGGGGGTGGAAGCGCAGGAATATTTAATGATTGCGCTAAACGGAGGGATAGGAAAGTGCCCTAGCGAGCGATGATGTTCAGGTGGGCTGTAGTGTTGCAAGTGGGCGCATTGTGGCAAAGGTGCAGATAAATACAATTAAAAGTGCGAGAACGATTCAGAGCATGGAGCCAAGAGGTGATTGGTGTTTAGGGGCAAAGCAGTGGACATTGTTTAATACTGTGCTTCATCATGGTAAATGATGAAGCGCTGTGAAAGTACTCTAAGGACCGACGATGCTCAGGGAAAAAGCGATGCAGAGTGCTAAAAGTTGGAGGCGCTCCATGGCGGAAGTTTAGAGGAATCAAATTAAAAATTTGGAAACGTAAGAGAGCATGGAGCCAAGAGGTGAAGATTGGGGCCTATGGGCGGGGCACTAGAGACTGGTCAATACAGTGCTTTATTACTGTAAATAAAGGAGTTATAACAAACTAAGGAAATATAAATTTAAAAAATAATATATTTTAGCGAAAACTACTTAAAAATAATTTTTTGCATTATTTTCAATTTATCAAATAACTTTTATTTATTTACAAATATTAAATACACGTCGCTTTGCGACGATGCGAAGCGCTAGTCTTACTATTATAATGTTCGTAATGTTCCAATTTAACATGAATAACTCATAAGAACTCATAGATATTTATATATATATATATATATATTTCCGGTAACAAAATCGTGTATGGTATCTTCTAAACGGCGTCTACAAAGTTTTTTAAATTTTGATATTATGTAAAGGACGAATTTCTAAGACTTTCTACGTCCCTGTTTTTTTCCCTGAATTTCCCTGGAAAAAATTATTCTGGAAAAACTGGAAAATTCGAAAAAATACTTTTGCAAATATCTGACATACTAGAAAAGATAAAAAACTGAAATTTGGTGTGTGTATTCAGATCATAATTGTGCACATTTTCTAATAGTTTTAAATTTGAAATTTTAGTTCAATAGTGGCGCGAATTTCCGGGGGCAATGTTAGATAAGAGTTCGGACGTTCAAATTTAATATGTAGGCTCGCTGTAGAAAGTTATTAATGAAAAAAAATAAACAACCTCAAATTTCCAGTGGCGGCGGAAGTTAAAACCGTAAAAACCAGAAATATTGAAAAAGTAGTATTAAAACTTAGGGTATGTATTGAGACACTAATTGCGCATGTTTGCCAATAATTGGATTACCAAAATTTTAATTCAGTAGCGGCGTGATTTTTTGGGGGCAATGTTGCAACAGAGCTAGAACGTTGATATTTGGAATGTGGGCCCTATATTGAGTGTCAATAAAAACAAACTATAAAAAACTGAAACTTTCCGGAGGCGGCGGGCGCTGGGGGATAAAAACCAGAAATATGAAATATATAGAGATGAAAGGCTATAGTTTAAAATATATGTTCTTAGCTACAAATAAAATAGATCCCTGTGTTAAAATTTGACAGACTTGTTTAGTAGCGCAGGTATGTGGGGGGTACTAATGCTAAAATATAAATACAAAGCTGAAATTTAGTATGCAGATATAGGTTGACATATTAATAACGAAAATATAAAAAAAACTATATTTTCTTAAGTGTAACACTAGAGTGGGGGGTGATAAACCGAGTATAAGAACAAAATAGAGGTACAACGATGATATTTTGCATGTAGAATATTAAATAGAAGCACAATAGTTCTCTATAAGTTAGATAGTCAAATTACATTCAATAGTAGAATTGAATTGATTTTTGGTGCGTTTGTTGTGCTGTGAAATCGAACAGGAGTGAGAGGTGTAGGGGGAAATAGTTAACAGCCCCAAATATCAAATTAAAAAAATAGAAACTACGCATGTGCATATTTGCGAAAAATAAATTTAACCTTAGTAGTGGCGTGAAATTGGGGAAGTGGGGGCGGGAAAGGCTTTGCAAAAGAGCTTAATTTCGAAATTTTGATCATTTATAAAAGTAGAAGTAGATAAAGGTTATAAAGGTAGAGAGAATTGTTACGAGTAAAATAGATTGTTATGCCTAAAATTTGACAATTTTATTTTAAAAGCGGGGATTAATTGGTGAATTAGAACGTAAGATTACAGTGCTGTTTTAATTATGTAAATGAATAACTGTAATATCGAATTAGAAGTGCTCTATTAGAGGAGAGGGTGGCACTGTTGTTCAGTTGTAAGTAACGGTGGTGTTAGAAGTAGTGGCGATAGATTAATAATGGCTCTTGGAGGTAACCGTGTTGCAGAATAATAATATATCGTAAATATAAATACGAAAATTAGAATGTAAGATTACAGTGCAGTTTTAATTATGTAAATGAATTGCTGTAATATTGAATTGGTAGTGCCTGATTGGAGAAGAGGGTGGCGCCGGGGTTCAGGACACCAAGTAACAGTGGTGTTAGAAGAAGTAGCGATAGATTATATTGGCTCTGGGAGGTGACCGTGTTGTAGAATATGTGCTTTGATGCTGGAAATGTGGGTGGCGGTTTAGGGGATTAAATTGAAAGTACAATAACGGGAAGGATAAGGGCTAGAGATGAGATTATTAGGAGCAAACCGCTAAGCGTTCTTAAAAACACAAATGAATTGATGTAATTAGTAGGTTTACATTGAGAGGAGTGAAAATTAATTTTATCAAGCATTTATCTTTTCAAATAATTATTAAAAAATATTGTACTTCTTAGGATGAAATTTAGTATGCAGGTTGCCAGTAAAGTATTAATTTTGAAAACTAATTGTTAAGAGATTAGTACAAAGGGGGTGGAAGCGCAGGATTATTTGATGATTACGCGAAACACGGGCGATAGGAAAGGGCCGTAATGAGTGATGATGCTTAGGTGGGCTGTGATGTTGCAAGTGGGCGCATTGTGGCAGAGGTGCAGAGGAATACAATTAAAAGTGCGAGAACGATACAGAGCATGGAGCCAAGAGGTGATGATTGGTATTTAGGATCAGGTCAGTGGACATTGTTCAATACTGAGCTTCATTAGGGTAAATGATAATTTTACACAGAGAGGAGGATACGAAGGATTATTTAATTATAGTGCTAGGGCGGGGGCGCTGTGAAAGTACTCTAAGGACCGACGATGCTCAGGAAGGAAGCGATACAGAGTGCTGAAGGAAGAAGGCGCTCCATGGCGGAAGTTTAGACGAATCAAATTAAAAGTTCGGAAACGTAAAAGAGCATGGAGCCAAGAGGTCATGATTGGGGCTTATGGGCAAGGGCACTGGAGACTGGTCAATACAGTGCTTTATTACTGTAAATGAAAGAATTATAACAAAATAACGAAACATAAATTTAAAAAATTATATATTTTAACGAAAATTACTTAAAAATAATATTTTGCATTATTTTCAATTTAGCAAATAAATTTATTTATTCGCAAATATTATATACACGTCGCATTGCGACAGAGCAAAGCGCTAGTATATTTTAATGTTCCAAGTGTATATTTATATGTTTATATGTTTGTTGCAGAAACTCGTATGGTAGAATGGAAACGGCTCCTTCAATGTTTTTAAAAGTTTGCTATTACGTAGAGAAAAAAATTCTAAGACTTTTGGAGTTCCCGAATTTTTCCCTGAATTTCCTCTTATTCTAATTTTACTCTTATATTCTTATATGTTTGGTAGTAAATTTTGTATTGCTGCGCAAAAACGGCTTTGTCAATGTTTTTGAAAATTGCCTGTTTCGTAGAGAAAGAAATTTTAAGACTGTTGGCCTTCCCGGATTTTTCCCTGAATTTCCTGGAAACCCGTAATTTTGGAAAAACTGGAAAAAAATTGAGCCTTTTTTGCTGTATTACTTTTAATTCGTTAAAGATAGGAAATTGAAATTTGGCATGTGTATTAAGGTATTTTATGCTGACATTTCTCAAAAATTAGAAATTCGAAAATTGAAAAAGGAGGGGTTGAAGAAATTTGGGGGCCCGGTAGAAAACTTTGAAGAAAGTTCATATTCTGGATTCTAGAATAAATAGGTATATCTTAATATATAAAAGAAAGACGGGTTTGTTGCAACACTTATAACTCGAGATCTGCTGAACCAATATTCATGGTTATTGATTCGTTGGATTTGTCTTCGCCCCGAATAGCATAATACATCTTAAAAACAATGAAAATATATAAAACAAAGACGGATTTGTTACAACACTTACAATAGCATAATACATCTTAAAAACAATGAAAATTCGAAATTTAAAAAACTCGACAATGAAAACTCGATACTTAATCATTTCAATAAATGCTGATTTGTTTATTTCATGTCAAACATTTGTTGTCATGACAACATGTTGTAACAACTATTCATGTGTGCGTTCAGAAATTTATTTTTTGTAAAATGTGTCGAAAGTTCAGGTACTGTTATATTTGTTTGTTTTAGACATTAATTTGTGTAAATTATTTATTAATTACTAGCTGACCCGGCGAACTTCGTACCGCCTAACAGTCAATGAATGTCGTGTTACCTTTTAGCTGAACTAATTTAGTCTTTGATGAACGTAATACAATGATACAAAATAATATTTATTAATATAGATATAAACATAAAAGTATTTTATTATGATGAATGATGATGAAAACATACAGAATGAGAATAAAAATTAAAAAAATAATAATAATTAAGTAATTCAAACTCATGTCAGAAAGAAATGATTGAAAACTGTGTTGTGCAGATTGGAATACACTCGGATTAATTCATTAATGGGATTTTCATTCAAGCACCTTGTGGTAAACGACATTCTTTGTTTTTTCGTCAGGCGCAAGAACAAATAAAGCGGATGGTTTGCCGACACGTGAGCATGCCACGTACAATTGACCATGAGAAAAACATACATTTTCTAGATTGAGGCCACAAATAGTCAAGGATTGGCCCTGTGATTTGTTGATCGTCATGGCGAAGGCAAGACGAATCGGGAATTGAATTCGTTTAAACTCAAATGGCATATCCGTTGGGATCATCGGAATCCTTGGAATAAGAACTTCCTCATCTTTAAGTATCGACGCGTGAATCACATTGCTCATCAGTTTTTTTTATCACCAAACGCGTTCCATTGCACAGTTTTGGTTGGTTTAAATATCTAAGCATGATGACTACCGAGCCAACCTTAAGTTTTAAATTGTGCGGTGGTAAACCAGGCACATCCAAGGAGTTTAAAAATTCACTTGGATAATTAGTGGCTTCTTCTTCGTTTGTTACACAGTCGATAGATTTGAATGAATACAGAGTACCTACGATTTGATTTTGAATTATAAAATTGAGGTCATCTACATCTTTATTTTTAGCCAAAATTGCTCGCTCACTTAACCATTTAGTATTTTTGTGGTTAGCAATGATATCCGGGAATACTTTGTTGATAAGCTCGTCTTTTGATGATACAAAATTGCAAACATTTGGAGGAAATGAAATCAAACCGCTCAATTTGTCAACAGGAACACGGCCATTACCGATAGTCAGCAATTGCTTCGAGAAATCATCAGCAGATAGATCGTTCAACAATGCAACTCTCATATTTACAGACAGTTGAAGTTTCTTTACATATCGCCACAGATTTCTTGAAGTCTTGAAGATGCATGATGTTCATGAAGCATTTGCTGCAGATCTTGAAGAATTGCTCTTTTCGTAGCTTTGTTGATCCCTTGACGCCGGTTAAGTTGATCTTCCATATTGCTCATGAAGTATATTTGCAAGAATTTATGCTGTGCATCTTCTATAGGTTGCAATGATCCAATGCGATGGCAAATCTGGCCTTGAATCTGTAAAGTCAAAGCCATAGTTATAGTTAGATTTACAAACACTTTTTTTACAAACACTTTTTTTTTTCAAATAATAACATGCCAAATACAGAAATAGAAATAGACGCGGCATAGTTATTAATATTAATACTGAATGTGCACTCGCATAAAACCACAAAAAACCACTTTCGAGACATAGACAATAGCTCAAAGAGTATATAAGCACTACATATGAATAGCTTATCAAGAAAAATTATAGTTATAGATATAGATATATATAGGTTATAGAGATATATCTTTTTATAGGTTATATAGATATATAACCTATAAAAAGACATTTACACTTTTGTTAACCTGTACAATAAATCTTAGGTATTATTTTCTGAAATTAAAAATTAAATAATTAATAAATAATTTACACAAATTAATGTCTAAAACAAACAAATATAACAGTACCTGAACTTTCGACACATTTTACAAAAAATAAATTTCTGAACGCACACATGAATAGTTGTTACAACATGTTGTCATGACAACAAATGTTTGACATGAAATAAACAAATCAGCATTTATTGAAATGATTAAGTATCGAGTTTTCATTGTCGAGTTTTTTAAATTTCGAATTTTCATTGTTTTTAAGATGTATTATGCTATTGTAAGTGTTGTAACAAATCCGTCTTTGTTTTATATATTTTCATTGTTTTTAAGATGTATTATGCTATTCGGGGCGAAGACAAATCCAACGAATCAATAACCATGAATATTGGTTCAGCAGATCTCGAGTTATAAGTGTTGCAACAAACCCGTCTTTCTTTTATATATTAAGATTTAATTTTTAATTTCAGAAAATAATACCTAAGATTTATTGTACAGGTTAACAAAAGTGTAAATGTCTTTTTATAGGTTATATATCTATATAACCTATAAAAAGATATATCTCTATAACCTATATATATCTATATCTATAACTATAATTTTTCTTGATAAGCTATTCATATGTAGTGCTTATATACTCTTTGAGCTATTGTCTATGTCTCGAAAGTGGTTTTTTGTGGTTTTATGCGAGTGCACATTCAGTATTAATATTAATAACTATGCCGCGTCTATTTCTATTTCTGTATTTGGCATGTTATTATTTGAAAAAAAAAAGTGTTTGTAAAAAAAGTGTTTGTAAATCTAACTATAACTATGGCTTTGACTTTACAGATTCAAGGCCAGATTTGCCATCGCATTGGATCATTGCAACCTATAGAAGATGCACAGCATAAATTCTTGCAAATATACTTCATGAGCAATATGGAAGATCAACTTAACCGGCGTCAAGGGATCAACAAAGCTACGAAAAGAGCAATTCTTCAAGATCTGCAGCAAATGCTTCATGAACATCATGCATCTTCAAGACTTCAAGAAATCTGTGGCGATATGTAAAGAAACTTCAACTGTCTGTAAATATGAGAGTTGCATTGTTGAACGATCTATCTGCTGATGATTTCTCGAAGCAATTGCTGACTATCGGTAATGGCCGTGTTCCTGTTGACAAATTGAGCGGTTTGATTTCATTTCCTCCAAATGTTTGCAATTTTGTATCATCAAAAGACGAGCTTATCAACAAAGTATTCCCGGATATCATTGCTAACCACAAAAATACTAAATGGTTAAGTGAGCGAGCAATTTTGGCTAAAAATAAAGATGTAGATGACCTCAATTTTATAATTCAAAATCAAATCGTAGGTACTCTGTATTCATTCAAATCTATCGACTGTGTAACAAACGAAGAAGAAGCCACTAATTATCCAAGTGAATTTTTAAACTCCTTGGATGTGCCTGGTTTACCACCGCACAATTTAAAACTTAAGGTTGGCTCGGTAGTCATCATGCTTAGATATTTAAACCAACCAAAACTGTGCAATGGAACGCGTTTGGTGATAAAAAAAACTGATGAGCAATGTGATTCACGCGTCGATACTTAAAGATGAGGAAGTTCTTATTCCAAGGATTCCGATGATCCCAACGGATATGCCATTTGAGTTTAAACGAATTCAATTCCCGATTCGTCTTGCCTTCGCCATGACGATCAACAAATCACAGGGCCAATCCTTGACTATTTGTGGCCTCAATCTAGAAAATGTATGTTTTTCTCATGGTCAATTGTACGTGGCATGCTCACGTGTCGGCAAACCATCCGCTTTATTTGTTCTTGCGCCTGACGAAAAAACAAAGAATGTCGTTTACCACAAGGTGCTTGAATGAAAATCCCATTAATGAATTAATCCGAGTGTATTCCAATCTGCACAACACAGTTTTCAATCATTTCTTTCTGACATGAGTTTGAATTACTTAATTATTATTATTTTTTTAATTTTTATTCTCATTCTGTATGTTTTCATCATCATTCATCATAATAAAATACTTTTATGTTTATATCTATATTAATAAATATTATTTTGTATCATTGTATTACGTTCATCAAAGACTAAATTAGTTCAGCTAAAAGGTAACACGACATTCATTGACTGTTAGGCGGTACGAAGTTCGCCGGGTCAGCTAGTTATTAATAAAAGAAAAATTCAAAATTTTAAAATTTAATTTGGGGGCACGGGGGGCAGTAAATTCCGAGTGTAAAAATTGTGCTAGAAAGTTGAAATTTTGTATATAGGCTAACCTTGGTAACTTATTTACAAATCGAAAAAAAAATTCCCAAATTTTGAAAAAAAGTTAGTCAAATAACGCACAAATTAAAAATATTTTTTATTTTGATAAAAAAAATATATTTTTTTAGTCAATTTATATGTGTGGCGAGTTTATTTATTATTTCAATTTAAAAATAGAATTAAATATGAAATGTAATTACGATTTATTTTATTGGATTCAAATCATACACGACAAAAGGACGTCGCATTGCGACGGGGGTAAACTCTAGTGATCTTATATTCTAATATGTTTGGTAGTAAATTTTAATGAAAAACTTCGTCAATGTTTTTGAAAGTTGCCTGTTTCGTAGAGAAAGAAATTTTAAGACTTTTGGCGTCCCTGGATTTTTCCCTAATTTTCCTGGAAACCCGTAATTTTGAAAAACTGGAAAAAGTGAGCATTTTTTGCTGTATTACTTTTAATTCATAAAAGTTAGAAAGTTAAAATTTTGCATGTGTATTAAAGTATTCAATGCTGACATTTCTCAAAAATTATAAATTCAAAAATTGAAAAAGGGGGGGTTGAAGAAATTCGGGGGCCCGGTTGGGAACTTTGGAGAAAGTTCACATTCTGGATTCTAGAATAATTAAGCATATTATTATTAAAAGAAAATTTAAAATTTTAAAATTTTATTTGGGGGCACGAAAGGCAGTGTTTTTCGAGTGTAAAAATTGTGCTAGAAAGTTGAATTTATTTATATAGGCTAACCTTGGTAACTTATTTACTAATCAAAAAAAATCCCAAACTTTGAAAAAAAGTTGGTCAAATAACGCATAAATTGAAAATATTTTTTATTTTGATATAAGAAATATAATTTCTTAGTCAGTTTGTATGAAAAATTAATTGTTATTATATGTAAAATTAATATAGGACGAGTTTATTTATTATTTCAATTTAAAAATGGAATTACATTTTGACATGACATTCAAGCCACTCACAAAAAACAGACGTCGCTTGCGACGGGAGTAAAAGCTAGTATTTCTATAATTATCCAAATACGCTGTTTTGACCTTCCGACTATTTCTATGACGTTCCATTCAATACGCGTAATATTTGGTCTAGAAAGATCACATGTAAACAATAACTGAAGTGCATAGTATGCAGTTGTTTATGTTATCTCCAGAAACACGCGTATTAAGTTATGCGCCAACCAGTAAACAGCTTCGTTATCAAAATGTCTTGATATTTGTACAGGGATGCGCAACCTTTTCTGCTAATTCCAGTTATTATTTTATAACTATAATTTTTGTATGCTCATACGCCCGCAAATTCGTAACAATTTGTTATTGGGCGCTGATGTGACTTGGATTCTTTTACGGGTTTAAAAATAGAGGTTGCTTGACAAACATATATATACCATTATAATATACAGCATACACGGTATGTGTCCAATGACACAACCATTTATTTAATAAATCTTGAAACTCATATATATAATCTAATAAGTAATTTATTTTATTTGACCTTGTTTATCAATTTCGTAATATAATTTATGTTATACGTTGTGCGAGACAACTGTAAAAATCTTTTGCTCATTATTGTGTAACAGAGATGGCATTTGTAAAAAATTATTTAGGGGAAAGTCGTTATTTGTATGGACATACATCTACAAACTAATAAATATAACAGATTAACAGTACAGGGTGTCCAACAATTAAGGAAAACTTCAATCAAATTAAGTAAATGCCTAAAAAACGTGAAAAATAAAACATTTTAATTTAAAATGTTCATTACATTAAGTCTGAATCACTTTTCCATCAACTTATTAAAAATCATTGAATTTCATTCCGGTGTAACGGTTTCTCGATTACCGTAATATGCGCGTTAAATTGTTTAAATTGCTTGCACTCTACTAATTGTGTGTCCCCTCCTGCGCTCCACCACTCGGCTAGTGTGGCACTGCATTATTCGACTGCCACCTCAACATTATTGAGAATTTTCTCATAGAGTAAAGTTCATTGTTTTCTTGCGGGTCCTCAAAGTGATTTAGTCTCAGTGAAGTTTTTTTTATTTTCTAACCAAATTATAACAAATTTTAAATAATTTAACATGCGGGTATTATTCCTTGCCATCTTCATCGTAATTTGTGCCTTAACCACTTATGCTACGGTGAGTGTATTACTTTTATTTGTTTGCTTTGACATTATTCGCTCTCCTATTTAACTCTGGCTATCTAAGTACGACGTGGTCGTCCTGGAGACTATTTTTTTTTTAAGTAGCGCTGCTTGGTGCACCATTTCCAGTGGTAGACGTGGCATAGCTTTGTGTTCAAGTAGTAGCCACCATTCACGGTGGATGTCAGAATATATTGAATATTTTGAAGCTTTTTTGTTGTAAACTTTGATTAGGTTCAGAATTTTTTTCAAAAACTGACCGAAAAATCTGGTCTTTGAAATTTGACATTTTATGATTAAATTATTGGCCGGCATTTTTAACCGCTGACGTCACTATTACCGTGGTACTCCGATACGTATTACCATGCGACATCTACATTGCACTTTCTTTCATAACTGAAATAGCAATATATTTAATTGGTAGGGGCATATCAGCTACCACGATTTAAAATGTCCAATTAATTTAAAATAAAGTCGCAATATAACAGGAAAAAGTACTAATTTAAAAAGTATTTTTTAATTCTCTACCCTTTAAATATATTATCATCTCTGTTATGCAACAGAGTGTAAAGAGACGTGAGCTACAAAGTGGTATCTCGATTAACACATCGATAAAAAAAGTAAACAAGGCCAAATGAAATCGATTATTTAATATTCAACAGATTTCAGTAATAATTTTATGACGAACAATATGAGTAAAAATTAAGCGAGGAAGGAAAAATTCTAATTTAAAAAAAATTGTCCGTCAGTTTTTACATATCTAAAAAGAAAATTAGGAAATAAATTTACATATATTAGCCTATGTATCTGTATAAATTCAAAATGCCTTACTACAAAAAAAAAGTCTGTGATTTTCAGTCGAAATCCACTGAGTCCACAGAGTCAACAACTTTGGAGACTACGGAATTACCAACCCTGCCGCCTCCTATCCCTCAGCCAACAGATGATTATTGTCCCATTGAAGAATTAAAAGCTTGTAAGTAAATATCTGGTTTTACAGGACCCCTAATGCGTCCCTGTTGTTAAAGTACTCTTATGTTTACAGGCGGTGTTAAATATGGAACTCCAGCAGCCAAAAGGCAATTCCCTTACGTTGCCTTTTTGAAAAGCATAAATGATTTCCAGGTCAAATACTGCAGCGGAAGTCTAATTCATCCTAAATGGGTGGTCACTTCTGCTTATTGCACGCTCCCGTGAGTAAAATGTCTGACTTAGTATTTCTTTAGGTTGGTAACAACTCAATACTAAAGCAACTTATTTTTCAGTAATTCAAAAGTTGAGGTGACCCTCGGAGCTCTCGTTCCGTTCGATGACAAAGATCCAGACAGAGTCGTCCTGCAATCCAACGACGTCTTCATCCACCCTGAGTATCTTCCGCTTTATAAAGAACCTAAGAATGATGTGGCTTTGATTCGACTGTCCAGATCAGTAAGATCAGGTAAGATCATCAGATCCTGTAATTCACTAAACTCTTGAGAATCATTCATTGTGCTAATTGTTGCAGATGCTATTATTCCTATTGTTATGAAAAGGGACTCTGGACCAATCTGTAAGGACAACATCACCTTCGCAGCATGGGGAGAAGTTGGCTACGGTAGGTTAACTGGTATACTAGTTACATTAAGAAGGATCATAAAAACTAGGTAAAAGAGGAAGTTCGAAAATATTGGCACCGACATCAGCAAAAATCATTCTGCATTTCAGAAACTCTGACATTCACTAGACGCTTACTGATATCGCACGGGCCATGCAAGTGTCTTGACACAGACAGTGATATGAAATATGTTGATGCAGCAGTGGACTCGGAATTTTTCTGCTGTAGCCCAGGACATAACTTTTGTTTTGTAAGTGTCCAACGCTACATAATATTTTACATTTTACTCGCGATAGTTCTATTACAGATAATAAATTTATTTAAATATTTAACTCACACATTATTCTGTAATATTTTCCTTCTTCTAGATTCACAACGGGGCCGGTTTAGTGATTAATGGCGTTCTAGTGGCCGTTATGAGTACGCGGTGCTTTATGCATTGCCGCCACCATGAAGGAATCTTTACCAATTTATACAACCACCAACCATGGATTGACAACACCTTGATTGCAGGTTGGCCCTAATTAATTTTTGCATATTAATCAAATATTTGATCGGACGGACAAATTAGATTTATCCTAAGTTCTTCCCCACTTATACTCCATTCTTCATCTGCTTTGCACTGTTGCAACTCATGCATTTGTCATTCCTTCTTGCATTTACATCTATTTTCCTCAGTTTTACTTCTATGCTTCTTTTTTCTCTTCTTATCTTTTGCAATCTCTCTTATACAACTGAGCGTAAAAGCGGTTGCTTACAAATACAACGAATTCTTTAAATATTATTGTTATTTGTAGAGCCTTGGCTGCCTGTAATACTTTACGCCATTCCTTGAAATTGACTTCCGAGTTCTTCTAGTTTAAAATTCTATTTTGCTTAAGTCTTACTTAACTTTGTGTTTCCATCTCTCTTTGTGTTTGCTAATATTTTTTCCACCGTCTGAGTTCTCTTCAAAGAATTTACATAAATTAAATTTTATAAAGGTATACTTAGAGGTGATAATCTAAGTTATTAGCTGTTTTGTAAATAATACCAACATTGCAAATTTAAGCTCCTGTAACTTTGTCTTCCAGATTCCATTCCAGACTACAAGGTTTACGGAGCGTGTAGTGATATTACTAGTATCCTCTCTGGAGTCTATTTAATCCAGCCCAACAACGACATCGAGCCGTTTGAAGTTTTTTGCGATATTCGTATGGACGGCGAAAAGTGGACGGTAACTAATCAGACTTTATTTTTTTCTTTGATATGTCCTGCATACATGCAGGATTTTCCTTACAGGGTGAGAGTGAACATCTCAAATATTAGTTTGGTCTAACATCGCTAGGATCTACTTATCCAAGTGTTATAAAGGTTTATTTAAAGAATAGATTAATAATTTAGATTGTCTTTAAGCTAAACACAAAATGTGTATATTTTCTAAAATATTTCTCGCAAATGAAATCATTTCTAGATAACTTTAAGATTTATTTGCCTAAAATGTAAAAAAGATATTTTGCAGGTCATCCAACAGCGTTTTAACGAGTCGGTTGACTTTTACAAGAACTATGCTAACTACACGGACGGGTTTGGGCCAATTCATGGAAATCATTGGCTGGGATTAGAGAAGATCTACCAGGTAATAATTATGTCATGACTTTGTTTGTAAACTGTCATTCAGTAATACCAACTGCACCGAACTTAACTCATAATCATCTGCCGTTAACTGTAATTGAAAATATGATCACACTTTAACTGTTACTTTCAGTTGACGAAAAATAACGACCATGAACTGCTCGTGGAGTTGAGAGGCCATAACTTTACCAGAGGATACGCGCAGTACAGTACTTTTAAAGTTGACTCGGAAAATGAGGGATTTAAATTAACGATCTCTGGTTATAGCGGAAATGCAGGTAGGTCCAATGGTTATTTCACACGCAAGACTTCCTGTACTGATTTTATATTCTCGTGAGTTACATGGCCCGTAGCTGTCTGACTTTATATCTTTTTAAAGTCATGGTATCAAATACTTTTACACATATCTCACGAACTGAAAAAGATAGTAATCCGAATTTTTGAGTATTGAGATCATAATTTTGCACATTTGACATTAACAAAAAATCCAATATTTAAATTTAGTAGCGGCGTAAATTTCGTATGGCAATATTAGGATAAAGTTCCAACGTTGAAATTTGGAATATAAGCTAAGAATAGACATTAATTATTCAAAAAAATTAAAAACCACAAATTTCAAGTGGCGGCAGGAGTTGAGACTGTAAAAGCCCGAAATAATGAACTATTTGTGCATATTTTCTAATACCTGGAACACCAAAATGTTTATTTAGTACCGGCGTGAATTTTTAGGTGAAACGTGGGCCCTCTATAGACGGTCATTAAAGATGAACTGTAGAAAACTGCAAAATTTCAGAAGCGGCGGGCGCCGGGGAAAAAAAACAATAAATATCAAAATTATAAAAATGAAAGGTTTTAATTTAGTATATATGTTCTTGGGTACAAACAAAATAGATCCTTGTGCCTAAAATTTATTAAATTTAGATAAGTGGCGGAGGTATGTTGGGGACGTTAAACTAGATCTAGGTAATCGCAGCGACTCCGCTCTTTACTATTCTACCAGTTATCGTTCCCTTTCTTGCACTTTCGATTTAATGCCCTAAACCGCCGCCCACACTTCCAGAGGCCCTATCGTCTATGGTACTTCATCGAGCACCACTGCAACATACCATACTGACCTCCAGCGCCCCTTAACCCTGGTTAATTCGATACTACAGCAATTCAATTACATCATTAATACTGCACTGTAAACTTACATTTTAATTTTCATATTTATATTCACTATATAATATTAGTCTCCCCATTGAAGTTAAATTTTCCAATTTTAGTCATTGCCATTTATATTGTTTGAACCAAATTTTCTCTTTACCTTTTATAAATGTACGGTTTCTACTACCGCTACCACTGGCTAATTATGGTTTTCTATTTTTTTTTTCATTAGCTACTGTATACCTCTTTTCTTACATCGCCCCAAGGAATATGCATCGCTACTGATTTATAATTTTGGTGTTCTAACTATTGGCGAATAGACACAATTATTGTATCTATACATCTCCTTAGTTAAAATTTTCTTTATAAAATACTTCTAGGTTTATGGATCTTAACTCCCGCCGTCACTGGCTTCGGCCATACCTCGATATTAATATTTAGATCCGAATCTTAATCAGAATTAATGTTAGAAATCATTCCCCGACCTCCTGCTGCCCTGAAAGTATATTGAGAAGCACAAGAAATATTTCTATTAAACACGTTGGGTTACCAATACAATTCGGCATTATCAATTTCGTGAAAGGCTTCACGACCGTGACAACACAATTAGTTAAAATACCGCATAACAAAAATAAATTTAATAAAAATCCGACTTGCAATGAGCGGAAGCTTTAGGTGACCCCTGTTGGAATATTTTATCTCTATGAACTAACATTTAGGGCGGCCCAACATCTGAAGAGAAGGAAGGGTGCAGAGAGTACACTTCAAAATGTTTACACTTCACTCCCTTCACCATTCCTTCTCCTCAGATGTTGCGTCGCAGTGAATTTTATTTCATAGAGATATAATATCCCAACAAGGGTCGCCTAAAGCGGTCTATTCCATGTCAAATAATTTTACTTTAAGTGATAGTACCCTGGTACACGACGTCTCTGACCCTCAGCACTACTCTCCTAGCTACCGACCGAAAGCAATTCCCCTTTCACCACGCCTTTTATTGCAATATTTGTCCATGAATAGATTATTATATGCATCGTATTCTCTGACCGTGCCAATATCATATTTGTTTTTGCAAAGATTGATTTATAAGCGTTTATCAGTATTTTTGACTTTTAAGTAATTAAATTACTCAAAATTATTTTAAAATACTCTTCTTTTGTTCTCCGGTTTGTTTTATTTTTCACCTCCTTAGAAGTGATGTTCTTATCGTCATCCTTCTTCATGGGACTTTTTTGTTCTTCTATTATAATTTCTTCTACATCAATTATATAAATATCTGCCTTTTCTTCCATATACAAAAGTTTTATTTTGATAATTGTGAAATTAATTGTCTTTTTAACATTTATTGTGATTAAGTTATTACTTTTAAAATCATTCTTTCTTTCTCCTATCAGTTTTATTAATTAAAAAATAATTACAGAAACGTTTGAGTCGAAATAATATATGCTAAATGTTTTTAATTTTGCAATAATAATAGTTTGAGTTTAATTAATGGTGTTATTACTTGTTTTTTCATCATTATCCTTGAGTGTGTGTGTGTGATTGTATTCTTCTGTCAGTTTGAACCAGCACTTTTCTTCGGGATGTAACCAATTATCTCTATTTAAATTTTCACAAGTTGCAAAGGCACTTGCTCTTCCTCACAGTGACACTGCCCCTTCGCCCTTACTTCAACTGTCATTGCCTCTTAGCGAAGCGCATCCCCCTTCCCCCTTACCCAATCATGCATTTTTAATTCAATAATACGGCAGTTCATTTACATAATAAATACTGCACTTTAAACTTACAAACTGAATGTAATATTTATATCTGCAATGTAGTCTCTTTATTTATCCTTTCTGCTAAAGTGAAGTTGTCAAAATTTGGGCACAGAATTCCATGTTGCTCATACCCAAGATTATATATGCTAAATTATAACTTTTTACAAATTATAACTCTCTAGCATTTTTAAATTACCATTTATAGATAATCCCCATACACTTAAGCCCCATCCCATGAATATTGCTTACTCGGTGTACTGAGGTTTTATACATTACAAAAAATTAAATTTTAAAATTAAAAGTTAAAAAAAATTTAAATTTTTAGTTTCAAATGACTTGATAGTTGTTTGGCTGCCTGAAATTTGTTTGTTACTTGTACTAGAGAGTTCTCACTCCTTTTAATACACATTGTCTTTTATTGACTGTATTTTGGGTTTTGTCAGGATAAAGTATACTAGTTCACAATTTATTACTTCATTTCTGAGAAGATTTTTCTTAAAAATTTCATTACATGGCTGTATATGTGACATATATAGATCTCCATTGATTAAAATTACGGGTTCGTTAGGTAAAACTATTTAAAAGTTTATCTGATTAGGTACAGGCTGGGATAGTAGAAATAGTAATTGGTAAAAGTTTTAGGATTTATCAAAGAGTTGTTTAATATAAAATTGACTTTTGTATGCATTTGATATGCAAAGACGGATATAATTTTCTTATAATTATAAAGGGTTTGTGGATTGATAGGATAGGGTAACTGTTCGTAATGTTCGTTTTTCTTTATTTCCTCTTCTATCAGTATTTTAAGTTCGTGTAGAAGTTGATCTATTTGGATTATTGATGGATTTAAGGTTCCTCTTTTCGCGAATCTTATTGCATTTTCTATACTTTTAACCAGGTGTAGAAGAATATTTGCGAAGTCTAATAATTGTGTATGCACATCCGTTGTTACCTGGTAGAACTTATTTTCTGTATATGCCAACAGTTCTATACCGTGGGCTTATGCCTTGTCTTGCATAGATAGATTTTTAATGCAGTTAGTTAATGCCTTCGTCAAATCTTTGACCGCTTTAATTAAACTTTCAACTAAGTTGATGGCTCCTCGCCTAGTTCGGATGTTTTGTGGTTAAATTACATGATCCATTTTGCGAAGTATTTCGTCAAGTATAGTATCCAGGACTAGTTCATGATTTTGATAACGATCTCTGTCTCTCCATATAACTGATTTGCGTAATAGTTCCCATTCATTAATTATAGAGATTAGTTCAATGGTTACATTTTTAAAATGTAAATTATTTTAATAATGTGCCAGGTATTGATTTGATTAACTGCAGTTCCTAGTTTCATGGCGTAAAAGCCAGGCTTCTGTGTTATAGGTTGGATATTTAATCCTTGTGTTACTGTGAGGATGACACAGCAGCATCTGGAACAGATGTTTTTGTAGATGTTAATTCATTTATGTGAGCGATTGCAGTTTTCCTAGTTTTTACATTTTCAAGTGAATATTTTTAATAAATACTAATTCATTAATTTTATATTTTGAATGTTTCCTTGTTTCATTTCGTTTTTAAATAATATATTTCTTATTTTTACATAAAGTCTTACGGATTTGCATCTATATGATTTGGGTGTTTTCTTTTATGTAGTTGTGCCTAATGTCATGGCTTAGTGTAATATTCTTGTGTTTCCTAGGTTTCATGTTAAAACTTCATATGGTGTTAACTTAGTACTACTAGTACGAGGTTGAGTTATAAGCGGTAATAGCATATGTCATAAGGGTTTCAGTATCATCATTAGGATGTTGAAGTTTTAGTATTTTATGCATTTCTATTAAATTAGAATGCATGCTTTTAACATTTGAATTTCCTTCGTGATAAAATGGTACAGTATAGTTCACATATAGCATATCTTATGGAATATTAGTATATTATTTATAACAAAAAAATTAAATTCTTCTCCATTGTCAAAAGAAATGTGCGCCGGTATTCTATGATGTAAGAAATATTTAATGAGATGTTTGATCGAGTAGTCATTCGATACGTGATAGACGTGTTTTGTCTCTTTCCTTAAAATAATTTAATTGAATTATTATTAATAACAAAATATATATAAATGTAGACTTTTTATCATCTACATTAGTAGTTTTTGAATCTAATACCATCACGGTTCAGACTCCGCTTTGCAGGTTAGAATATACAACCACCTGTTGAGATTCTATTATGCAGCCTAGAACTATTCAATCCACATGAGCCTCAATTTGTAGAGTAGATCCTCTAACCATCCAAATATATTCCGGTTGATATTCCAATTTGTAGGTTACTTTCTACAACTATCCGTTGTGACGATCAATTTGCAGTATAACATAACAACATAGTTTCTTTTATACGAGCAAACACATGATTTGGATATTGATAGTTCATTTAATATTTACACAAAATATTTACACAAAATTATACAATTACATCTGAATAAAGCGAATTAATCGTAATTAAATTCACACGAAAATAACACTTGATTAAAATACAATATAGTTCTTTCAATGTTTTTGCATTACACCCGTAATACGCCATTACAATTGTTCAAAGTTAACAACACAATATTCTTAATGATAATACAACCTAGTATTTAACATTACATTTGTTGCACAACTCCAACATTAACGAAAATCACAATAACAAAAATATTACACCTAGTAATAAATTTTACTGGATTTAATTCACATAACAACGACCATATACACCTAGTATAATTCTATCGCCATTAGCTTTCTGACTACTAATACAGTACGTATAAGCCAACGCCCTGATGACGTGTCATCACGTTCATAGTTAGCGAACAGTTCTTAAGCTACGTTCTCTCAGGCGTGCGCTGGACACCGTAAGCGAACTGCTAAGCATGTTGCAGTGAACGGCTATAGGGTCTGCCACCAGTTTATTTAACATTTAAATATACCCCGTTCATAGCAAAGATCTTTACCCTAGTTTACAGGTTTCTTACTATTTCTTAAAACTAATTATATTAACTTAAAACTAATCTTTAAAAAATAACCCCACATAAATTAATTAAAAAGTAAATTTAAAGTAAAATTGCATTATTCAAATTAATAATATTTTAATATTCAAATTTTTCTGAATTTATAAAATGAATTTAAATTCTGAGGGGTAAGTGGGAGTTGACCCCAATATAAATTTATACAATGAAGATAATTTATCTTTATCTTCCTATAAAATGATGATTCAAAATAAAAATACACCAAATGAAAAATACGGGATAAGTACTCTAAAAACAGCAAAAATGTTATATCATTCAGAATTTGGAAAAGATATTACAGAAATAAAGAAAATAGGGAAAAATAGGATGATGGCTGAATGTAAAAATGCTATATCAGCTAATATGCTAGTGAAATTAAATAACAAGAAAACATCAGGAGTTGATATGTCTATACCAATGTTTTGGACTACAAGAATCGGAATTATCAAAAATGTAGATATTGAATTTTCGGATGAAGAATTAAAAGAAAACATATATATATACCCTCATAAAATTCACTCCATAAGGAAATTAAGAAGGAGAGAGAAAGTTAAAGATTAAATTAAATATGAGGACTCTAGAAATATAGTCATTTTCTTTGAAGGTCAAAATCTACCACAATATATTTATATTTGGAATGCTAAATTACCCTGTGAACCATTTATTAAAACGACTAAACAATGTTATAAATGTTTAAGATATAACCATACGGCCAATCAATGTAGAGGAAAAAGTAGATGTAGCAAATGTGGTTCAAATGAACACGCTAAATTTATGTAAAAATGAAATTATAAAATGTGTAAATTGTGATGAAGAACATGATGCGACTGATAAAAATTGCAAAGTAAGAAAAAGGCAACAAGAAATAAAAATTTTAATGGGAAACAGAAATCTTAGTTATTAAGAAGCCGCTATTGAAATACCTCAAATTTTAAAAAACAAAAATTCGTATGCTGTAACTACAAAAAATAGATTTGATATATGTTATTATTGAATTATGAAAAGGACTTTCCTTAAAATTTAACAAGTTGTGAAAATAGTATACCAACATATAAGCCAGCACCCATTAGTAAAAGAACATATTTAGATAGAAACTGTAAAACGAAAAATATTAAAAAGCTAAATAATATAAATGATAATAAAATAGAAACTAAATAGAATGAGAAAGAACAAAGTTTCATTAATTATATTACAAATTCTACACCTAGAACTTATAATTCAAGGAACAATTACAGAAAAAATGAAAAAGATAATGACGAGGAACAAACAGAAAATAATTCTCAGAGGTCCATTCAATACAACCCTGAATTATTAGTATCACAAAATTTTAGTGAAAATAAAAATGATGACAGGAATAGATTCATGACGGATTCAAATAAATTTTCTATATTTGAACATATAGAAAGAGGAAAAAGAAAAACATATCGAAATTATAAATATAATACAGGAGCATACATATTAGAGTAACATATAAAATTTTAATTACTGAGAACTGTAAAATTGAATTATAAATTATATGTATAAAATTAATTAGATGTAAAAAAAAAAGTTTGATGGTGGCTATGACGAAAGAAAGTCAAGGCAAATAAGTAAATAAATATAAAAAAATAATGAGATGTTTACTGACCTCTGTAGCGGATTTGTTTAAGATTCTTATAGCTTGTCTATATTTTAGGAATCTGTCAATGGTTATTAAGATATGGTTTTTCTTTAATACTGAATGTGTTAATATGTAATTTATCCATTTAACGTATTGGTATATCAGGTAATTCATAAGGGGTTTATTAGGTTGAGGTTGACACTTAGCTGTTTTACAAATGTCACATTGATTGATATATTCAGTAACGTTTTTCTTCAGTCCTTTCCATGTATATCTGACTTTTATTTGTGATATCGTAGTTTTAGTGTGCATTATAAGTAGTTTTAAGTTATTGTATTTTATATGTACAATCATTTAAGTCCAAAATAAAATCAACTCTTTTTACACATCTAAATAACTTTATATTCCTAACATGTACAAATGTATTTGTTAATATATAGGTGTTAACATCAGGTGTACAATATTTATTATTAGTATGAATATTAGATCTCGTTCAAAGTTGTTGACTAAGACTTCTGACTTGACTTGACGTTGTTATTATATTTCCGTCACATTTAGTTATTTTTACAGGTTTTGTAGGTGTTGTCGATGTTGTTGGGAATTATAATCAGTTGATTATACTAAGTGTTTAAATGGTCTTCACTGATCGGTATTACTTTAACATTTTTTTCTTGTAAATGTACTGTTTGCAATGTTTGTTTTTTGTGTTGGTTCCTATCCTCTCCTGAAGAATCTTTACTAAGTGTTTGATTCTTGTTGTTTACATTGCTTCGATGATATCGTCTTGTAAATTATGATTTAATTCTCAGCTTCTTTTATTTTTCTTCGTAATAATTCCATTTTAATTCTTCCTTTTAATTCTTCCTGATAATTTCCTTTTACCATTTAATTTTTTTACTTTTAACTGTTTTTGGTTATCTAACTTGATCTCTTTAGCTAATTTTATATTAAGGAGAGGGAATTTAGCTACAGACACCATAGATGATACGTTTCTTAAAATTATTGCAAGTAATAAACTTTAATTTTTATATTAAACAGCATAGTAAATAAATAGTGCAATGTTCCCCACATAAGCTTTTGTTTAGGTGATTTTTAATTTCAGCATTCTATATTACCACGATGATGAATAAGTTAGAAATACGAATTTTGAATTAAAGACATTAAGTGTAAGGAATTTTGAGTTAATGAGTAAGGACTTCTAACATAGTCATTCCCTCATTACATGATTTATTTGTTCCATACGCAACCTTTTAGGCTATTATTAATTTTAATAAAATTTAATCGTTTACTTTCTATTTTCAAGTAGGTATTAATGGAATATTGCAATATTAGATCACAATGTTTGTTTAAAATATTAATTTTATAAAGATTAATGAAAAATTAACAATTAAAAAAGTCCTTTTTCTCCAATAGACGTTAAAGTGATCAACATTTACATAAATGTCAGTTTCAAACCCTCTTCCCTTCTATGAACTGACATCACTCTAATACACCAAAGTAATGCATAAAGTTATGATAATATAAATGTGATCAACAAGATAAATAAAATCGATTACTTATTATTCCACAGACTTCTATTTCAATATATAAAATATTAAAGAAACTAATAGAAAATAATTCATAAACCAATTGTTTTATAATTATGTCCTCGTTACATAACTAGACAAACCGGGCAACACTGGGTATTAGAAGTTGATAACAAATAAACTTAACGCTTTACTTTTGTAGCAAATTTAAATTATTTGATTTTAAAAACAACAGGAAGTTTTATGTTTTGTTTCGCCGTTGTCTATTGGTTGTAAAATAGTCGCCATGTCCCGTCATGAACGTTTTAACAACGGGTGGTTGTTGTTGTGTGTGACCAGTTGATTGTTAATTTGTACCGCAGTGTTCTTGTTATTGTTTTAGGCGACTCAATGACATACAGTTACAACCTGAACGGAATGAAGTTCTCTACGTTTGATAAGGATCAGGACACGTGGTCGGGTAACTGTGCTGAGAAACATCATGGAGCCTGGTGGTACAAGAATTGTATGGTCAGGTAACTATATCCACCTGCTCCTGCGTCATATGACGCGTGTCGTGACGGTCCTCTACAGTGTAGTGGTGCCAACTCATCGGATGCCCGGGCTAAGGCTTATTATCTCTAGACCACGGATATACTTATTTATACTCCGGCGCTACGAGTTCTGTCACAAAATACACAATTATTCGTTTTCATGTTACAGCATTTTCCCCGTGGCAGTTAAAGAATATGAATCCGTTAAATATTCAAACTTTTATCAAATTTATACTATTTAACTAGTAAAGTATTTTAGGACTTTTGCAATAATTAAGGTAGTTGCGTTGTGATACTAACTTCTATATTTACTGTCAGATTACATTAGGAAAAATATTTGTTTGACCTAAATTTATATTTTTGTTTATCGGGTGCGAAAAGCAGTTTTATTAGATGAAATATAAAATATGCAACAGCCCAATGAAACTCACACCGCTTTGCTGCGGATTAAGATTTTGTACTTTATGATTTTCAGTGAATTGACTAAAATATATTTAAGTGCAGAGTTCATGGCAACATTCAGTTGTTGTCAGTTGGTAAACCTGGAAAATGGATCATTTATGTTCACCCTCTGTTTATGTGTTGATACTATTCTAACGTTGTGTTTTACTTGCAGCAATTTAAACGGTCGGTACAACAACACGGCTGTGTCTGATGAAAAGTCAGTGTTCTGGCGGTACTACTTTGGCCAAAACCGCGCCTTGAAAACTACGCGGATGCTGATCAGAAGAAAATGATCAGAGTGTAACGGGGCTTCAAAAACAAGTACCGCTTAGAATAATTATTTTAGTTAACAGAAATTATTACCTTTTCTCTTTCTCTTTCTCTCTCCCTCTCCTTATCGGTTTCGCTCTCTCTATTTCTAGAAAATATATTGTATTTAAATATATAAATAAATAAATTATAAAAAACACGACTATAAAAATATAAATTGACTAGAAACATAAAATGTGTGTTAATATAAAAAAGCCACGAAAGTATTTTAAATATTTTGGCGCCAATTTTAAAAAGTGTAAATATTATTTCTCTTTATCGATTATTAGCAATGCAATCCCTTAGTTCTTCTTTTTTTCGATTTTACTGTTAGGTTATTGTCCCTAAGCATTGTTTATAGAATTTTTTCTTTTGATTTACATCAAAATAATGGAAGAGGACTTCGATTGACAGTCGTTGGTAATAGAAACTTCTAAGTCATTTCTAGAGCTTCAGGATAGCAATCTTTCTACTAGGATAACAATGAAATATTACACATTAATACAAAATTCAAACTTTAAATAGATTTATTTAAAAAAAATAAAAACGTTATTTACGTTTATTAACCAATATTTCAATAAAGAATTAAAAACGACCCTTAAACATTCACAACATAGTTATAAAATATTAAATCAATATCTTGCTTAGGTACATATATTTATTAATTACTTAAATAACTTGTATGTTATCAAAATGTGCAACTCAAGAAATATAAAAGAAAAGGTTTGAATATTTACTAAATGCAGTGATGGTTCGTACTACCACTAAAATCATAATTGAAAACGACGTAAGAATCGTAGCAATTAATGAAAGGAACAGAAATATTTATTTCAGTTGCCAATATCTCCTCTTATATTGTAATAGTCATTTTTATCAATATATAGTACAGTTTTATACAAATTAAAAAATAGTTCACAATTCTAGGTACGGCGTCGGTAAAAGAGCAATCTACCAACCAAATGACATATTATGATATTTTAGAATAAAAGAAATGCTTTTAAATTTGAATTCAAAATAATTTAAATTTGTATTTTATTAAAGAAGTCGATATTTGATATCTTGACGTCAGTACGTCACGCAACTCAAAGAGCCATAAGTCATTTATTTTATTTAACGTTCTTTACCAATTCATAATATCAATTAAGTTGTGTAGTGCGCGAGACAGTTGTAAATAAATCTAATTTACATTATTAGATCAGGTATCAGATGGGTTGAGTCAATGATTAACCAGGGTGACAATGAGCAAGAACTGAGATTAAATAAATAATGGATTAAACACTAAGGGTCTAATTTTGTAACTGCTTACCTGACGTCTGTTAAGTTCTGACGATTTTTCAAAGCCCTATGATTTACAAATTGGGCTACTTATACATGTTTCATGTTTCTTATCCAGCACTCTCTATAAAACCCAACTCAAAAAGTAATCTACTCTTTTTACACCTCTAAATAAATTTAAATTCTTAAAATGATGAATTTTAATTTTGCAAAGGATTTTACACATTTCGTCGTTTGTGAATACATAAGTGTTTACATCAGGTGTACAATGTTTTTTCAGTATGACTATTAGATCTCGATCAAGTTTGTCGAGTAAGACTTCAGCTGTTTTTATTCTATTTCCGTCACATTTAGTTATTTTTACAGGTTTTGTAGGTGCATTCGTGGAAATTATAATCAGTTGATAAGATGTATTATCTAAAGGGTCTCCACTGACCGGTAACACTATCTTCTTGTGAATGTACTGTTTGCAATGTTTGTGTCTCGTGTTCGTTCCTATCCTCTTCTGAAGAGTCTTCACTAAGTGTTACTGTTTCGATGATATCGTCTTGTAAATTATAATCAAAGTCTTCAAGGATTGATGGTTGAGGTGTATTTAGGGTATTATCATTTAGTATATCCGTTGAAGTTCGTATCCGTCATAACAACGGTCCTTTTACTTTCGACCATGAACGAGACAGGTTGTTCTCTACATTTAGGAGTCTAAATTAACAACAAATTATGTACATTGTTATTTTGTACACGTTCTTTTTCTACTTATTTCAAATAAATCATTTTGTTACTAAATAGTGTGTTTCTTCTGTGAATTCCTAATAAATATACAGTTTACTAACATATATAGATGTGTAAATTAATAATATCAAGTTTGCAAAAACATTTGGTTTTATTCGACTAGGAACAGTAAAATTGACTAAACATTGTGGTTTTTTGAGTTACATCGAGAATCACGATATTTTTTGTATAACATTTTGGTCCAATCGAGCCAGATATTTTAACACAGCGTGTTGATTCCACGAGGTAAGAATTCACAAGAGACGGCGTAATAGGAGAATGCAGCGTCATCGCCATGAGCGACGCCATTTTGAAGTAAGTCCATATTCTTTTAATTATTCCATATTATTTAAATATCCATGTTTTAATTGATTCTGTTTGATATTCGTAATATATGCTATACAGTACTTAGGTTAAAAGAATAATGTAATTTATGTTCTAAGCAATGTTCAGAAAATGTACATGTGTAATACACGTTTTGAAACACGTATTCAAAAAATTATAGAAGGTAATTCGGCATCATTACGTCTTGTTATAAAATATTTTAAGTAAACGGATCTTACGAAGTTACAGAGAGTCCTAGATTGTTTATTGTTAAGGTATTTTATAGCATTTCAGAAAATCAAGTTTAGTTCAGTTAATTTCATTAAGCTAAATAAATTAAAATCTATAACTCATCTCAATTATTAGAACAAAAATTGATGATAAGATCAATAGCAATTTTTAAGTTATTTAAATAAGTTAGATAAAGAGAATATATCGGAAAACGATTTCTTTAAAATTCAAACGAAGTTAGAAAGATTACCTACATTGACTGACTTCAAAATGAATTTATTGAGCTTTGCAGATATAACTGATCTAGACATTTGGGATGATTTTGAAGAAAAATCGTGCAATGCTGTTAGTATGGCAAAAAGATTTTTAGCAAAAAATAGTACTTTAAGTCTCAACGATTTAGAGCAGCTGTCTATTAAATCGGGAAATTCTTCTTTTGTTAATAATTCTCATTTACCGAAATTGAAGTTACCAACATTTAATGGTGATATATCTGAATGGCCGTGTTTCAGAGATCTATATCTCAATGATACACAAAAATAACTCCATAAGTTTTATTATTTAAAATCATCATTAACGTCTATCATTTAGAAGCGTGGTATCTAGTTATTACACGATTTGAAAATAAACGGTTAGCAACAAACTATCACATTAAGGCTTTAGTTAATTTATCAGCTGCGCCCGGTAACTCAGCCACAAAGCCACATGTGTTCTCTGACCACATTAGGTGAATCAGTGAACAAATCAAATGTATTGTTTGTTTATCTTATGACATAAAAATTGGATAGTGACTTGCGCGATGATTGGGATGGGGGGATCGGGATAAACTTTATAACACAAAGGGCTAAACTATTGGAATTAAACAATTCCGACAAACTGGCCAATCCCAAGCGAGTTATAAATATTAGATTTACTCGAAGTCAAACCTCCTGTTAATAATAACGCACATACCAAGACGGTACATGACATATTTACAAGATATTTAAATCTAAATAGGCTCGTTCGAATCGCAACCTATTGTTTACGGTTTAAAAATAATGCTTGTACACTGCGAGGCAACAGAAGTACAGGTGTTATAATTTCTGTTGAATTAGAAATAGCTACTAACAAATTAATTCGTGTAGCACAGGAAAAAGAATTCTGTTAAAAACTGACATTGTTGCACAAGGGACAATCAGTTAGTAACAGTAGTAATTTGCATTTCTTATAACCTTTTAATAACACGCTTGGGCTAATTAGAGTAGGCGGAATACTAAAACATTCAGACATTGCATAAAATTTTAAACACCCAATTCTTTTACCCAAGGCACACGCGATCACCAAATTGATTATGAAAGCAAAACATTTAGAATGTTTACACCCAGGTCCTTAGTGACTATTATGTTCTATTAGAGAAAAATATTGACCTATCTCAGGGCGCACACTTGCTAAGCAAATCACCAAAGAATGCATAATTTGTATGAAACACAAACCCACTTCTTATTATGCACCATTAGGTGATTTACCAGCTGCACGCATAAGAGCAGTTTACCTGGTAAGTACGACAGGTATTGATTACGCAGGTCCAGTAATGATCAAAAATAGATACGGTAAAAAATGTAAATTATTTAAGTCTTACATAGCATTATTTGTTTGTTTTACTACTAAATCCGTACATTTTGAATTGTTAACAGATCTTACTACACAAGCTCTCCTGTTATCATTTCAACGATTCATAGCACGTATTTAAGTACACAAGTATTTTCTGTCAATAGAACAAATTTTGTAGGTGCTATAAATTATCTGAGAGAATTAGGTCAGCTATTATCAGATACATCATTTCAAAATAATGTATGTACTATTGTAGAATCTCGCGGAATTGCTTGAAAATTTATACCTCCACGATCACCACATCATGGGGGTCTGTGGAAAGCTGCGGTAAAATCGGTCAAACATCACTTCCTACGTATGATGCATAATTCAAATTTAACTTTTGAGCATCTATATACAGTTTTGACTCAAATAGAATCAATTATAATTTCAAGACCTCTTACTGCCCCTTCTACTAATCCTAATGAGCTGTATTCTCTCTGTCCTGAACATTTTCTAATTTGTCGACCTTCAGTTTCCACTTTGGGAACTGCAGGGGACACACCAGTTAAAACCAGGTTAACTGCCTTCAATATTATTCAACAGATGAGAACGACATTTTGGAACCGCTGGCACAAAAAATATTAGAACACACTCCAACAGCGTGCCGTCGTACAGCGCATACTCCACAGACAGCATGGACAACCACGAGTTCCACAGCTTGGCGATTTGGTAGTTTTAAATGATGAAAACGCCCCCACTCACAAATGGACCACAGGCAGAGTACTGGTACCCTGCAGCAGCACCCTGGAAAGGATAAAATCGTACGAGTAGTTTCTATCAAGACTCCAGAAGGGACCCGTCAACGGGCTATTTAAAATATCTGCCACTTACAATTTCCAGATCTCGAATAATTCCCATCTTGAATAATATGAAACTAAATTAATATAAATAATAGGAACCGTTTCATAGCGGCCAGGATGTTTGCAAATTTCTTTAACTTCAAGATTTAGACATAGCTACTAAAGAAAACATAAATGCATTGCATTCTCACTATCGGTAGTCAACCTAACAACAAACCTAAAGTGTAATTGATTACCGGAGTAAGAAATGGCGCTATTTTGAGCGCCAGGAGACGTTACGTATCCGTCATGGCAACGGTCCTTTGACTTTCGACCATGAACGAGACAGGTTTTCTCTACATTTAAGAGTCTAAACTAACAATAAATTATATACATTGTTATTTTCTACACGTGCTTTTTCTACTAAATCTCAAATAAATCATTAAGTTACTAAATAGTGTGTTTCTTCTGTGAATTCCTAATAAATATACAGTCCACTAACATATAAAGAAGTGTAAATTAATAATATCAAATTTGCAAAAACATTTGGTTTTTCGTGTATTATTTGGCTAGGAACAATCAAATTTATTTAACATTGTGGTTTTTTGAGTTACATCGAGAATCACGATATTATTTGTATAACATCGTCCATATAGGTAACGTCTAAAATGTTTCGTAGCCCAGACAACTGCCAAATTGTTCTCTTTCTGTGGTTGAGTAGCGTTCCTCGCTAGAATTTAATGTTCGGGAAGCGTACGTAATCACTTCCTACAGGTCCTTGACTCAGTACAGCGCCTATAGCTACATTACTAGCATCTGTAGTTAGTAGAAAGGGTTTAGTAAAATCTGGGTACTGAAGGAGGGGTAAGTTTGTTAGTATCTTCTTGTATGTCTCGAAGCTCTTTATAAAGGCATTGTCATGTAAAATTTTTGTACCTTTTTTTCATTATCGGTGAAATGAATTTTCTGTAATATCCTAAAAGTCCGAGAAAACTCTTTATTTCAGTTACAGTTTTAGGGATTGGAAAATTACTAATTGCTGATATCTTATCTGGATTAGGTTGTAATCCATTTGTTGTAATTTCATGCCCGAGGTATTTTGTTTTTTAGTTTAATACTTCACTAGTTTTAATACTTCACTCAGCTCAATGTGTGAGTCAATCTCGGTATCTGTCCTTCTTTCTTCTATCTCTAGTGTCCTTAATCTTTAACCAATATTACTCTCTATAAGACTATTTACGAGGAAATGCATTTTTTACGGAAACAACTGGTGCCATCTGTGAAAGTAATAATTAACTATATCTGTCTTATTTATTGTTTAATAAATAACGCATTTTTGGTTTGACTACTTCAATCAAATTAAGAAATGCCGAAAGAACGTGAAAATAGTTTTAATTTAAATATTTATTGCATAAAGTTTCAGTCACTTTTCGTTTTGTTTTTGTAATTTACTCAAATAATCCATCAACTTATTAAAATACATTAAATGACATTCGGGTGCAACGATTATTACTCGATTACTCGACATGCTTGATATATTATTTTAATTGCCTGCACTCTACAAATTGCGTGCCCTCTCCATTGCTTTTCCCCTTGTCGAGTGTATTATTCTGCTTGAGTATTTTCTGATAGAGTGAAGTTCAGTGTTTTCCTGCGGGTCCTCAAAGTGATTTAATCTCAGTGGCTCTATTTCAATTTTCTAACAAATTTTAAGAATTTTACATAATTTAACATGAAGATGTTATATGTCGTCATCTTCGCACTATCCTGTGCGTCAACCACCAATACTACGCTTATAGTTACGGTTACTTTTATTTGTTTGTTTTAATATTATTCACTCTCCTGTTTAGCACCGGCTATTTAGGCTCGTCTGGAATTTCATGTGAACTTCACTTTTCATGAGTAACGCTGCTTGTGCACCATTTCTTATTTTTTAAGTAATTTTCCACTTGTTGATGTGGCATAGCTTTATGTTCATGTAGTAGTGACTATCCACGGCAGATGTCACCTGGATGATGATGAGCATTTGATTTATTAAATATTCTAAACTTTATTGTTATACACTTTGATTAGGTTTGGAACTTCATTTTAAATTAAGCAATTGACCGAAATATTTGTTAAGTAATTTTTAAGGATTATGATTAAAGTTGTTTTATTAAACGATAATAGTGTGTGAATAATTAATAGTGAAATGTCTTTAATATTTTTGTTTTGTTTAGATGTAAAAGACGAAGGACTACTATACTAGAGGATAAAGATAGGTTTCTGGAACGTGGCGGGTATAAAAAGAAAAGATAAGGATTTCTGGAGATACATCAAAGGTTGGGATGGTGGAAACATGGCTGGAAAGCAGAGAATGGGAAGTCAAACTACCGAAAAACTACAGATGGGTGTGCCAAGGTGCTGTTAGGGAGCATAAGAAAGGGAGAGCAAGAGGTGGAATAATAATGGGGGTACGTAGGGAGCTAAAAGAGGAGAAGGTACCAGACAGAAGAGAAACAGCAGTAAGGAGGACGATAAAACTGGAAGAAGAGACATGGGAAATAGTAACAATATACAGTAAAGGTAATATAAAAGAAACAATGAAAGAAATAAAAGAAATAATTAAGGATGAGAAACAGGAAACCTATTAATTGGAGGGGATTTCAACGCGAGAATTGGGGAGTTGGGAGAGGTGGACGGAATATGGGGGAATAGAAAAAAGAAAAGAACAACGAAAGACAAAACAATAAACGCCGAGGGAAAAGAACTAATGGAAATGCTAAAAGAACAAGGATGGATAGTACTAAATGGGAACAAGGAAGGAGATGAAGAAGGAGAATATACCTATGTGGGAAGCAGAGGGGATACAGTAATCGACTACGTAGTGACAACGCTGAAAGGAGGACAGAAGGTAGAAAGAATGAAAGTGGAAGAGAGGGTGGACTCGGATCACCTACCGCTGGTGGTGGAGTTGGAGGCAAGGAGAGGTGAAAGAAAGGGAAACGAATGGAAAGAGGGCAGCGATTGGACGGAGGAAGGAAGGAAGAAGTTTATGGAGGATTTGGAACGGAGATACGAGGAAGAAGGAGAAACGGAGGAGATGGAGGAAATTGAAGAGAGGATGAAGGAAGCCACCCAAGGTAAAAGGTGGAGAATATCTGATAGAACGGGGGAAAACAAATGGTGGGATAAAGAATGTAAAGAATGGAAAAAAGAGGTAAAAAGGGAACTAAAGAGATGGAAGAAAGTAGAATCAAGTAAAGAAGACTTCAAGAGGAAGCAAAGGGAGTACAACAAAATGATAAAAGATAAAAAGAATGAGTTCAAAATAGGAATAGAAAAAGAAATTAGAGAGATAACAACGGAGAAGCAGGCATGGGATTACATAAATAGGGAGAAAAAGCGAAGGAAAGAGCCAAGCAAGGAAATAAAAATGGAAGAGTGGACGAAACACTTTATGGGAGTACTAGGAGGAAAGAAAAGAAACGAGAAAACAAAGAAGGGGATAAAAGAGAAGGAGAAAGTAAACGAAATAGAATTAGGTGAAATAAAAACACAGTATCAAAAACTCAAGGAAAAGAAAGCACCAGGTAGAGATGGACTAAAGAACGAGGCGTGGAAAGCTAGGCAAGAAAGGATAGAGAAAGGATTACTGACTGCGATGAATAAGATATGGAAAGGAGGAAACCTGCCAGACAGCTGAAGAGAAGGGGTAATAACGCCGATATATAAGAAGGGAAATAGACATGAAGCCAAAAATTACAGGGGTATCACACTACTGAACACAGGGTACAGGATTTACGCAGGGATTGTGAGAGAATGACTTGAAGAAGAGGTAAAAGTAAAAGAAATACTTCCCGAGACACAAACAGGCTTTAGAAAGGGACGAGGGACTTTAGACAATATATACGCACTGAACCATGTAGTTGAAAAAGAGCTAAGGGAAAAAGGAGGACAGATATATGCAATGTTCATCGACCTTAAAGCGGCGTTTGACATGGTCGACAGACAGAAAATGTGGAAGTACATGAGAAAGAAAAACATAGATGAGGACATAATGGAATGTATTAAAGAAATTTACGAAGAAACAAGAATGAGAATAAGAGTTGGGGGTGAAGAATCAGAAAAATTCTGGACAGACAAGGGATTGAGGCAAGGTTGTCCTCTGAGCCCCATTTTATTTGCGATATATACAGCAGACTTGGAGGGGGTAATGGAAAGAGGACAAGATGGGGGAGTTCTAATAGGAAGGCACTACAAGATATGGACTTAAGCATACGCTGACGATATAGTCCTGTTGGCAAAAAGGGAAGGAGAGCTGCAGGAGATGGCACACCGGCTAGGGAGGTATATAGACAGGAAAGGACTAAAGTTAAATGTGGAAAAGACAAAAATTATGGTATTTAAAAAAGGGGGTGGAAAAAGGAGACATAAAAGGTGGAAATACAAGACAGAGAACATTGAGGAAGTAGAAGAATTTAAATATCTGGGCTACACTTTTAAAAAGAATAATGGAGAAGAGGCGCAGATAAGGGAGGTGGCAAAGAAGATAGAGCAAGCAATGCGACGGGTATGGGACTAGGGGAAAAGGTATTTGGAGGGTACATACAAAAGAGAATATGGATATTTGATAGACTGATAGCCAGTATGATGTTTTATGGAGCAGAGGTTTGGGGGTGGAAGGAACAAGAAAAGTTGGAAAGAATACAGGTGAGATATATGAAATGGGTACTAGGGCTGGAAAGGTGCACGCCAGGATACATGGTGATGGAGGAGCTAAAAAGGGATAAGATACGAATTAAAACAGGGCAGAGAACAGTAAAATACGAGGAGAATTTGAACAGAGCGGATAGCAAAATTTTAAAGAAAATAAGGGACGATAACATAAAGAATGGGGGGGGAGGAGGTCCAAAAAATAGAAAGGAGTACTTTGAAAGGAATGGAATGGCGATCGAGGAGGCAGAGAGGAGAAGAGAAGGTGGCGCAAGTGTGGAAGAGGAGCTAAGGAGAAGGGATAAGGAGACACAACAGCAGGAGAGAATGGGAAAAATAGAAAAAAGTAACTACAATAAAAGATATAAGAGGTTATGGAAAAATAATGTGCCTCAGTACCTTATAGAAAAAGACATAAAACACATAAGAAGAACAGCAAGGTTTAGATTAAGAAATGAGGAAAAAGGAAACAGATACTGGGAAAAGAGTGAGGAAAGAAAGTGTAGAATGTGTAGAGCGGAGGACGAAACACTGGAGCACATTAAGTTTGAGTGTAAGGAAAAAGTAGCGAGCGAAAGGAATATTGGCCAGCTATTAAAGGGAGGCAGTGAAGGAAAGAGGTGGATGGCGGAAATAGTAAGAAAAAAAGGAATAACAGGATAATAAATAAGCTGGTGGAGAATAATAGAGAGGGTCAAAAGAAGAAGAAGCAGAAAGCACTTTTGGAAGTAGTAAAAGTCTAGAATATTTTAAGTTTAGTTTTAAGTTTGAATGTATATAGGAATGAAATGTATTAGAAATATAATACTGTAGATTGTAAAGCCGAAAGGCACACACAATTAATTAATATATATATATATACTAAGTTGCCTAGAATATATATTTATATGCATCACGACATATGAAAGCACCTTATAAAGTTTGAGTTTGTATGAAAAAACGTGCAATCTATTTATTAAGTATGCATAAAGTATGTATATTGCATAAAAAACATAGAAATAGTAAAATACAAATTAAAATAACAATATTTTCTTAAACGTTGTCAAATCAGGCAAAACTGATTGATAAGATAAAGTAGAATACAAATAAACATGAAATAATGTGTAAATATTATAAATAAGAAGTTCTCCGCAATAGGGTTAAACGAGTTCTGAAATAAATAGAAATAAAAAAATCTAACTTTAGCCAGTATTAGTATTGAGCATATATAAAGATGAAATAGAATATATAAACAATGATAGACAATATACAGTAGTCCTAGACCATAACAAGAATAAAAACAATCAAATTCAAATATAAAATTAATTCCTTAAAACTAATACAGCCTATTATTATTATAATTAGTATGTATTAGTATTAGTATATAAGCGCTAAAACAGAAATGAAAATTTTAAATAATTATTTGTCCGTCAATTTTTCGATATTTAAAAAAGTAAAAAGGGCAACAGAAATATATTAGCATATGTTTCACTTTAAATGCCAAAGATCTGACCACAAAAAACAACCTTGGTCTTTCAGTCGACAACCAATCAGTCGACAACCACTGAGTTCACAACCAGTGGGTCTACAGTGACTACGATCTCCCAGTCTACGGAATCAACAGCCCTCCTGATTCCGGTTCCTTATCCATTAGACAACTCTCGCCCAATTGATGACTTAAAAACCTGTAGGTGTTTAACTAGTATTAAAGGATCCTTAATACGCCTCTGTGTTAAGGGCATTTATCGTTGAAATATTCTGTCGGGTCAGGAAATTGCGGGTGAAGACGGGTTTTTTTTTGAAGAAACACACATAGTCCACTTTCAATGTGTTAGTGTTACTGTGTTAGGCCTGTCTCAGTATGGGACCGTATTTAAGCGACGGCGTATTCGGACGTAAATCGGCGGTTTGAATGAGCTACAAAACAAACCGCCTATGTGTGGCACAGATGTCTGTAGTCGTGTATTAGGGGGTGTATTGGAGTTCTTTAACACTTATATAATTTATCATGAGAGCAAACTTTAACTTTAATTTTTATCGATACACTACTGGTATTAAAAGGACTTTAGCATTTATTATATATCTGAGTTCTGGTGGGCGTGAATTTAAATTTAGTTCTATCCTATTGGTATGGGCATCCGTGCCCATGATTCACTGAAATACAAACATAAATTGCATGCAGAACATACCCATGTCGCCGATAGATTTCATTTGACCGCGTATTGCAGCGTAACAAAAGGCGATCTTAGGTATCCCCTCCAGTCTGACGCGGCTTTTTGCATTTACAATGGTTCATATAGGGTATCGTTGTAGTAGTGGTAACGCTTGGATAAAATTCGCCTTTATACGCTTCTAATGTGTGAGGTAGTGCCGCCCGTATTCGGACTGCTTTGTAGCGTGCAGTCTGAGAGCTCCAGAGCGATCTCATTACATTTACATGGTTGGATAGGTGAAGCGTAGTAGCCCGTATACGTCCGGCAGAAATTCGCCTAAATACGGTCCCATACTGAGACAGGCCATATACTAACACGCGCTCATAAGTGCATGTTTATATAAAGTACAGTATGCGAAAGAATTTTTTATGACACTATTTTATTGAAAATAATATATAAGTAAATTTTATAATTCAATTAAAAGAATTTTTAACTAAAATAATAAATTTATTTATAAAAATACAAGTATGTTAGAAATATTTAGAATTTACAAAGAATTATTCTTTTTTATAATTTCTGGCAAAAGAAAATCCATATAAAATTTCTTTAGTTTATTTTCCATTTCATTTATCCAGAAATCATCATCTCGTCTTATCTGAAATAAACATTTATAATTTTTATAGTTATTTTATTGTTATGATTGTCAATTCATTATAAGAAGTGTTATTAAAATTGAACACAATATTACATGATAATTTGTATGTTATACCTTTTCTACCATAAAGCCTAAAGGAGTCCAAAATATAAAATTACAATATTGCCTTCCTGTAATATGAAGCTGTCCCTGGATTTGATAGTAATATTTATGACTTCTTTTCAGTTGCATTAAATTGTTATTTATACCCGCGAAAGTAACCTTTTTCTTCAATATAGCGTCCATTGGAGTCAGGTTGGAAACACTAGCTGGACATTTGACTTCTACAATTGAGTCTTCTCCTACTAGGCCATCTGGGCTTGCTCCCAAGTACGCTTCTTTTATGTCAACAAATAGGCCACAGCTTTGAACAATGACTTTGTATTCACTTTGAAATTGTTCTATTGCTAAAGGCTCATAATCAATACCATAACGAGTACTTTTTGTACCACTAAAATCTGAGTATAACATAGATTTCACAGTATTCAGCCTATTTGTTGTAGGTCGCATTCTGCATATTTGTCCGAACCATGATGCCGTCAAACGTTTTAATCTTTCTTCCTTCCATGTAAAATTGGAATTTTGTCCTCTAGTATTTTTTTCAATTTCCGCTTGTTGACCCTCTAAAGATTTTATAAATTTTAAACTGTCTGCCATACTAACCTGTATATCTTCACCATCATTAGGAAGTCCGTAGTCTTCATCCGGGAGCGCTGTAATTAATTTTCTTCTGACTTTCAGATATTTCTTAGTCTTATTATTCTCCAATATTCGCTTTCTCGCAGTTATATATTTCTTGCAACTCTGGCCTGGGCTTTTATTAGTAATAGCCTTGTGTATGACATAGTGAAAATTTCCCTTGCTATTGAAAGAAGTTGCAGCGGCTTCACATCGGGTTTCGTAGCTTCCTTTTTTGGAAGAGTTTACCCTTTTTCCACCAATAAATTTAGCTACAACATTGTTATAACTTTCTGCAATATTGTTGTCCATATTCATTATAAGGCTTTCCGCATTATGCACTAATCGGTATGCACAACACAAAATATCGTCATAGAGACCACATTCCTTTAGTTCCGGAACAAAATCTTTCTCAACGAGCGTTCCTTTTTTACAAAAATATGTAGCACATTTTAAGTGGGACCCAAAAACATGATCTACGCTATTTATGATGTCAACTTTAAGCCCCTCAACTTTTTGTGCAGTTTCTACATCTTGCCCTATATGATGTTCTTTTGCGCACTGTACAGATATTCTAAGTCTATTTAAATTTTTAGCAAGAATAGTCCGTAATGATATAGGAATTAATAATTTCTTTGACGATATTTTCTTTTTAAATAATTCGCGAAGCCTTGTTTCATAATTTCGGAGGAGATGGTTTTTGCATTCTAATTTTATGACCAACCTTGTTCCATAGGGTCGTTTCTCGATTAGTTTCTTATAAACGCTACTATCTCCATCTCCAACTAATCGTCTATACATAATACCATGCATTTCCATACTTCTGCAAAATCCTTCCACAATGATATCAGCCTCCATACTTGTTGATGTTCCGTTCCAATTTTTGAAGCATTTATGTTCACCATATTCCGAATTTCTTGCACAGGTGCTGCAATACTTATTACGAATGCCAATAAATAATAATTTTCCAGTTCTTTTACCAACTATACAACCCTGAAATATAAACAAAACTGATTATTATGTTGGAATTACTTACTCTCCGCATATAGCATAATATACTTACAACTCCAGATGACGCATTATAGTTAACCTTGTAGGAACGCTTACACCATGAACCATCTGCAACTACTGTTATCTGCGGAATATCATTTTCGTCAACATCACCAATTTCTCTCGCCAACGTTGCCTCTTCTTTACCAGCATCTTCCATTGACTGCCATAATGTTTTAGTTATAACAGTTGAAACATATTCCTCATTATTCTGGAATGTGTGTTGTGACATGCATGGTATATCCAGAACAGCAGTGATTTCCTTCAGATGTGATAAACCATTGCCAGTTGATATCATCGCTAAAGTTGCCGATGCGTTGACAGGTATTTGATCTATTCCAGATAAATCTTCTGAACAAATTTCGGCTGTTATATTACACATTTTACATTTTAAAAAGAATTTCGATGCAAGACCGTATCTCTTTTCTCCAATTACTTCCATTTCAACAAATGAGCAATGGAAACTTTTATGATATCCAATATTTCTAATTTCGCGCATAAAATATTGGATATCTATAATGCGTCTGTCAGTTACAGTATTAGGTTTCGTAATATTGCTGGATTCCATAATTTCCATGTCCGGTGAGGACTCAAGCGTTTCTTTTTTGTCTTCTAATATCGAAGTAGATGCAACCGGCGACATTTCTTTAGCGTTCATGCTACTTTGTACCAAATTTCGTGGCGAAGATAATGCTTTTCTTTAAAATAAAATATGATATTGAATAGTAATTATTGAATTTGATTTTAGTTGATTATTTTGTTAAAATACTTACCGCGCCTTTTCTAAATTTTTTCCTGGTTTAGTGCGTACACTCAACCGCAATCGATTTTTAAAGCCTTTTCTATAACTCTTTTGAACTTCCATCGTTTGAATTCTATTAGCTATTCGTTTCAAATGCTGTTATCGCTCCAGTATCTCACAATAAACAAAACACTTAATTTACCATCTCGAGACTCAAGACTGTACGCTATACCACTACTAACACAATTTTATCTATAACTGTATATGTGTAACTTATAATATTAGCTTCTAAAAACCACCGCGTATGGCGCCTTTAAGCAGATTGTAAATTTGTTAAAAAATGCATGTTTTTGTGCATTAGCTGCCAACGTATTCCTTTTTGCTTAAAGTTTAATTGTTCATTACTATAAAAGAATATTGTTAAGGAAGGTGCAATCTACGTTGTGGTTGAATCGCTTTTTCAATATATCAAACCAAACTTAAGTTATATGCAGTTAAAAATTACCTAATTTCAAACTTAATTTTTAAATATTTCCAAAAAAAATATTTTTGTTTTATTTTAACAACAACTTAGTTTTAACCTTTATTTATCATTTTGTAAACTTTTTTTCTTCAAATTTTGATTACTGTACTTACACGGCGTTGGCAGCCAACGCACTTTTTCCACTACAAAAATATTCACCGATGAATGCCCTTAACGGAAAAATATTTTATTTTTACAGACAGGTTTAAATATGGAACTCCTTACGTTGCCTTTTGGAGGGGCAGAGATAAATTCCGGGTCAAGTATTGCAGCGGAAGTCTAATTCATTCTAAATGGGTGCTCACTTCCACTTATTGCACGCTCCCGTAAGTAAAATGTTATTTAGTAGTAAACTCACTACTAAAGCAACTCAATGTCATGCGACTCAAAGGTTGAGGTTACACTCGATGCCTTCGTTTAGTTCGATGACGAAGATACGGACCGTGTCGTCGTGCGCTCCCTCGATGTCTCCATCCTCTTCTTTTAGAAAGTCTGACCTTCACTAGACGCATATTGATATCGAAAGGGCCATGACACAGACACTAGAGTAAAGTATATTAATATAGCAGTGCACTCAGAATTTTTCTGCTGTAGCTCAGGACATTACTTTTGTTTTGTAAGTGTTGAAGTTACTTTTTATTTTACTTCTTACGTTTTCCATCTTCTAGTCTTAACTTGTTATTGTCAAATACTTGATCAAAAAGACAAGATTCATCCCAGGTTGTTCAGAAACGTATTTTCACAATTGGGTTATCTACTGTGATATCTTTCCCTTTGAAACTGCATTTCCTTCATTTATTCTGCATCTGCTTTGCATCCTTGCAGCACTTGCACTTTTTCTTGCTGACGTGCCTTTACATCTCTTTTCCTCAGCTGTTCTTCTATGAATCTACCTCTTCCAATCTATTTCCATCTCAGTTTTAATTATTATTATTATTATTTATTTATTTAATGTTCATTACATTAGTTTTTTACATTAGCCACTACATTTTTCCGCCTTAAATAATTAAATTACATATTATTTTGCTTAAGTACATTTCAATTTTTAACCTTAATTCTATCTACTTATTCTCGAAACCCTTAACCCCTAATAAACCCCTACTGCTTTTCTATTTCTGCACCTCTCATTCCTGTTTATCCTCTGCCAGTTCTTCACTTTTCTCGCTACTTCATTCTATCTCCGCCATCCACCGTTTCCCTTCTCTGCCACCCTTCAATAACTGCACAATCTTCTTCTCTCTTTTTACTCTTTTCCCTGATGAATATTTAATGTGCTTCAGCGTTTCTCACTCCCGTATACTTTGCACATCCTCTTAACTTTCTACTCGTTTCCAACTTTCAACTCGTTCTCCAATCTAATTTCAATCAAATTTCTCTTCGTTTTCCAATCTAAGTCATGCGACTTTTCTTATGCTCCTTGTGTCTTTTTCTCGTGTGTATTGCGGTACGTCTTTCTCCTATATCTCATAGCTTGCTACTACCAATAAGATCTGCTCCGATGGTAGCTCCAGGCAGTATCTCGATCAGACTCTTATTCACACGCCACCGCGACCCTTCTACTCATTGAGGCTTGATAATAATTATAACGAAAGTTATAAATACCTCACTTGCCGTAAAGGTTAAGTAAAGGCATCTCAGTCTTAGAATATTGTCCACATCATTTCTCATTTTTTCCTTGAATTTTTCTTCCTGTTTTAATTCTTATTTTGACCTTTTTTACATCCTCCATTACCATTTATCACAGCGTGCACCTGTACATCCTTATTACCCATTTGATATACCTTTTCTGGATTTCGTTCCCCATATCTCTGCTCCTTATAGCATCATGCTCGTCATGAGCATGTCAAACATTTAGATTTCCTTTTAAATATCTGCCCCAAACACCTTTTCTTCTACTCTCCATTCTCTTCTCAACGCTAAATCCTTCTTTGGTAACGCTCGTATCTGTTCTTGTTGTTGTTTTTTTTAAACGTATACTCCAGATATTTAAATTTCTCCTCCTTCTTTCTTCACCTTCTCATTGTACTCTTCTTTGTTTTTCCAAGTTTCTTTATCCTTTATCCTCTCCCTTTATTAAGAAAACCAATTAAGTTTGTAATGATAGCCGACATCTCAAGATAAAGCAATAGACAAGATAATTAGAAATGGCTCAATCGCTGCTGCTTAAGATTAAGACACAAAAGACTTTTATCCAATATTTGTCTTAATTCATAGATAATTGTGAATTACAAAACTCAATTATTCTAACAAAAAAATTAAATTAAATTAAAATAAATAATGAAATATTTTGGACCTTAATTAAAAAACTGTATAAAATACAAATGGAGTGCCTCAAGAAGAAATTGATTTATTTTTATATTCGGTGGTCAGAGTAGCATTGGGCAAATACTAACGAATAATAATAATAAGAAGCAGAAGAACGTTAGACTATACAATAACGCTGTTCTTGAGTGTACCTCTTAATGATATTAATGTTTGAAAACGTAAGGAAGACGTTAAAATAGGCGGTCTTCGTAAACCATGAGCATCTAATATCTCAATCTGGCTCACCTGACTAGAACGCAGTTGTAATATATCATAACAAGAATAGCATATCATAGCATATCATAGCAAGAAAGAAAAAAACACTCTTCAAAATTTGAAAAGAAAGGGTCCATCCGATGAAAAACAAAAACGGAAAAATACGGCCTAAGGAAGAAAATAAAATGCAAGAACCGATGAGATAAAATAAGACAGTCCTACTTCAAAACTCGATATCAATACTTTTAAACTAAAAAAAAAGTAGATTAAGTACATTAACAATTGTAAAAGAAGTTTAAAGTTTTGACACTTTGGCCGTCTCTCTGTTTCTGTAACTCTTTTTTACATGTAATTTTTATGATTCTTTTTTTTATTTAATTATATTTCATTTATTTATTGTGTTTAAATGTGTATTTGCTTTTTTATCATGTAAGTAATATATCTCAGTTTTCCCATTTTCAATGTGCATCGCTTAGAACTAGATCCCGGCAAATTATTTTTATTTTTGTTAATGTGTTTGAGACACTTTTACGCTTCGTATTATTAAACAGAAGTGGTATTTACCATAAATGTTGGTTTTGTTCATTATTAGTTTAGTATTTTATTAGCTGATTTACAGCTTAAATTTAAATTAGATGGAACTGCGAAATAACGTTTTAGAATTAAAGAAATTAAGGTAAGCTCGCGGTAAGGTAAGAATAGAAAGTAAGGTAAGCTCGCGGTTACCAAAGTAATTTGACTAAAGTAGTAAATTGAAATAATTCCGATAAATATATATAAATTTAAATAAAGTATAAATAAAAGATAAAATAGAAAAAGAATAAATAAGTAAAATTAAATAAGGATCTCCCACCAACAGGTTGGGTTATAACGGGGGTAAACTCTAGTCACCATGATGTTCTGGTAAATGAGTTCAGTGATATTGAGTGGGATGGTTTAAAGAATCTGGCAAAGTATGGGCACCATCTAGCTTAGAGAAACAGACATTTTATTTTGCATTCCTGATTCTACTGATTCTTCTAATTAGTTTGGCATTAGACTCTGAAAATACAGCTGTCTGTCGTTAATGGTATATATACATCTCTAATGTTATATAATATGAGTCTCTTCTATAGAATGTGTTCTTTGACCAATATTAGAGACTCTTTCCAATTAAAAGAATGATTATTATTACTTGAATGTAAGCACGTTTCGTTTTATAATTATATCATTTTGACATCTGAAATGTGCTACAGCATTCTTTGCTTTAGCTGCAGATTGGTTTGCCAATATACTTTGAAGGATAGTCCATACGGTTGACTTGATAGACAACATTGCATTATTTCAGGTTTCCTGATTTTATTTTCAATTAAGTGTAGGACATAGTAAAATTATTTGCATATGCGCTGCACGTTTCTATGTATGAAGTCCTAATTACTTGCTAATATTATATGTTCCTTACCCAAAAACGGAATACACATTCCTTCAGTAATTATATTGCTATTAATGTCATTATTTTAGAGTCTGGTTTGACTTAGATTTTTATATTTATTCATTTCTTTATTAATAAGTTTACAAACGGAGTTATTTGAGTAACCAATAAACTACTCTATGTATTAAATTATTATCCAAGCCTTTTTTGCTAATATGCCTGGAATGAGTTAGAATTAATTATTCTCCTAGATGCATACTTCTTCTGATGCCAACATGTTTGTAAGATATTCATTTAAGCACTATGTATAAGCATATCTAAGAATCATATATTGTTATAACTCACATTCCATACGATCACAAACCAACAATGTCTCTTTAGTATCTTTGCAGACCATGCACTTTAGAGATAATGAAATAGTATATAAATAATATGTTAATCTTAATCTAAGTAGTTCATGTATAATCTGCATCGCGCAGATAGTAGTTGGCTCACCACGTTTTGAGACTAGGCATAAGCTGCATCGCGCAGTCATTATTAGCTCAAATAAATATTATTAAGTAAAACTAAAATAAATTGTTTTTTTTTATTAAAGTCTAAACTACTCAAACTTTAATTGGCGCAGTCGTACGGATATTAAGGAATTACAATCGCTGTAAATTTTTCCATTTTTATGGATAACTTAATATTTCAAAACCTACAAAAATAAAGTTAAACTTAATAAATTGTGGAGTGAAATAGAAACAGAAGTTCAAGTGCTCCGAGACTCATCGACCCACTAGCAGCAGCATATGGACATGAAGATCTCGCAAGGTATCGCGGTGATAATCGTAATGTGAGTACTCATTCATATTTCCTTTCTATATTCATATTTCCCAAAAACAAAAATTATGATTATTTTTACATTAATATTTCCTGTTTAAAAAGGAGTATAAATCGCTTATACAGGCCTAAAACTGATATTAAATTTAAAAGGAGTATAAATCGCTTAAACAGGCCTACCAAATATTAAAAATAATATTAAAATAAAATATTAATTACACAACGTAATACACAATAATTAAATAATAATTTTCTAAAAAGGAATATAAATCGCTTATATAGGCCTAACGAAAATTAAAATAATATTAAAAGTAATATTAAAAATAATATTAAAATAAAATATAAACTACATAACGTATTAAATACATAACATAATACTTGCAAAATAATTAAATATTAATTAAAATAATAATTTTCAAAGTAAAATTACCCTATTAAACATAATGGCGAATTTCACGTGTTACTTAAATTATATAAAAGAATTTTACGGAGAGAATTCATTGACAGAATTCATAATACATTGCGAAATTATTATACAAAATTTTGGCCAATTAGCACAATTAGAAAGCACAATTCCCTAATACTTATGAAAATAAAGGCTAAGATTGTTGGTAAAGCCACAGTTACACTAGAAAACAGAGATACTTACGATTGGGATGAATTAAAAGAAATATTAATTACCCACTTCGGAAACCACAAAAGCGAAACATCGCTAATTAGAGATTAAATGCTACTTAAGCAAGATATGAACGAAACTGCTTTATCATTTTATGATCGCTGCATAAAAATACAAAACGATTTAATTAATAATATTCGTATTAGTAAACCAACTGCTGATATACTATATGTGAAAATGGAAACATACGCTAATCTTACCTTAGAAAGTTTCCTAACCGGACTAAATGACCCCCTAGGATGTCAGCTACGGCTACAAAGTTTAAGCAAGATGGAGGACGCCCTGAAACTAATAGTACGAGAAGACACATTGAAAACTAGTAGAATGCAACAAAATAGATTAATGAGACCAGACATTAAACCAATCAAAACTTCTCAACAATTCCCACAAAAAAACTTCTATCCTAACTTCAATAAGCCGAAAATTAACCCAGTATTTGAAAACCATATACCAAAATTTAACTCCCAAAATACATCAATATACCATAACCCAACCAACCCACCTAACAATCCTCCACAATCAAAAACATCAGTCTTAACTAACGTCTGGAACAAAAAACCAAACCGACCAATAAGACGCCAGTGGACACCGATACTAACTCTGGAAACAGAGTACAGAATAACTGGAGTTTCCAATTCTCAAGACCAAGACAAAATTATATTGCTGAAGAGTTAAACTTTACTAAAGAACAGGAGGAACAACAAGAAGAAGAAGAATACCAGGAATACGATTTTTCGCAATACACAGAATATCATCCCGAAGAAGAACCACAGGAAGAAAACGTAAATTTTCACGTGGACAGCAGTATCACCTGTATGTATGGTACCCAAAAAGGACGACGCAAGTGGAAGAAAGAAATTTAGAATGGTTATAGACTACCGTAATCTAAATAACAAAACTATTGATGACAGGTATCCAACACCCAACATCGCTGACATACTGGACAAACTAGGTAGAAGCCAATATTTTACAACATTAGATCTTGACAGCGGGTTTCATCAGGTAGAAATGAAGGAATCTGATATCCCCAAAACTGCGTCTAACGTCGAGAATGGTCATTATGAATTTTGCCGTATGCCATTCGGGTTAAAGAACGCCCCTGCCTATTGAACAAACTGAGAAGTGCAAATATGAAGGTGCAGATAGACAAATGCGAATTCTTAAAAAAAGAAACTGAATTTTTGGGTCACGTAGTAACACTGGAAGGAGTTAGACCTAACCCAAAAAAAATAGAGAAGAAAATCCCTACACCAAAAACAATAACAGAAATAAAGTCATTTCTGGGATTAGTAGGGTATTATAGGAAATTCATAAAAGATTTCGCCAGAATAACGAAACCTATGACTAGATTTTTGAAAAAAAACGTAGCAATAAAACACTACGAAGAATATATCAAAGCATTCAACATCATGAAGGAAATATTGTGCAATTCCCCTTTGTTACAATACCCTGATTTTCAAAAACCATTTTTATTGACTTCAGATGCGTCCAACTATGCTCTGGGAGCGATACTTTCGCAAGGACCTATAGAATCCGACAAACCCATCGCATATGCATCGAGGACATTAAACGAGTCGGAACAAAATTATTCCACCATAGAAAAAGAACTCTTAGCAATCATATGGGCAACAAAATACTTTAGACCCTACTTATATGGAAGAAAATTCACCATGGTCACTGATCATAAACCACTTGTGTGGCGGGATTCATTAAAAGACCCAAACATGAAAATGATAAGGTGGAAAACTAAATTGTCTAACTACGACTATACTGTAGAATGCAAAAAGGGAAAGAAAAATACGAATGCAGACGCACTGAGTAGAATTAAAATAAATGCAATTGAAAATGAGGATTTTGACAGCCTATTTAACAATCCGGAGTTATAACAGCACTAGACGACTTCATGACGGCAGCGGACGCGCTAGATAACGATAGTTCTAGCCTGTACAATAACCCTGACGATACGAAGAGAAGTGAAGTAAAAACACTAGTTTTAGAATCCTTACCGGAAATAGTAGCATATAAAAGACCTAACTCAATAACAGAGCACCCTCCTGTAATCCAAATACCAAGTGAGGAAAGCTCAGAAGATTCAAACACCATGCATTGAAAAGAAGATTCAACACCAGGCATCACGATCAGTGAGGACGATCAGTTAGAAATTAAAAGAAACCAAATAATAATTATCTTTGAACCAACACCAATGCAATGTAAAAACACTAAAATCGACGGTAAAAAACAAATTAAATTTAGTATTCAAAGAAATCAAGAAAAACACGACCTATAAATATTCACACTAACCAAACTAAATCCAAATAAAACCTATTATATACAATGTGATGATAATATATACAAAATTTATAATGATCTAAAAATTAATACCTTCGATAAATACAAGCTAATACGTTGTATAAAGAGAGTTAGTATTGAAATGGATCCCGACGATCAAAAATACATAATTCAACAATATCATGAGGGAAAGACTCAGCACCGAGGAATAGACGCCACATATAAATTAATTTGCGAAAGATATACGTGGTCTAGTCTACGAAAGGATGTTGAAAATTTCATCAATAACTGCAGCACATGTAAACAGTGCAAATATAACAGAAAATTAATTAGAGCACCGCTAAATAACACCGAAACACCTAAAAGACCATTTGAGAAATTACATATAGATACGTCTGGTATAGACAATATCCAATTCTTTACTATAATAGATGTATTTTCAAAATACACACAGGCATACAATATCGCCAATAGGTCATCCACAGAAATTGCCGATAAACTAATAACGTATTTCTCACACCACGGCATACCCAATCATATTACGATGGATGGAGGAACTGAATTCTCACATAATCTCATCAAAGAATTACTAGAATTACATAAAATTGAAATTCATATAACAACTCAATACAGACATAAAAGTAATTCTCTAATAGAGCGAGCACATTCCACGATACTAGAACTATATCTAATAGTGAAACATAAACATGATCTTACACCCGAAACAATCATGAAATATGCTATTATAGGATATTACGAAACCCCACATTCTAGTACAACATACAAACCTTTTGAAATAATAAATGGACACTTACAAACCAAGTCAGTATTGCTTATGGATTATAACAAAACACTCATGGACTTATACACCCAAAATCATAAAAATAAAATCTCAACCCTATACTCAAAAATTAAAGAAATAAATGCAAATCGAAAAAAACAGATCATTAATAAGACAAATGCTACTGTTAATGACCCAAACGTAAAACAAGGAGATATCGTATACCTCAACACTAAATCGAAACAAGGCAAAAGCCGAATAAGGAACACAGGACCCTTTAAAGTACTAGAAGTATCCGATACTTATATAGCTAAAATAGAAGATCTAAAAAATAAAAAATTAAGAGAAACACATGTAGATAACCTAGTGAAAACCAAAATGAAAAACCCAACTTCAAACAAACTTAACCAAGAAAGAAGTAACGTAGTATTCGAATGCACTACACTACCTATAGATAACATAGAAAAACCCAAAATAAAAAACCCAACTCCAAACGAATTTAATGAGGAAAGAATTAACGTCCTATTCGATCGCACTACACTACCTGTCGATAAATCTAAGACAGATTATATTCTACACCTTGAGTTCACGACAAATTCAACCCTAGAGACGAAAAACCAAGATACTACAACGGATTCGCAAAGTTAATAGCAAAAGACACACCCCATTTCGAATACATAATAAATAAAGCTAAAAGAACTAATAACGTCGTAGAGGGCCTATTCAAACTCACGCGAGGCAGAACATTTGGACACACAATAAATCTTGTCTGCAATCAACAAAACTGCCTTGACAAACTTGCCGAATTTCTAAAAGAATTTGAAAATTCACCTACCGAATTAATAATACGAATGCCCCCTATAAGACAAAGACTTTTTAATAGAACAAAAGAAGAGGTCCTAGAAGAATTTAAACGACACGGGCCTATAAAGCACAAATACATCATGCACTTAAATCCCGAAATACAAATGAATTATTTATTTATTAATTAATTTTAAATAAATATATTAAAATACGATCAAGTACTAAGAAATCCTGATTGTTGCAGGATCATTACCGCAATCAACACCAGCGATATTAATGAATGCCGAATTATTAAAATCACTGACAACTCAGGATTATATCCTGTGCAACTAGGAACAGCCCAAAACATTAAAGAATATTGGACTTTAGTCAAGAAAATAGATTTGGACCCCTTAATAAAATATTATAACAACGTACACCTGACTAGAGAAGATATTAAAATAAAATTAGAAAAAAAAAAATTTACATCCTATGGGCACAGCACTGCTGTAATGTACATCCTGGATATGGAAATAAGTAGAAAATTTAAACAAATTCTCCCAACTCAAAGAGAAAAAAAAGGCTTCATAGATGGCTTAGGTACTGTTTGGAAAGCAATCGGTGGAAACCACGGCGGCGAGCGTATAAACTTAGCTCTGGAGACACTTGATAATCAAATAACATTAAACATAACAAATAAAATTAATAAACGATATACTCGATCAATTTAAATTGGCCCTGCACACTATTGATTCTAATCAAGAAGAACTAGATAAACGTACCAAATTCCTAATGAACAATATCGATAAACTCCAACACCAAGTATTTAACATCTTTATAACAGAATCGATCGGACTTGTCAGTCAATCCATGCAATTACTCTTGCACCTACTAAGAACTATTGAAACTGACATAACATTCGCTAAACTGAACACGCTTAGTGGTTCAATCCTAGAACCTGATTACCTATTGCAGAATTACAAGCAATAAAGGAACATGTTAATACAACCAAACAAATCAAACTGCCTTACGATATTACATCATAGAACATTCAACAATATGAAACTAAGTCAAAGCATACACCAATAAAAACCTAATCGTTTTTGTAATAAATATACCACTAGTAAACCCTAATATATTTATGTATTATAAACTATATCCATTCAGCTCATTGCAACTGAAGCGAGTGGACGTATTTTGTTTACTCTGCGTAAAACAAATAATAGATTCATTTCTATTCTATTATAGTCTATTGTGTGTACTGAATTATTAACAAAAACTATTGTGCAAATAAAATACCAGCAGGAATTTTAAGATTTTAAAATTTAGTGATTGATTTTAGTGAAAAACATATAGTTGTGGGTACATTTGAATATGGGTGTCATAAAACACCAATAATGTGCGATGCATCGGTAGATCAATCCCAAAGCGGGTGGCAGGATGTTAACCCGAGGAAAAAGAAGAGGAACAGCCCTGTAACCCAGAGAAATGTAAGGCAGAAAACCTTATGAGATTATTGGCTAAATCCAATCCATACAGAAAACAGATTCGAAAATCTTCCCGAGGAATCCAATAATGATGATGAACCTGTTACCGTAGAACCTAATCCACCACCATTATTCATATATGGAGTATTAGACATGCGACCGCTCACTGCCCTGCAAGAAATGCATGCAAAAGATGCCTATCAGAGTAAGCTTATAGGGGGTTCGCAAGTCAAGCTACAGATCAAGGACGTAGAAACATACCAAAAAATTATAAAGTTACTACAAGAAAAGAAAACGGAGTTCCACACGTATCAGCAAAAAGCCGACAAGAATTACAAAGTAGTAATAAAAGATCTTCATCATACCACAGACATTAGTGATCTGAAAACCGAAATAAACAAGCTGGGCCATAAAGTGACTCGAATCACTAACATCAAACACAGGGTGTCTAAAAATCCACTTCCACTTTTCTTTGTAGAAATAGAACAAGGCCCAAACAACAAGTCCATCTACGATGTAATGTTCCTGTGTCATTCCAGGGTAAAGATTGAACCACCTCGTTTTAAAAGAGAAGTGCCACAATGTTTGAACTGTCAAAGGTACGGCCATACTAGGTCCTACTGTCACAGAAGAGCAAGATGTGTTAAGTGCGCAGGAGACCATCTCACAACTTTGTGCGCCTGGAAAGATAAGGAGAACAAAAATGTAAAGTGTGTTCTCTGCGGACAAAAGCATCCAGCAAATTACAAGGGTTGCTCCGTGTATCAAGAGATTCTACAACGCAAATTTCCACCGCTCCGACCAAAGTTGGTTAAGGAAGCATTAACTACACTACCAACTTCGTCTATACGAACAGGAACTTCTTTTGCCCAAGCCACTTCCAACAAACCAAGGGAAACTCAACAAACCAACTATGCGCATCAAAATCAAGAACAAACGCACTCTCAGTCCAGTGATATAACTGAACTTAAGTCAATGATGAAAGGTCTTATGGAGCAAATGGGCATAATGCTCAATTTGCTTACTACTCTTGTCACACGAATGCCACAATGTTCAACGTCCTAAAAATAGCGATCTGGAACTCCAACGGTCTTGCTCAGCATAACCAAGAAGTAAAATGGTTTCTAGTAAATCAAGAAATAGACATCATGCTGATATCGGAGACTCATTTTACATCAAAAAGCTACATAAAAATTCCAAACTACAAAATCTACGACACAAAATACCCAGACGATAAAGCTTATGGTGGTACTACCATCATTATTAAGTCATCAATTAAGCACCACCAATTAAATACCCACCAAGACCGTTCACTCCAGGCAACAAGCATAGAGGTTAAGGAATTAAACAGAAACATAGTCATCACAGCCGTTTATTGTCCGCCAAAATACAGCATCAAGAAAGAACAGTTTACAGCGTTCTTTAATAGTTTAGGACCACGGTTCATCGCTGGAGGTGACTATAACGCCAAACATCCAGACTGGGGGTCTAGGCTCACAAACCCCAAAGGAAACGAGCTGTACAAGTCCGTAGAAGAGAACAGCCTAACTACACTCTCCACTGGTGAACCAACATACTGGCCGTCGGAAAGGACAAAAATCCCGGACCTTATAGACTTCAGTGTCATAAAGGGTATATTAAGTAAATACCTGAAGATGGAGTCATGTCTAGACCTTTCCTCAGATCACTCGCAAATTATTTTAACCTACAGTACACAAATACTGGAGCAACCACCGATGACAAGTATTACAAACAGGAACACCAACTGGGAACTATTCCGGAGTTTAATAAATTCTAACCTTAACTGCAACATACCGCTCAAAACAGAAGATAACATCGATAAAGCAGTTGACAGGCTAAATTAAACTATAATTAATGCAGCTGAAGAGGCAACCCTACTAAGCAACCCACGCAGAAGAACAACATACCGCTCAAAACAGAAGATAACATCGATCAAGCAGTTGAGAGGCTAAATTAAACTATAATTAATGCAGCTGAAGAGGCAACCCCACTAAGCAACCCACGCAGAAGAACAACATACCGCTCAAAACAGAAGATAACATCGATCAAGCAGTTGAGAGGCTAAATTAAACTATAATTAATGCAGCTGAAGAGGCAACCCCACTAAGCAACCCACGCAGAAGAACGGTATCCTGCCCTATGTTAGCAAAACAAAAAATTGCTGAGAAAAGAAGGTTAAAACAAATTTGGCAAAACACTAGGACTCCCAGAGATAAAACGCTATTCAACAAGGCTTGTAAGGAACTTAAGAACCTCTTACACGACATAAAAAACCAAGAGCTAGAACAATACCTAGAGAAGTTAACCGCTACAGAAACCACAAACTACTCACGCTCAAACAACCCAAAATACGTAACACCCCAATTAAAACTAGTGATGGCAAATGGGCAAGAAGCAATAATAAAAAAGCTGCAACTTTCGCGAAACACCTCGAAGATGTATTCAAGCCACTTCCTCCAAGCCGCAGTGAATAAGAGGAAAAATACATACACGAGTTTCTAAGGAGTCCACCCACTGCTAGTGAAACTGTCAAGCGATTTAGTACTTCTGAAATCCAAAATATGATTTAACATAAAATTGAACATGAAATTTAACATAAAATCCAACAAAGCACCAGGCAACGACAGGATAGGAGGTAAAATATTGAAAGAACTGCTGGAAAAAGGAACGAGATATTTAACAATATTATTCAACTCAATGATAAGACTGGGAATATTTTCGACAAAGTGGAAAATTGCTGAAGTAATCCTGATCCCGAAACCCGGAAAAGACGAAAAGGAGGTTACCTCATACAGACCAATCAGCCTATTACCTATAGTGTCAAAGCTATTTGAGAAGTTACTGCTCAAGAGGCTTAAAGCTATAGTAGAAGTTACCAAACTGATACCGACCTACCAATTTGGCTTCAGGGAAAAACATGCTACAGTCGAGCAGATCCACCGAGTTGTTTGTACCATCAACACAGCGCTACACACAAAGCAATACTGCTCTGCAGTATTTTTAGATATAAGCCAAGCTTTTGATAGAGTTTGGCATTCTGGATTACTATACAAGCTTAAAGTAGCATTGCCCAACGACATCTTTCAGATATTGAAATCGTACCTGACAAATAGAAAGTTTGTCGTAAAGTACCAGGACGGACAATCTACTATGCGCAAAATCGATTCTAGTGTTCCGCAAGGCAGTGTACTCGGTCCCATTCTGTATCTACTGTTTACAGCAGATCTTCCCGGCTCGTCCGAAACTACAGTAGCTACATTTGCAGACGACACTGCTGTGTTAGCACTTCATAAGGATCCGGCTACTGCCTCGATGAAACTGCAACGACACCTGCTTAAGATACAGGAATGGCTAAACAACTGGCGGATAAAAGTAAATGAAATAAAATTTGTGCACGTGACATTTACTCTAAAAAGGTGTACGTGTCCCCCAGTGACCCTTAATAACATTGCACTTCCTCTGGCAGAGACAGTGAAGTATCTTGGCATGCACTTGGACAGACGTCTAACATGGAAAACCCACATATGGAAAAAGAGGCTTCAACTAGAAGAAAAACGAAGAGAACTATATTGGCTCCTTGGCTGGAAATCGCAAGTGTCTCTGGAAAATAAACTGCTAATATACAAGACAATAATTCGGCCAATATGGACTTATGGTATACAACTATAGGGCTGCGCTAGCATGTCAAACATAGAAATTCTCCAGCGTTTCCAAAACAAAATATTGAAACAAATATTAAATGTCCCGAGATATGTCCCTAACTGGTTAGTACATAAAAATTTTTGAATGCCCCTGGTCAAAGAGGAAATCCAAAGCTACAGTAGGAAGTACCATCTTCGTTTGCAGAATCATCCCAATGAAGCAGCAGTGAAGTTGTTCCATCATAGGCCCGTAAGACGACTGAAAAGAGCAGATCCCAAGGACTTAGCGAATTTAAACCCAAATGAAAACTAAAATTGAAATGTCATCGTACTAATAAAATATATACGAAACTCAGTTATTGTACATAGTATAAAGGGGTAAGGTGTAAGGGGGAGTCATCAATGGATGGCAACCTCACATGTCATTTTCCAAATGATTATTCCCAGAACCCAATACACCATTGTGAATGAGTATAAACATGTAGATTTTAATGCACCCTGCAAAGAAATATATAACAATCAATTCCTATGCAAGCTTAGCGAACCACTCAACATCGAAGAAACCACCTGCGAGATAGAACTAATTCAAAACCAGCCAACCAGCAAATGTCAACCCTTAGTGATTCCTCTAACCGGCATCAAGATCCAGAACATCGAATTCAACACCTGGATGTTAATCACAAATGACGAAACCAGTGGCACCTTAACATGCTGCAGCCAACGTGACATACGTCTACAAGGAACATATATAATACATCTTGCACGAGATTGTCAATTTTCTGTTTCAGATAATACTATTCAGTACATAAATATAGAAGAGAAAGTCGAAGCTTGAAACACCATTTCCCTGCCAAAAATACCAGAGATCCAAAACAAACACCTAAACGTCTCTACCGTAACCAACCTAAAAGACCTGGACCTAGGCAACGTAGACAAGCTACAGACCACCCTAGCCCTACTACCTGAAGACTTCGATGACAGAAGAATCTCAGACCATGTTCACATAATTAATTATACATTATCTACCTATTATAATGTTCGTAATGTTCCAATTTAACATGGAAAACTCATAAGAACTCATAGATATTTATATATATATATATATATATATTTATATATATTTCCGGTAACAAAATCTATATGGTATCTTCTAAACGGCGCCTACAAAGTTTTTTAAATTTTAAAATTATGTAAAGGGCAAATTTCTAAGACTTTCTACGTCCCTGAATTTTTCCCTGAATTTCCCTGGAAAAAAATATTCTGGAAAAACTGGAAAATTTGAAAAAATACTTTTGCAAATATCTGACGAACTAGAAAAGATAGGAAACTGAAATTTGGTATGTGTATTGAGATCATAATTGTGCACATTTGCCAATAGTTGGACAATTAAAATTTGAGTTCAGTAGCGGCGCAAATTTCCGGGGGCAATGTTAAAATAGAGTTAGGACGTTCAAATTTAATATGTAGGCTCGCTCTAGAGTGTCATTATTGAAAAAAAAATAAACAGCCCTAAATTTCCAGTAGCGGCGGGAGTTGAGACAGAAAAGGCCAGAAATATTGAAAAAGTAGTAATAAAACTTAGGGTATGTATTGAGAAACTAATTGCGCATGTTTGCCAATAATTGAATTACCAAAATTTTAATTCAGTAGCGGCGTGATTTTTTAGAAGCAATGTCGCAACAGAGCTAGAACGTTGATATTTGGAATGTGGGCCCTATTTAGAGTGTCATTAAAGACAAACTATACAAAACTGCAATTTTCCAGAGGCGGCGAGCGCTGGGGGCCAAAAACCAGAAATATGAAATATATAGAGATGAAAGGCTATATTAGAATATATGTTCTTAGATACAAATAAAATAGATCCCTGTGTTAAAATTTGACAAACTTGTTCAGTAGCGCAGGTATGTGGGGGTACTAATGCTAAAATATAAATACAAAGCTGAAATTTAGTACGCTGATATAGATTGACATAATAATAACGAAAATATAAAAAAAACTACATTTTCTTAAGTGTAACACTAGAGTGGGGGTGACAAACCGAGTATAAGAACAAAATAGAGGACCAACGATGATATTTTGCATGTAGAATATTACATAGAAGAACAATAGTTCTTTTTAAGTTAGATAGTTAAATTACATTCAATAGTAGAATTGAATTTATTTTTGGTGCGTTTGTTGTGCTGTGAAATCGAAAAGGAGTGAGAGTTATAGGGGGAAATAGTTACCAGCAATTTAAAATAATAGTAACTACGCATGTGGATATTTTCGAAAAATAAATTTAACGTTAGTAGTGGCGTGAAATTGGGGAAGTGGGGGCGTGAAAGGCTTTGCCAAAGAGCTCAATTTTGAAATTTCAATCATTTATAAAAGTAGAGGTAGATAAAGGTTATAAAGGTAGAGAGAATTGTTACGAGCAAAATAGATTGTTATGCCTAAAATTTGACAATTTTATTTCATGAGCGGGGATTAATGGGGAGACTAATATTATATCGTAAATATAAATACGAAAATTAAAATGTAAGATTACAGTGCAGTTTTAACTATGTAAATAAATTGCTGTAATATTGAATTGGTAGTGCCTGATTGGAGGAGAGGGTGGCGCCGGGGTTCTGGACACCAAGTAACGGTGGTGTTAGAAAAAGTAGCGATAGATTATAATGGCTCTGGGAGGTAACCGTGTTGTAGAATATGTGCTTTAGTGCTGGAAATGTGAGCGGCGGTTCAGGGGATTAAACTGAAAGTACAATAACGGGAAGGATAAGGGCTAGAGATGAGATTATTAGGAGCGAACCGCTAGGCTTTGTTAAAAACATAAATGAATTGATGTAATTAGTAGGTTTACATTGAAATGAGTGAAAATTAATTTTATCAAGCATTCATCTTATCGAATAATTATTAAAAAATAATGTACTTCTAAGGATGAAATTAAGTATGTAGGTTGCCAGTAAAGTATTAATTTTGAAAACTAATTGTTATGAGATTAGTACGCAGGGGGTGAAAGCGCAAGATTATTTAATGAGCGGTGATACTCAGGTGGGCTGTGGTGTTGCAAGTGGGCGCATTGTGGCAGAGGTGCAGAGGAATACAATTAAAAGTGCGAGAACGATACAGAGCATGGAGCCAAGAGGTGATGATTGGTATTTAGGGGCGGGGCAGTGGGCATTGTTCAATACTGTGCTTCATTAGGGTTAATGATAATTTTACACAGAGAGGAGGAAACGAAGGATTATTTAATTATAGTGCTAAAGCGGGGGCGCTATAAAAGTACTCTAAGGACCGACAATGCTCAGGAAATAAGCGATACAGAGTGCTGAAGGAAGAAGGCGCTCCATGTCGAAAGTTTAGAGGAATCAAATTAAAAGTTTGGAAACGTAAGAGAGCATGGAGCCAAGAGGTCATGATTGGGGCTTATGGGCGGGGGCACTGGAGACTGGTCAATACAGTGCTTTATTACTGTAAATGAAAGAATTATAACAAAATAAGGAAACATACATTTAAAAAAGGATATATTTTAACGAAAATTACTTAAAAATAATATTTTGCATTATTTTCAATTTAGCAAATAAATTTATTTATTAACAATATTATATACACGTCGCTCTGCGACGGGGCGAAGCGCTAGTTACCTATATTATTCATAATAATTACTATTGTAGTATATAAGTTAACCAAATATTTTAGAAAAATAAAAATAATAAAAAATGAAAATTCAAAAGAAATAAATAGCAAAAATATTGAAGAGTTACAAAAACCTTTTTCTACATTAGAAGCATAAGATTTTATCTTAGAGGGGAGGTGTTATAACTCACATTCCATATGACCACTAACTAACAATGTCTCTTCAGTATCTTTGCTGACTATGCACTTTAGAGATAATAAAATCTATTTATATAAAACAAAGACGGGTTTGTTGCAACAGTTATAACTCGAGATCTGCTGAACCAATATTCATGGTTATTGATTCGTTGGATTTGTGTTCGCCCCGAATAGCATAATACATCTTAAAAACAATGAAAATATATAAAACAAAGACGGGTTTGTTACAACACTTACAATAGCATAATACATCTTAAAAACAATGAAAATTCGAAATTTAAAAAACTCGACAATGAAAACTCGATACTTAATCATTTCAATAAATGCTGATTTGTTTATTTCATGTCAAACATTTGTTGTCATGACAATATGAAAATGTCTCGAAAGTTCAGGTACTGTTATATTTGTTTGTTTTAGACATTAATTTGTGTAAATTATTTATTAATTATTTAATTTTTAATTTCAGAAAATAATACCTAAGATTTATTGTACAGGTTAACAAAAGTGTAAATGTCTTTTTATAGGTTATCTATAACTATAATTTTTCTTGATAAGCTATTCATATGTAGTGCTTATATACTCTTTGAGCTATTGTCTATGTCTCGAAAGTGGTTTTTTGTGGTTTTATGCGAGTGCACATTCAGTATTAATATTAATAACAATGCCGCGTCCTAGAAGATAATACGTCTTTGGGAATACTCGATGCTGGATGTATTCAATCGAATGGCAAAAACGAGGCCTACCGCAGGCTCACATTCTAATTTGGTTAGTCGAAAGAATTCGGCCAGATCAAATAGATGACATCATATGTGCGGAGATTCCTGCTCCTGAAACCGATCCAGACCTACATGATGTTGTAATCACGAATATGATTCATGGACCGTGTGGCACTATCAACCGCCAATCACCGTGCATGGTCGACGGCAAGTGTTCCAAACGGTATCCACGAAAATTGACGGCAGAGACCATTACAGGCAACGATGGTTATCCATTGTATCGGCGTCGATCGCCCGATGATAATGGTAGAACTATCACAACTAAAGTGAAAGGAAACGATTTCGTAGTTGACAACAGTTGGATTGTTCCATATTCGCCACTTCTTTCCAAAACATTCAAGGCACATTGTAATGTTGAGTATTGCATTTCGGTCAAGTCAATTAAATACATTTGCAAATATGTCACGAAAGGGAGCGACATGGCGGTTTTTGGTATCCAAACATCCAATATCAACGATGAAATCACGCGCTATCAAGTCGGTAGATATGTGAACTGCAATGAAGCAATTTGGCGTATATTTTCATTCCCTATTCACGAACGTCATCCCACTGTTGTACATTTGGGGGTGCATCTAGAGAACGGTCAGAGAGTATATTTCACAGCGTCGAATGCTGCTCAACGTGCCGAAACACCTCCAGCGACAACACTGACCAGTTTCTTTGCGATTTGTCAAAGCGATCAGTTCGCACGAACTTTGCATTACTCAGAAATGCCACGTTATTACACTTGGAACGCTACATCGAAGAAATTTCAACGTCGGAAGTAAGGCGATGCAGTTCTTGGTTATCCAGATATGCGTTCTACTGATGCTCTTGGTCGTATTTACACAGTTCATGCGAAGAATGATGAATGTTTCTATTTGCGGTTGTTGCTGATACATGTTCGAGGGCCAACATCATTTGAATCACTACGAACTGTTAATGGTATAGTGTGCCCCACATTTCGTGCAGAATGTCAAGAGCTGAATTTGCTTGAAAACGATACTCATTGGGACACGACAATCGCTGAAGCAATTATTTCTGCATCTCCAAGTCAGATACGCACATTATTTGCTATCATCATTTCGACATGCTTCCCATCGAACCCACGTGACCTATGGAACAAATACAAAGATAACATGTCTGAAGATATTTTACATCGAATTCGCGTCAGCTCAAGAAATTCCGATCTTGAGGTGAATGAGGAGATGCATAACCAGACTTTGCTCTTGATCGAAGAAATGTGTTACCTCATGTGCGGCAGTTTGTTAGTTAGGTTAGGAATGCCAGCGCCAGATCGCGGAATGAATGACGCATTTAATAGAGAATTGGAACGTGAACGTGAATATGATCCACATGAACTAATCCAATCAGTCCAAACGAATGTACCTCTGTTGAATCCTAAGCAGAGGGAAGTCTATGATACACTGATTAATGCAATTGATGATGGAAATGGCGGCTTATTTTTTTTGGATGCCCCCGGTGGAACTGGGAAGACATTCCTCATGTCATTGATTTTGGCCACTGTACGTGCGAGATCCGAAATTGCGGTAGCAATTACTTCTTCTGGAATAGCCGACGGATGCCGTACGGCTCACTCAGCGTTAAAATTGCCATTAAACCTTCAAACTACTGAACAACCGACATGTAACATTTCGAAACACTCCGCAATGGCCAAAGTTTTAGTAGCATCAAAAATCATCATATAAGACGAATGCACAATGGCGCACAAACGCGCATTGGAAGCACTAGACCGAACATTAAAAGATCTGCGCAATGACTCGAGATATTTTTGTAGTGCAATGATTTTATTATCTGGCGATTTCCGACAAATACTACCAGTCATTCCAAGATCTACTGCTGCCGACGAAATAAACGCTTGCCTCAAAGCATCAAATCTGTGGCGATATGTAAAGAAACTTTAACTGTCTGTAAATATGAGAGTTGCATTGTTGAACGATCTATCTGCTGATGATTTCTCGAAGCAATTGCTGACTATCGGTAATGGCCGTGTTCCTGTTGACAAATCGAGCGGTTTGATTTCATTTCCTCCAAATGTTTGCAATTTTGTATCATCAAAAGACGAGCTTATCAACAAAGTATTCCCGGATATCATTGGTAACCACAAAAATACTAAATGGTTAAGTGAGCGAGCAATTTTGGCCGCTAAAAATAAAGATGTAGATGACCTCAATTTTATAATTCAAAAACAAATCGTAGGTACTCTGTATTCATTCAAATCTATCGACTGTGTAACAAACGAAGAAGAAGCCACTAATTATCCAAGTGAATTTTTAAACTCCTTGGATGTGCCTGGTTTACCACCGCACAATTTAAAACTTAAGGTTGGCTCGGTAGTCATCATGCTTAGAAATTTAAACCAACCAAAACTGTGTAATGGTACGCGTTTGGTGATAAAAAAACTGATGAGCAATGTGATTCACGCGTCGATACTTAAAGGAAAATTTAAAGATAAGGAAGTTCTTATTCCAAGGATTCCGATGATCCCAACGGATATGCCATTTGAGTTTAAACGAATTCAATTCCCGATTCGTCTTGCCTTCGCCATGACGATCAACAAATCACAGGGCCAATCCTTGACTATTTGTGGCCTCAATCTAGAAAATGCATGTTTTTCTCATGGTCAATTGTACGTGGCATGCTCACGTGTCGGCAAACCATCCGCTTTATTTGTTGTTGCGCCTGACCAAAAAACAAAGAATGTCGTTTACCACAAGGTGCTTGAATGAAAATCCCATTAATGAATTAATAATCCGAGTGTATTCCAATCTGCACAACATAGTTTTCAATCATTTTTTTCTGACATGAGTTTGAATTACTTAATTTTATAATATTTTTTTAATTTTTATTCTCATTCTGTATGTTTTCATCATCATTCATCATAATAAAATACTTATATGTTTCTATCTATATTAATATTATTTTGTATCATTGTATTACGTTCATCAAAGCCTAAATTAGTTCAGCTAAAAGGTAACACGACATTCATTGACTGTTAGGCGGTACAAAGTTCGCCGGGTCTGCTAGTAGTACATAAATAATATGTTAATCTTAATCTAATTAGTTCATGTATAATCTGCATCGCGCAGATAGTAATTGGCTCACCACGTTTTGAGACTAGGCATAAGCTGCATCGCGCAGTGATTATTAGCTCAAATAAATATTACTAAGTAAAACTAAAATAACTTTTTTTTTATTAAAGTCTAAACTACTCAAACTTTAATTATATTTATATAGTTTTTCTCTTCAATAATGAATTGCATTTTATTATAAAACTTATTGAAAGCTTCTTATACATCAGAAGTTTTAGTTTTGTCTACAGCAACATCAATTTCCTCTAAAAATGTTAGGAATAAAAAAGGTTTTTAGTAAAGAACCATTTATACTGCTTTAATAATATAATTCAATACATCATTACATTCCAAGGGTAGTAATATTCCTTCCATTACAAATCCATAAATTTGTTTTCCGAATTTGTTATTAATTTTACACTTAGAAAAAATGATTAGAAAGAAAAATTTCAAAAATACTATAATTTAAAAATATTTTATATTATAATGAAGTTAAACGTTTGATTTTATCCAACTTATTTTTTAATATCATAACATATTATTCTAAACAAATTTCTATCCCTTGATTATTGGAACCAAAATAGTAGCGGTTGAACTGTTTGAAGATACGTAGTATTCGAAAGGTGATTGTAATTATGTATTGTTTTATTATTTAAATTTCTGAAAACTGTCTAAACTCTGTTGTTGTTCTAAAATTTTGTTTTTAATATCTTAGTTGTTAATTGAAATGATACAAGAATACGCAATACGTTGAGTTTAATGGAAGTTTTAAAATAATCTGGGCGATTGTATCTTATATTTCAATGAATGTAAATAGAAAATATACTCGTAATTGAAATATGTTTTATCAAGGAAGTTAACCAATCAGACTTGTGTCCTATGTCTTAATTTCTATAAAAGTGTACTATATATTGATAAAGTGGGTTACTAGAACCTCTAATGTTCAATTTTTTTTAATATGATCAATATTATTTTATATGTTAAGAGATATTAACACTTAAAAAAGTCTTTTTGTCTCTTTTTTTATTAAAGGGATTTAACGTTGTACACATTCCAAATGCATGTGACATCACAACCGCTGTCAACCTTACAGCTCATAAATCTCTGCTACATTCTGCTATATGTATTTATATATCAAAATATCAAATATTATTTACAGCTATTTCAAGGAACAATTAAATTTTAATATTATGTCTGCTTTAACAGGGTTAAATAAAATAAAAACTTATTATTCTTTGACTTGACTTGATTGTTTGACTACGTTTAACAGCTACATAACATTACCACAACACACTAACCTATTAAACAAATAACTGATGTTAAAATGCATTTCACGTCATAAAAATATGGCCGACCATTTCTGGCGCTAAAACTACAATTCAAACTTTTAATTGGTATATCTCCGTCAATATTTAAATATTTAATAAAATAGACACGCCAATACACTATTTACTAATATCAATTTCAATCAACAATTGAAAAATCGACCACTAAAAAATAAGGACACAAGCCTCATATAATGTGACATAAATGTGACATATTTAGTTTGAATCTTGGTTAATTACATTTTACTGTTATCAAAATAGAAACGATTCTGTTGTTTCAAAACTCAAATAAGAATATTTTGTAGAAACATAAATATACGATTAAAGGTTAATGTCAATTTTGAATCCAAATATAATTTTTTTTACAACTTGAAATACACAATCATATTCTATGTAAAGATATGAGTCAAAGTTAAAACACAAAATCTACTTTACGTCACTTAAAATTAAAATATTATTGTAAAGAACTGTCAACTGATTTTCTCAAAATGTGGAATTTTTAACATTAGCTTATGTAGCGCAAAATATGTATGAAAAATAGATATTTTAATTTACTTTGTTGTAGACTTAGTCATAATTGAGTTATTGTACATGTATGTTCATATATTTTAAAGATTTACGATACGAGTTATATTCTATATATATATATATATATATATATATATATATATATATATATATGTGTGGGATTATTTTTTAAGATTAGTTTTAAGTGTAAATATAATTAGTTTTAAGAAATAGAAATATAAAGTAACCTGTAAATTAGGTTAAGAACTTGAATAATATTAGGGTAATATTATAAAGTACTCTCGACACCAGATGCTTGCCATTACATGTGATGCGGCATGTAAACCCCGAAACTCTCAAACACAGACACTCGCTATAGTGTATGCTGACGAGTCATTACGGGCACATGTTGGTACAAGCAACAGTCGTATTAAGAGTTAGATAAAATGGCAATAGTTGTACATAGGTTGTGCGATGTTGTTATTTTGTTAATTTAAATATTATTAACGGGTGTTAATATAATTTAATAAGTGTAACATTGTTATTAGTTGTAACATATGTTAGAGTTATGCAGCAAATGTAATGCTAAATACTAGGTTGTATTATCATTATAAAATCATTGTGTTGATAACTATGAACAATTGGAATTGCGTATTACGTGTTAACACGCAAAACACTGTGAAGAGACATTATAATTTAAGTATTGTATTTTAATCAAGTGTATTTTCTTACTGAAGTTAATTACGATTAATTCGCTTTATTCAGATGTAATTGTATAATTTTGTGTAAATATTAAATGAACTATCAATATTCAAATCATGTGTTTGCTCGTATAAAAGAAACTATATTGTTATGCTATACTGCAAATTGATCGTCTCAACGGATAGTTGTAGAAATTACCTACAAATTGAGGCTCATAAGGGATTGAATAGTTCTAGGCTGCAAACTAGGATCTCAACAGGTGGTTGTATATTCTAACCTGCAAAGTGGAGTCTGAACCGGGATGGTATTAGATTCAAAAACTACTAATGTAGATATAAAAATCTACATATATATATGCTGTGTGTGCGTATATATATTATTTGTATATTATTTTTAAATGTATATATATATATTTATATATATATATGAATATAAATTTTTTTAAACCAATATACGATTATCATATAATATTTTATAGATATTACGTATATATTTGATATTCACCTTTATAATGAAACCGTTATCTAATATATATCTGATTAAAAACACTTACCTTAATACATTTTATTGAAAGGAACTATGTATTAATATGGACTATTATAATAACAAATAAGTTTAATACTTAGCAGATTAACAGATTTTAGTACCTATATCTTGAAGTCAATTATATTATATGAAGGCATTAGTAAATATCACTTCGCAGACGATAAAGTGAATAAACATATGTTCTAACAGGTAGCAGCTAACATATAGCTATATTCAGATACAACAGTTACCAACTTGAAAAAAAATTAACAAAATATAAATGTTCTGGAATATTCTAACATAGTAATTGAGGCCATTTGCGCACATTCAAATTCGTAAAGGTACAGATTATATTTTGTTCAGCAAAAGAAACATTTAATTTAATCTCTTTTTGTACATAGATGAAATATGCGATTGTAAAACTGGATCAACTATGAATTAACTTTTGTTGAAGAAACTACAATAGGAATCCGTGATATTGAACCGTGTGTAGACATATATAATAATATTGATAATAATATATCAATCATGTCTTAAATATTTTTACATAGTAAATGAATAAGTCCTACTTGTTATAATTACAAACTTTGTTAATACGTTTCAATGTTAATTTCTTTTAAATTGGATACCTAGAACTCAAATGTTTTTTTTAAAAAGCATTAATAAATGCATTAAGTTTTAACTAAATTCGACTTAACTTTGACTTTCCCTACCCCCTAGCCATCCGGATCCGTAGCGCCTACAAAAGCACACGCTATCAATCCAATTGTACCTACTAGTTGTAATTTTAATATATTTCAAATGTAGAACTATTTTGCTTCTACTTAATAGTCTACTTGCAAATTTCATAATTGTACCTCTAAATTGTCTTTATATTCAGTTTATCACACTCTGCCCTAATGTTACACTTAATAAAATGTAATAATATAGTAAATGTAACCTTTTGACAACCGTCGCAAAGCAACGTATGTATAATATTTGTTAAACTTTAAGTTAGCTGTTGAATTGATTATATTGGAAAACTTTTTTTTTTAATTTATCTTCACCTATTTCGACCGAAACCTATCATTTGCTCTCAGAAGCTTTTTACACTGCTACCAATATCCAGTGCCGCGTTTGTAATCGCCACCAATAACAGCCTGTTATCTGTATTATTCCCTGACTTATAAATTAATTTCACTGCACCTCCATTACAGATCATCCACTTCCAGCACCACTGGACACGGTAAGTAATCCTTCTCTTCAGCAATTTATTTTCAAAATTAATACTTTACTGTTAACTTGCATACTAAATTTCATCCTTACATGTGTATTATTTTTTAACAATTTTTCGCAAATAAAATCACCTAATAAAATGTAGTTCTTAATATATTTTTAATATCAACAGTTCAATGTAAATCTAAATAGAAATTCTTAGCGGTACATTTATTTTGGCATTAGGCTCCCAACATTCCTCAGATATTGAACTAAATTTGTTAAATCTTTGGTAAGAGAATCTAATTTGTGTTTATCCAATAACATTTATACTAAATTATAAATCTTTATATCTATTTATTACCGCTTCCGATTTTTGCCGCCACTGGAAATTTTATGTTTTCTATATTTTTTCTATATTTTCTCTAATGACCGTCTGTAAAGATAAAGTTTTGGTGCTCTAGTTATTGGCAACTATGTCCAACTGGTATCTCAATACATGCCTTAAGTTTCAATTTTTTTTATCAATTATTTCTGGCTTTACTGTCTCAAATCCCGCCCCAACTAAAAATTTGAGGTTTTCATTTTTTTCTAATTACTGTCTATAGTGAGCCTTCCATACCAAATCTTAACGTTCTAACTGGTTAAACTTAACCATAATATCTTTTTCTGTAATAATATATATTTTTATATTTTTTGTATTTATTATTATGAAATATGTAATTTAGTTAAATTATTAATTCTATGTAAAAAGCAGTTGTGTTTACTATTTAATTAATCTATTTCATGCTAAATGTCTGTTATAACTAAATTCAGTTATTATTTACAACACTTTCCTTTACATATTTATTTCTCTCTCTCGTTATGTTTACTTATAAGCATTAGTTGATACAATTCGACAGAATTCTCTCAGACCCTAACCTAATTAGTATTTAAATTTAATATCTAGTGATTATAACCTAATCAATTATCTAGCTATAATACTCATCAATTTGTTGTTCGATTAATTTAAACATTTTTATTTGTATCTCTAAAGTGAAGTTTATAGAAGTTAATAAACACATTTTATCTAAATTTACAAAATCTATTTTTCCTACAATATACAGTCCACTACAATTCAACCTTTTGGCGCAGTACTTAAATAAATGTACAATCTGCCATTTTACACCATTTTTGGTTCGACGTAACCGGATTGCAACATTTTGGTTGCTTAGAACCAATTGGTACCATTTTTGATCGCTTCAAGACGAATTTTGTAACACTAACTCTTTTAATATTGTCCCCAGAAACTCGCGCCGCTACTGACTTCAAATTTTGGATTTCTAATAATTGGAAAATGTGCAAAATTATTATCTCAATACACACCCTAATTTTCAGATTTTTATCTTCTCTTGTTCATGAGATATTTGCAAAAGTATTTTTTGGAATATTCTAGTTCTTCTAGAATCACAGTTTCCAGGGAAATTCAGGGAAAACTTCAGAGACGTCTTAGAAATTTTTACTCTGCAAAATATCAAAATTTAAAAAACTTTAGATCTATATGAGATATAGGTCTATAGATATTTATATCAAATAATATGGGATCTAAAAATATGAAGGCCATAAAAAAATTGTTGGGCAACTCCTTAACTTATGACAACCAACAAGGACGGATCCACCTACAGAGCCACCTAACAACGTAACAATTCGAGATAGGTACGTAATATTAGACTTACAGAACTTTATTAGCGATTTGCAGGAAAAACAATATTTTCTAAATCAAATCTTGTTCGACATCAACAAAACTGCAGTCATTACACTATTTGGATTATTCGAATTTGTAAAAATACCGTTTGGGTTATGAAATGCTACACAATATTTTCCAAGGTTTATTCATAATATTCTACGCGAACTACATTTTGTAATCATAAGCATAGAAGCATATTTTAATTGCTTCTAATAAAAACGGAGCAGAAATCTCATCTAGAAGCAATTTTCAAAGTACTTAACAAATGGAATATCTTTATTCATCTGAAACAAAGCTTTTATCCAAGGCCTTAACCAGTTAAGAGGGCCATGGCACATGAAAAAAGATTTTTGTGAAAGGTTAAATTAATCACTTGGAGGTGTGTAGCTCACGGATTACATATTAATCCGTTCCTGATTTTAACTGAAACTGAAAAAATATCCTCCTCTCTGACTTTCACTAATTAATATACTAGGCGGTCCAGATGGCACCCCTCTATAGAAATTAATCACTTGTCAACTGAAAACAAAATGAATAAGGTGCCATTGTGATAGAAACAACCCGTCAAAATTATATTTTAATAAAAACAGTCATTTTATTCAAATTATTACCAGCACAAATCACGTACAATAAGTCAAATAAATTAATCCGATCGAAGAAACAAGCGTTAGGTATCATTATTACATAAACCGATATATAATCGTATACGTGTAGCTTAACTTTCGTGAGCTCTCAATTTGTTCATAACAAATTAGTTAATTAAATTAGAATAAATATTGTTACGAATATGCGGGCGTCTGAACATTCAAAAATTATAGTTATGAAATATTAACTGGAATTAGCAAAAAAAGGTTGCACATCCCTGTATTAATCTCGTCGACATGAAATGAACAAAAGGATGTTTACGCTGCATAACTTGTTACGCGCAGTTCTGGAATATAACACAATAAAGAATGCATAAACAATAGATACCGCGTATATTTGTTATTGTTTATGTGTGATCTTTCTAGAACCAAATACTACGCGTGTTAAGTGGGACGTCATAGAAATAGTCAGAAGGTCAAGGGAGCGTAATGCATAATTGCATATAGAATCATTCTCGAAAGTCAAAGATGCCAAGAGAAGAGATATGCTTCTACGTCACGCCAGGGTATAAAAGGAGCAGTCCAGTCAAGATCAGTCAGTCAGCAATGAATAATTAACAAGTGAAATAATAAACAGTTATTGTAAATAGTTGTTAATAGTTGTAATTGTTTTGTGTGAATAAATAAAGTCTGTAAATAGTGTAAATCCTTCTTATTATTTTTAATTGTGGCTATTCATTAATTTATAAATTACAACGCGACTAAATGGTGAAAACAATTACTTTGCTCGGTTATTAAAGAACCCAAAGTCGCATTCGTATTACAGCGTATATTTAGAAGGTTTGAGAATCCTAATCTCCCTTCCTTTAATCCTAGCTCGCACATACACATTTGTACCTTTGGCGTTATAGAAGGTTCCAGAGCCAGACTCCCTTCATTCTCCTTTTACGACCTTACAAGTTTGCGCCATTTGATGTTAGAAGCTGAAGAGGATAGTTGCTACGTGCACACAAGCCGGCGTTGTCGCGCCCAGTAGAATTGTAACAGTATAATAAATTAATACTTCAAATGACAAAATAAATTAAATACAATTAACAATAACCTACATATTTTGCATTAAACAAAATAGGATGATAACCCTTATTGGTATTAAATAAAAAAGCTGTTTCAATCTCTAATTGCCATGATTTGTCTCATTACTCGTATTTACCGTTATACTCGCAACTCATTTGTGGACTCCACGGCTGTTGCCGACCCCAGTCCCAAACCAAGACCAAGTCTTGATCCCAAATCTCGATTCGAAATCACAAGTCGAAGTCCAATGACTTGCTTATCACCATACCAGGCAACCTCGTATGCCCCGATTCGATTAATTTCGCATAACCGATGTCATTTGGTCTTCTTAATTAGCCAATCGGACTATACAACACTGTAGCGATAAATCCGGATTTAAATAGTTTTAGCTAAAGGCCCGTTCTATTGTTACACATCTCTCCAAGTGTGTCTTTGGAGCAACAGAAGTATCATTCTTAGGCTATACAGTTTAAAAAATGAACATTCTATCACCACAAGTTCGAGTAAAAACGATAGTAGCATATCTACAACCTACTATGGTGTCGAAATTTTGATGATTTCTGGGAATGTATAATTTTTATCGAAGGTTTTAGCCAGTTCATTCCGCAGCAACACAAGGAATGCTATCCGATTTAACAAAGAACTGAACCTAAAACGATAAAAGAAAAATAGAATGGACAGCAAATACTAGTCAAGCATTTAAGCAATTTAAATCTGACATATAAAAAGCCACGCTATTAGCTCATCCTACACAACAACTACCTCTTGTACTTACTGTAGACGCATCTGATTTTGCAATGGGCGCTTCATTATCACAAATTACAAACAAACAATCATGACCGCTAGTATTTCTTTTAATGAAATTCACAAATACACAAATTAACTATAGTGATTATAACCGTGAATTACTTGTAGCTTATTCAGCAGTCAAATACTTTAGATACATTCTAGAAGAACGAGACTTTATTATATATATACAGACCACAAACCATTAACATTTGCATTTTAACAAAAATCGGAGAAAGCATCACCAAGTCATTTGGATTTTATAGGACAATTTACTACCTCCATAAAATTTATATCATGTAAAGAAAACATCGTAGCTGACGCTTGCTCACGCATTACAGATATAGAAACATTCCGTTTGAAAATTTAGCTAATTTACAAAAAAACGATAAAGAAGTTGCCACAATTAAACAAAGCGAATTGCGCTCTCTAAAATTCAAAACATTTAAATTATCAGGGAATAAAGAAGTAATTTGCTATACATCTATAGGCACTATAAGACCATATGTTCCAAAATTTATGAGAAAAACGATATTCCAGGTATTACATCAACCGTCACATTCTAAAATACGAGAAACTGTTGATTTGGTTCGAAAGCGGTATGTGTGGCCATCTATTAATGAAAACATCAATCTATCGACAAAATCCTGCATTGTATACAAACGCTCATAAGTCGACAAACGCCCAACCAGTGCTATAAGATTTACAGTACCGTTCAAAGCAGATTTTGCATATAAATATAGATATTGTTGAACCACTACCTCAATTTAAAGGTTACAGATACCTCGTTACAATTATTGACCGATTTTCTCGTTAGCCAGTTCAAGACATTACAGCGGAAACAGTGGCACAAGCAATACTACTTACATGGATAGCGTGTTTTGGAGTGCCAACAATTATTATAACAGATAGAGGACGAAAATTTAAATGCGAATTATTTGATTGCCTAACTAAATGATTAGGATTTCAACATATCAAAACCAAGGCGTATCACCCTGTGGCAATTGAGAAAATAGAACGATGGCATCGAACATTAAAGGCAGCTTTAAAAGCGCATTTATCAGAAGCTTGGGTAAGCAAACTGCCAATAGTTTTGATGGGACTACGGTCAGATATTAATTCAGAGTATGAAACAACACCAGCAGTATTTTTTTAAGGCGAACCCATTAAAATATCAGCGGATTTCATAACAGAAACAGAAAAACGAGACATACTGACTTTAATTTCTACACTGCAACAACACTTGCAAGACATTAAACCAGTTTTTGTTAAACATAGAGCCAATGAAAAGATATTTAAACATCCAGAAATTACGAAACCACGCATATTTTCATTAGACACGTTGCAATAAGAAAGCCACTACAATTAACATGTGACAGACCATGCGCAGCAATAGGACGAGCTGAAAAACATTTTGACGGAGCTACTACAAGAAGAACACAAACTATCAGCACTAACAGGTTAAAACTCGCTTTCTTATTACACAAAGACAACACTTAGACTCTCACTACAACCAGACCCATTTCAATAAGGGAGGAAAATGATGCACCACCAGTGATAACAACAACACGATCAGGGCGAAGAATATTACCATTTGAACGTTTACTATACACTATCACTGGAGTGGAGTATGGGGCGACTACAGTTCATAATACATTCACTTGTTAATTGAATAGATGATAATCTAGTAGGCCAAGTGATCGTCTTTTGTATAACCTTTGTTTTATATAAATGTGTCTACTAAGACACAAACATTTTATGCTTCAAATAAATAATATTTTTATATTACAAAATATCAAGTCATATACATTATTACACAGTTCGCATCGAGACTCCTTAGTGAGTGCAAGTGTTTACAATAAACAAAACAATAAAATAAATAGTGATCTTTTTTTTGCAAATTATAATATTTTTTTTTCGTTTTTTTTTTGTGATTTATTTGTATTTAAATTATAATTTTATTATTACTAAGTGATATTAATAAAAAGTGAAGTAACTTTTATTTAATTATCACTGGTTAATTAACAATATGGATATGGAGGCTGAACCTCCCGATAAAAATCCGAACAATAAAAACAACTCTGTGACTAACAAATCATTTCCTACAGATAAAACATCCAGTGATATAACAGAAAACTTAAATAACAATAGTGACAATGTTAAAAAAATATATAATAATTTATACAACACAGAAACAAAATATGACTCGTATAAAGTAATGATAGTTAAAAATAATAGTGATGGAAATACATTTTTTAGTTCTCTTAAATTAGCAGAAATAATTTGTAAAATTAGCAATAAATCTAATATAATAGAAATTAAAAAAGTGGGAAGAAATAGAGTAATCGTTCAATGTGCTAATGCAATACTAGTTAACGAAATCACCAAATCAACATTGCTGAATAACAATGGATATGAAGCGTTTATCCCATTTTACTGGTGCACAAAAGTAGCAATTATAAAAGGTGTTGATATAGAATATTCGGAAGAGACAATTTTAAATAATATAGAGTGTCCACCTTTTAAAGTAACGAGAGTGCAAAGGTTAAATCGAAAACTAAGAGTTGACGGAGCTATAAAATATGAACCCAGTACAACAGTCAAATTATTCTTTGAAGGACTTGCTATTCCTGCTTATGTTTACATGTGGAGAGTGAGACGAGCATGTGAACCATTTGTACAACAGACGATACAATGTTATAATTGTTTTAAATTTGGACATGCAGCCACAAAATGTAGAGCAAAAGTAGCAAAATGTAAATTCTGCGGAAGTGAAGATCATTTACGTACTGCATGCACATCTCCTAATCCGACATGCATAAATTGTAAACTTAACCACGAGGCTACAGACAATGAATGTCCTGAAAAAAAAAGACAAATCAAGATAAAAGATCTCATGGCCCAACACAATCTCAGTTTTTATAAAGCAAAATTAGAATTAACAGAAAAAAATACAGACTATTTATACTCAGTAAGAACTCAAAACTCTTTTGAAGCTCTAAACTACAATGAGACTTTTCCCAATATCACTAATAAATACAATAGTATCAACATAATTCCAACATACAAACCAAACCCTTTAACCAGAAGAACCAATACCAGAGTAAATAAATCAAATACAGGTAACTCATTACAAAGATGTTACAGTCAACCACAACCTACGACATCCACTAAAGAACCAATTCCAAAAAGAAGAAGAGAAGAAAAGAAACCTAACAATGAAGAAAGTGACACATTCCTTAAGAAAACTAATCAAGGAAAAAACAGAAAGCAAATCATCCAAGAGGAACCTGATATTACAATGGAAAACAATGATAATGATACCTGCTATAAATCAATATATAATAAAAATAATGATGACAAAATTAAAGATACAAACAAAGACCCTAATATTACATCCCAATCTCTTAGAAGCTACAAGAAACAAATATCTAGTGTACAATGGCCAAACTCGTAAGAAAACATCAATATATAAATTAAGTTTATTTTTTATTAAAAACTCTATTCACATCACTAAACCTAATCGGTTAATAAATTTACTAAAATATTAAATCAACCAACAATTATATAAACATAAAGAAAAAATAAAATATATAAATAAATCGAAAAACAAGACATCAGATATAAAAATTAATCATTAATTAAAACAGTTAAAATGATAAATTTTATTCAATGGAATTGCAGAGGAGTCAGATATATTAAAGAGGAACTACAACATATGTTACAGAAGCATAACATACATATATGCATACTATCAGAAACGTTTTTAACAAAAAATCTCAATTTCAACATCAAAGGCTATTTTATTGAAAGAGAAGATAGGATACAGAATACAAACTATAATCCCCACGGGGGTGTTGCTATCTTGATTCATAAATCTATAAAATATAAACGAGTAATGCTAAATAACCCATTTAATTCGGTCGAAATAGCTGGAATAATTTTAACACATAACGAAACTGATGTAATATGTATTTTATCAATCTATGCTAAACCGAATCATAAACTATCTAATTCTAATTGGTCACAGATAAAACAACAAATAGATGTTCCTGTTATACTTGCTGGAGATTTTAACGCGACTAATCTTGCTTGGGATATAAATTGTCCAGGTAGCCAGTATGAAGGTAACGAATTGTTAGATTTCATAGAAAACGAAAATCTAAACATTATCAACGATGATAAACCAACTAGAGTAAGCAATCTCAGTACAAGGGACAGTATATTGGATCTCACATTGGTATCAATGACGATAACACAACAAATTACTTCGTGGCAAGTTCTTGCAGATAGCTTAGGTAGTGATCACTACCCAATTTTTTTCTGTTTGAATGACTATAATAAAGACCGTTACCGTACATCTGAATATTCAACGAGGAGAAATTTCCGAAAAGCAGATTGGGAGAAATATAGCCTTGAAATAGAAAGCAGAATTTCAAACCTTAGCACAAATGGAATCACAAGAAATCCCCAAGATGTTGAAAACAAATACAACCAATTTAGAGATGTTATTAATAATTCGGCAGACATACATATTCCATCTACCAGATTGTATAATATAACTCCTAATAAAATAAAACCGTCTTGGTGGGACACAGAGTGCAATAAAATGATAGCTCAAAGAAAATTAGCACTAACTATTTTTAATAAAAACATGACAATGGCGAATTATTTAAATTATAAAAACATCAAGCTAAAACCAGACGATATTTTAAAGCCAGAAAAAAAATAGAATGGCAAAATTTCTGCGAGAATTTAAACCCAAACACAACAACCAACATTGTCTGGAATAATATAAGAAAAATTAACAATAAAAGCTATAGTACTAAAAGGATAAGTCATAATGAAAATTTAATAGAAGAATTCATTAAAAAAAAAAATCCACAGAACAACAATTTAAATATTACTACCACCACCACCGTAAAAGATAATTTTCTAGATAATAACATAAATAAAAATGAAGTAAATTTCGCGTTAAATCATAATAAAAACAGTAGCACAGGATTTGATAGAATAAATTACAAAATGATACAAAACTTACCTGACAATGCAATAAATCATCTTACACAAATATATAATCTGTCATTAAACACTGCTGATATACCATTAGACTGGAAAAAACATATCGTTGTTCCTATATTAAAACCAGGAAAAGATCCAAACAAAGAAAAATCATTCAGACCAATTACTTTACTATCATGTATGGGCAAAACTATGGAATCCATCATCAAAAACAGACTGGAGTGGTATCTCGAACATCATAAAAGATTACCTAAATTACAATTTGCGTTTAGAAAAACAAGAAGTACGCAGCATAACTTAAACATATTGAATATCGATATTCAAAGAACATACAGTAAAAATCATTATATGATAGCTGCTTTCATTGACATTGAAGCTGCTAATGACAATGTTAATCTAAAAATATTAAAAGAAAAAGTAGAAAACATAGGTATATCTTCCAAAATATCCAACTGGATTATAAACTACTTCCAAAATAGAGAAATAACAGTTAGATACAATAATAAGTTAACTGGTCCTATACTATGTAATCACGGAATTCCACAAGGCTCAATATTATCTCCCTTATTATTCAACATATACACAGAAAAGTTAACAACATTATCAGATAACAACACAACAGTACTGATGTATGCAGATGACATGGTTATTTATAGTATGGGCCATACACAAGATATAGCTCAAAACAGATTACAATCAAAATTAAGAAAACTAGATATTTTACTAAAGGAAATCAAATTAAATATATCGTCAGAAAAAAGTAAAATAGTTATATTTACAAGGCATAGAATAAACTGCAGTCCAAAAATAACCATCAGAAATAAAAATATAACTGTTAGTTCAAATACCAAATTTCTGGGTATATTCTTTGATACGAAAAGCACTTGGGCGAAAGAAATTGCACATATTATTAACAAATGTCAAAAAGGCTTAAATTTGATGCGATGTATAGCAGGATACAAATGGGGCGCACACCCAACAACCTTAATAAAAATGTATAAAGCTATTGTTAGACCGCATATTGACTATTCTAGTACTATGATCTGCACCGCAAATACCTCAAGATTAAAAAAAATTGAAATTATACAAAACAAATGTTTAAGAATAATATTAGGTGCAATGGTTTCAACACCAATCCAAATCCTCAACTATCAAACTAATATTCCTCCGGTAAATATCAGAATACAACAAATATCAGACAGTTTCTTTTGTAAAAACAGACATAACTCATGTGGCCCCTTAAATACAAGATTATCTAAACTATATGTTCTTTATAATAAACCATATTGGACAACTCATAAAAAACCGGCACTTTTAACTAGTTTTGATAGATATAATAACTTGAACTTAGAGGTACACAACATTATACCTTTTTTCAAATTTCCATTAGAAATAAGCATGACAACAATACATACAGAAATAAATTTGTTCAAGAAGAATGACAACAAGGAAATAATTTATCAAAAATATATGGAATATATAACAAAAGATGATATAAATTGGAGTATATGGTTTACCGATGGTTCATTCGAAAAAAACTCTAAAACTGGAGGAATTGGCATTTTCAATTATAATACAGATCAACAGTACAAATACAAACTTAACAATATCACAAATTCTTATAATACAGAAATAACAGCAATAATGAAATTATTAGAAATAATACAAAACACTGACAATAAAAATATATTAATCTTCACTGATTCTCGTAGTGTTTGTGTATCTTTAAATAACAATAAATTCAAAAAAAATAATAATAACAAAATATGTTCAATTAAAGAATATTTTTTAAAAATGGAAAAAAGTGATATCAATGTTAAACTCATTTGGATTCCTGGACATGTAGGCATAAAAGGGAATGAAATGGCTGACAAACTTGCCAAAGAAGCTTGTGTAGATGGAGAAATAATCGAAATAAATTAATCAATAAATGATTCCAAAAAAATAATTAAAGAAAATTGTATGGCAGAATATATATAATGAGAAAAGTCAAAATACTGGAAAGTTGTTTTTTCAGCGAATCAAAAAATTCCAACAACCACATGGTTTAATAAAAATCATTCACGGAGATATATTTCAACAAATTGTCGAATGAAATCTGGGCATTCTAGATGTCCAGCTCATCTATACAAAATAAATATAAAAGACACACCAAATTGTAGATGTGGAGAAGAAGGTTCTTTGGACCATATAATTCTAGGGTGTCATCTTTTAACATCAAAAATTGATAGACTTTTAAATGATTTATGTAATGTAGCACAGTTCCCAGTCAACACGTCCTGTTTAATGACAAGTGAAGCAACGGCGGAAATAGTAACTAACTTTGTGATAGAAAATAATATAGAAGTGTAATATAAGTTAGAATATTTTATTTAGTATGTATTTAATTTTAAGTTTAATTTTTTAAAAAGAATCAATTTATTTGTATTTATTAGAATAATTATAATTTATATGTAAATTTTTTATATAATTTTACAAATAAAATTCTATGGCAAGAAGGCTGAATAAGCCAAAGCCTAAATAAATAAAAAAAAAAAAAAATATATACATTATTATAAATAGGCACAGAAATTATATTACTTTAGTTGGTGATACTGACCAAATATATCACAACTTGTTAAGTATCAAATCCAAAATAACTAAAAAAGAAAAAAAAATTAATTAAATTATAAAAATTATAAAGAAAAAATATATATTAAATAATAAAATTGTTTCAAATTCTTGAAAAGAATTTATTTTCATAAGTTAATAGCTCTCACAAACAGAATAAACGTTTATGTGTATAAATTGGCTAAATTCAAATTAGTTTCACCTTCTGTTTTTATTCAAAAAATAGATTGTGAACTTTTATTTGTTTATGGTTTATCAGCTGCTCATTGTTTATTTTGTGTGTTTGGGTCTAAAGAAACAATTTTCGTATTTTGAATAATTATTTTATTGGTTTAGCGAAAGCTAAAAAATAACATATTTATTGTTGAAGTGAAACAATTTTCGTATTTTAATTAATTACTTTATTGGTTTAGCGAGAGCTAAAAACCCGCATATTCATTGTTGAAGTGAAACAATTTTCGTATTTTGATTAATTACTTTATTGGTTTAGCGAGAGCTAAAAAATCACATATTTATTGTTGAAGTGAAACAATTTTCGTATTTTGATTAATTACTTTATTGGTTTAGCGACAGCTAAAAAATCACATATTTATTGTTAAAGTGAAACAATTTTCGTAATTTGATTAATTACTTTATTGGTTTAGCGAGAGCTAAAAAATCGCATATTTATTGTTGAAGTGAAACAATTTTCGTAATTTGATTAATTACTTTATTGGTTTAGCGACAGCTAAAAAACGGCATATTTATTGTTGAAGTGAAACAATTTTCGTATTTTGATTAATTATTTTATTCGTTTAGCGAGATCTAAGAAATCGCCATAAATAAACCATATTCTGGTTAATAAATTTAATTGTTTTAAAATTCATTATAATAGTTTAAACAAGAACTAAAAAATCGCACATTTATTGTTGGATTAATAATCTTTTCGTATTTTGGTATTAGAGAACACGATATTTTTACCTAATATTAAATAAAACTTATTTATTTCTTAAATTATATAAATTGTATTTTTAGAGTATATCGCATTGTTTACTGCGGTTCAAGTTAATGATAAATATCAAGTATATACAGAATAATATTATTATTACAGTTTAACAAAATATACAGTCCATTTCAATCTAAGTTTTAAGCAACCAAATAATTCAGTGCTTCAAATAGTAACGAACATCGTGTACACAACTGCATTCTGGTCAGGTGAGCTAACTATATATATTATTTATAACTACTTTTATTGTAGTGTGTGCGAACGGCTAACACAGTTGATACATAAGAAAGGAAATGACAATTTAAATAATAAACTTTAAATGTCGTTTCTTTGATTTCAGGTACGTCAGTATGATTTAAGCTAAACAGTGTAATTATTATAAGGTGTATGTAAATTACTATAATAAAAGTCTTTGATTTCAGAAGCAACACATAAGATAAAATAAAAATTTACAATTCCTAAAATGTGTTAACACGCGTTCTTATGGGTTTTTATTCGCCCTGCCCCGTCGTGTAGGTGTTAATAACGGATGGTTGTTATTCTATGTGCCCAGTTGTTGGTTTATTTCTACCGCAGTGTTCTTGTTTCAGGCGACTCAATCCTCTACGGCAGCGGAACCTGAACGGAATGAAGTTCACTGCATTTGATAAGGATCAGGACAAGTAATCTAAAGGTAACTGTGCTGAGAAACACTGAAGAGCCTGGTGGTGTAATTATTGTATGGTCAGGTAACTATCTCCTCTTACGTCTGCGTCACGTGACGCGTTATGTGACGTGCGTTTAGAGTGTAGAGTTGACACCTCATCAGATGCCCGGGCATAAACAAATTACCTCCAGACCACGGGTTTACTTATTCCTACTACGGGTGTGCGAGTTCTGTCACAAAACACACAATTATTCATTTCCATGTTACAACACTTTCTCAGTGGCAGTTCAGGAATATGAATCCGTTAAATATTCAAACTCTTATCAAATTTTAACCAATTTATTAAACTAAGAATAAGAGATTACAGTCAAACTAGTAAAATATTTGATAACTTGTGCTTTAATTAAGGTAGTTGTGCTGCCACGCTAACTTCTATAACTATCCTACTCGTTCTAATACATGCCATATATTTAGGTTAACTTTTTACGTTAATGTAATGTCAAGTTACATTAGGTAAAAAAAATGTTTGACATATATTTTCGTTTTCTGAAGTAAATAAAATATTTTATTCAAGATTATAAAATGTGACTTATTAAACTTATGCATTTGTAATAGATTTTATGTACATTTTACATTTATTTAATAAGAGTGTCACAAAATTTTAATAAACTTTAAAAACTAATAAAACGTAACGTTAGGTAAAACATTTTTCATTAAATATTACTTCTATCAATAATTTCTTTGTCGGGTGATTAAAAGTAGTTTAATTAGATAAAATTAAAAATATGATGCAACCCTATGAAACTTACATCGCTTTGTTGCGGATTTAGATTTTTTTAATGTATGATTTTCAGTGAAATGACTAAATTAAATTTCAATATAAAGTCCATAGCAACATTTAGTTGTTGTCAGTTGAAAACCCTAATCCATTTATGTTCACCCTATGTTTTTGTGTTAGTACAATTCTAACGTTGTGTTTTACTTGCAGCGATTTGAATGGAGCGTACCACAAAACGGCTGTGAATAGTAGGAAGTCAATGCACTAGGAATACAACTTTAGTCCGTATGCCCTAAAATAGCATAGATGATCATCAGAAGAAAATGAAAATCTTTTACTCTCTGTCTCTCTCTATAAAATATATATTATAAATATATTATTAAAAATCATATTTCATTTTAATATATAAAAATTCACTACAAACATAAAATGTATATATAAATATATGTGGAAAACAATACCTAATACGCACTTCTGATGTGAAAAACAATACCTATATCCCGCTAATCTAATGTGGAATCAGTGTACTCTTAGTTAATTTTGGACAGATGTTAATTGATATTCAACTATGTAATATCTTAGTTACTTGTCAGGATGATAAAGAATCACATAATTTGTTTAACACATTTATTTACTAAAATAATAACGATGATAATAATACAATATGGTTACAATATAAAGTATAAAACTCGTGCTCGTCAAATACAGAACAATGAATGAACAAACCATCTTAGTTATTATATACTCAGTCCTACATTAGTTTTTACCTAGAGTTAATAAGTTTATTTTTATTACTTTGGGAATGCGTTCAGTTATTTTCGGTCAGCACATTCCTTCACGTATTCAATCAGTGGTTTAATATTTCACATATTTTAATTGCTTTAACCTTTAACTTGGTTTTCGTTCACAATATACACTTAGTAATCACATTATTTTACAACTTTTCTAGCTCAGGTGTTACAGTTATGACAATTTTGTTTGCTCGATTTATTTTAGTGGCGATCATCTGTTTACTGCTCGGCACTCAGACCTACATCATCCTCCGTTTCAGAATCACTAGGGTCTGAGAATACGCCTCATGGCTTCATGTGATCGACACTTAAATATGTATTAAAAGTAACTTCCCATTCACCGATACGTCTCACTCTATACCGCTCATTTGGGTCTACTCCCGTTACCTGATACGGTCGTAAATAAGTCCTTGTTATGTAATTTCAATCCAGTACCAAACTGAGTTTTTTTATGGCAACAATGACTCCGACTTTGTATATCCTAGCTGGTTTTCTTTTTTGATTGAAATTTTTGCGATTTTCTTTCTGTGTTTATAATGTTTGTTTCTTGGCGTTAACACGTAAGTATTGCAAGTCGTTATCACGCATTTCTCGATTAACTTCTTCTACCTGCTGATAGATATGCATCTCATTTTCTGTTTTCATTTTTACACCTGTTAATAGCTTGAAGGGTGTAGTATTTAAGCTGCGTTGAAAAGTTTTGTTTAATGCTTGATGTACTCGTCCCGCGTATTTTTACCATTCGAGTGGTTTATTCAAAGAAAACTCAGCCAACACTGGTCTTCTGTCTGTATCTGGATCTTTATAATAAACCAATTTATTTAATATTACGTAGTTGTCATACTTAGTCCTTTTTAACAGGGTCTTAATCAATTGTAATTTTTCGTCCTGTTGCTGAGCTGCTATCATTCGGTTTAGTAGGCTGCTCTCTTACGGTTAATAGTCTACTGTCTTTACGGCGTTCCTACTTAATGCATCGACGTGCGTCATTAAGTTTCCTGGACGGTGTTCGATCGTGTTAATAAATTCACTTAACAGCAATATCCACCTTGCCGCTCTGGTCGTTAAATCACGTTTATTTAAAGTCATTTGAAAAGCGGCACAGTACGTAATAATTTTAAATTGTAAACCTAATAGGTATACTTTAATTTTTTTTAATGATTCAATCACTGCCAGAATTTGTAATTCGTAGCTACTATAATTCTGTTCATGCTGATTGTTTTTCTACTCATCAAATAAACTAAATGTAATTTTCTATCAGAGTCTTTTTGCAACAAAATTGCGGCGTAACCCTACTTGCTAGCGTCACAATAAAGTTCTGCTTCGGTTTCATGTCTGTAAATCGATGACACTGTGTTTTTACACAGTTTTTGCATCAACATGTTAAACGATATACCCTGCTGATCACTGAACACAAAATTATTGGCTTTACGAAATAAGTCACTTATTGGTTTTGCGACGATACTATAGTCTTTTATAAACTTTCTAAAGTAACCTGTGAGCCCTGAAAAACTTTGTATGTCCGTCACTGTTCACGGTTCAGGGTACTTCATTACACTTATCATTTTTGTTGGCGATGGCATAATCATAGAGTTTTTAATTATATGCCCTAAATTCTCTGGCAAAGGATAACGATCTTTTACTCCCCTCTGATAATACTGTCCTTCAACCAGGTTTGTACATGCTTTTCAACTTCTTCCTGCATTTGGAAAAACAGGAACTTTATCAGTCATGTATATTTTCACTTCGAATTCAGTAACCCTTGTTACTTTTGGTTCATAGGTTTTAGGTAGTTCCTTAACTTTAGCCCTGGCACATGGACTAATGTTATTACCCATGACGATTTCGTCGCCATCTACACATAGTATTTTATTCTGTTCACTTTCCTTGTACTTTTTTCGCATGGTAATACCGTCTACGCTTATTGTGAATTCTATTTGGTCTAGCAGAGGTTTATCTATTAAGACACTATGTCTAGTTGCACTTGATGGATTTATTAAAAAGTTGGTATAAAACTGTTCATTGTCCACTTTTGCTTGAGCACAAAATTCACCTAAAACTTTGATTTGAAACCCTCCGATTGCAGTCAATACAATATTGTTTTCACGAACAACCTCACTTATGTTTAATTTAATGTAGTTGTCAGCTCAAATACAATTCTGATCACTTCCGATAACAATCAGACATTTAAAACAGATACTGTCTATGCTCATGTCTTTTGTCATATCACATGTTTTATTTGTGTTCACTAACAAAGCATCACTTGCTTTATTCGCGGCACAATTTCTCGAAATATGTCCCTCTTTGTGACATTTGAAACACTTTATTTTGTGTTCACTTTTATTGTTTTACTCACTTGGTTCATCTCTATTACTATTAAGGTCTTTGTTGCTTTTTCAGCACACGTTTGCTTTGTGTCCAGTTTTATTACAATAAAAACATTTTATCGCGTTTGAGTCTTTTGGTCTGTCCTTGCGTACACTAAAATGATTCCTTTCTTGAACTTGTAATAGTGTCGAATCATAACGTTTTACTTTTAATAACAAATCTGGCACGGTTTTGAAATCGCACATTGATAACGCACTTATCATGTCTTTGATATTTAATCCGGCTATTAGGTATTTTATAACGGATTTTTCACTAATATTTTCACTTATACTAGCGATCGCTTTACCCGAGTACATAGTCTTTGATTTCTTCATTTCTTTCTCGGTATCGCTTTATCAGTTCCATGTGTGCGTCAGATTCATCGTACTCCACTGGGAAATTCCTGATTAACTTATTTTTAAACGTCGTCCAATCTTTAACTACGTTCAAACTATCATCAGACCAGTTCTTTGCGGCGCTCTGCAACTAGTTAACACCCTGATAAAGCTTCACTTTATCACTCCATTCGTAAATGTCTACTACTTCCTCCAATTTTCGCACCCAAGCTGTAGCCGTCAATACCGTGGTTGCTGGGTTTAAGATAGGTATAATGTATTTCAGGTTCTGCGTCGGCATAAACCCATGGTGATTCATCGACTGATCTTGTATTGTACTGTTCCTGATACTCATTTGTAATAGTTCTGTCCTAAGCCTCGTCAGCTCTGCTTGCACTCCCAACCAACTATCTTCATTAGATGTTGAGTTTCCTGAGCGTCCAGCTAACAAATTATCATTAACAGTAGTATCGATAATGCTTACATTATATGCCATTTTCAATTTTCTCTTCGTAAAACAGTTTACACACTTTTTCGAATACAATTCACTTGCTAGTCCTATTATAAAGTCCGTTTTATAAATTCTCGACTATTGCAATAATGAACTTACACTTCCAATATCACTTGAAAGCACCGTTTGTAGAAAACTATCTTGTATTATTCTTCTCCGTATTATGTACTTGTGGATAACTCGTAGATAACTAATCTGCACTTAGTTCAATTCTCTGTGAGCTACTAATCTGCACTTAGTTTAATGCTCTGGGAGCTACTAATCCGCACTTCTTTCAATTCTCTGTGAGATACTAATCTGCACTTCTTTCAATTCTGTGTGAGATACTAATCCGCACTTCTTTCAATTCGCTATGAGCTACTAATCCGCTCTTTTGATGTAAAAACCATGAGTAGTATCCCAATTCTGATGTGGAGAACGAGAGTACTATTCCAACTCAGATGTGGAAAACAATACCCAATCCGCTAATCTGATGTGGAATCAAGGTACTCTTATTTAATTTAGGGAAAGTGTCAATTCAGTTAATATTCAACTATGTAATATCTTAGTTTCTTGTCAGGATGATATAGAATCACATAATTTGTTTAATACATTTATTTAATAAAATAATAACGATGAAATAATACAATCGGGTTGCAATATAAACGTTGGTATTCACTTTACAAATACAGAACAATGAATGAACAAACCATCTTAAATTCTAGTTATTATATACTCAGTCCTACATTACTTTTCAGCTAGATTAAATAGGTTTATTTTTATTACTTTTGACAATACGTTTAGTTAATTTCGGTAAGCACATTTACTCACGTATTCAATCAGTGGTTTAAAGTTTCACACATTTTAATTGCTTTAACCTTTGACTTGGTTTCCGTTCACAATATACACTCATTAATCGCATTCTTTTACGACTTTTCTAGCTCGGGTGTTATAGTTATGATTACTTTGTATGCTTGATTTATTTTTACGATACCACACATATATATATATATATATATATATATATATATATATATATATAGATATATATATATATATATATATATATATATATATATATAGATATATATATATATATATATATATATATATATGTGGAAAACGAGAGTACAATCCCAATTCTGATGTGGAAAACAATAGCTAATCCGCTAATCTGATGTGGAATCAAGGTACTCTTATTTAATTTAGGGCAAATGCCAATTCAGTTAATATTCAACTATGCAATATCTTAGTTTCTTATAAGGATGATAAAGAATCACATAATTAGTGTAATACATTTAATAAATAAAATAATAACGATGATATTAATACAATATGGTTACAATATAAACGTTGTTATTTACTTTACAAATACAGACCAATGATGAACAAACCATCTTAAATTCTAGTTATTATATACTCAGTTGTACTATTAATTAATATGTAATGAATTACAAGCGATGACTTTAGGCAAAGACTAAATTACTATATTGTCTTAAAGATTATAAATGGGTTACAAATGTTTACTATAATATAGTCATATGATTAAAATTCGTGTAAACAATGACATGCAATCTCAGGCAGTCAATATGAGTCATCATTCTTGAATCTGTTACTATAAGTAATCTATTACGCATCTGGTGGTTGGTATCTGGATGTAGCAAATTATCAGGCGTCAAACTGGATTGGTTGTAAACTTAGCTACAGTTACCAGCAAAAATTCAAAATTACAACTAAAAAGAATCTGTTTAAATGCGTAAATGACATTCAGACACCTAGAGCCACAGGAAAATAAATACGACATGTATTGCAACTAATTAACTATACTACAATAATTGTGTACGTATAAACCATAATAAAATTAGAAATATATATGACAAACTGATAATACTAACAATATAACATAATTCAACAACACTCATTAGAAGAATACACTGTCATTTTTCTCAAAAAATATTTATTTATTCATCAATTTCTATTTTGTCCCCGTGAAAGTAGTCATCCTCAGATATAATACACTTGTGCCAGCGTTTTTTCCAATCCTCGAAGCAGTTTTGATATGCACTTTTTGGTATGCTCTTGAGCTCTCTCAGCGATTCGGTTTGTATCTCCTTAATCGTCACAAAACGCCGTCCTTCCATGGGTCTCTTCAATCTTGGGAACAGGAAAAAGTCGCAGGGAGCCAAATCTGGTGAAAACGGTGACTGAGGCATGATTACGGTGTTGTTTTTCCGTTGACGTCATTCAACAACTCCTGAGCGATGCTCATGCGACGATTTGTTTGGTCAAAATCGCTGCCACACGCTTCATGCTCAAAATTTATGAAAAAATTGCATGCCATGGGCCAACCGATATGCAGACATCCTCAGCAACTTCTCTAATCGTGATTCGACGATTCTCCATAACAATTTTGTTCACTTCCTCAACATTTTCATCGGTTGTTGATGTGCTTGGGCGTCCAGGGCAAGCGTCGTTATTTACATCTTCTCGACCTTCTATGAAAAGCTTGTACCACTTGTAAACATTATTCTGGCTTAAAGTAGACTTACCGTATGCCACTTTCAACATTTCAAGTGTTGATTGGAGCACTTGATATCATTTTTCACACAAAATTCAATGCAAATTCTTTGATTCATGTTTTTTCGCCAGAAGAAAATCGCCGAATACGCAAAACACTTCTAACTTTTATGCCTCTCACAAACAAACTAAATGTGCTATATAGTTAAAACTGTGAACATATGTTCGAGACGGGTGTACCAACATAACTTAATTAAAAAATCGATAATCGAATGCACGTAGCCCGCGAAATTTTTGCTTTACCTTGTTTTTTGAACAGACTTCGTACAAATACAATTTCTTTCATAAATCAAAGAGCACCTATAAATCTCCGCATGTTGTATTTATTGTAAAATCTGCAACGACAGGTTTATACATAAAAATATATTAGTTCTAGATATCGGTGTTTTCATATAATACTGCACTGCTTTGACATTATTCTTTTCAATTTTAGATTGTGGAAAACTGTATTCAGGCATTAAGTATTTTATTATCAAATCACAGGTTGGATGTATACGTTTACTGATGATCATGTGTGAAAATGATACATTTCATTGTCCTCCTTTAACTCGATGATACGACCCACTCCAAGAAACACGAAGAACTGTGGAGCGGCAAAGAACTAAAACATTAGAAAAACGATTAAAAACACATACAGCAAACCTTATACAATTGTTTAATTCTATTATATATATATATATCATCTATCTATATAATTTCTAACCTTGCTATCAAAAGATATAGCAGTTCTTCAAATTTGTTTTGGCGCGTGCGGTTTTAGTGTTGCGATTACCATCTTAACTCTTTTCTTCGAAAATCTATTTCTTCTCTAAATGCCGCATTTGTCATTTAAAAGGGATCAATACAAGACCTTAATATTATTGATCTATTTCTTAATAGTGCCCTAACAACATTTGAGGTATTAATTACAATAATATTGTTTTATAACAATCAGTATAATTTCGTAATTAATTACAATTCGAGGTACTTACTATACCTTTTGTTCTTTAAGGTAAGCAACAATTACTCAAAGAAACAACTCTATTATTATAATCGTTTGTTGTTCTTGTCAAATAGTCCTAACCTTTAATTTTTTACTGTCAATGTATTATAATATATAAAAAATATTACGTATTTGCAAATATACATACCTCATATTAATCGGATCATTGGTACCAGGCAGCATAATAGGTGCTGTCTTGACACACTCCTGTCTTTAAATGTCGCTTTAAAATTCAGTGTCGTCTTGTCGTGAATCGGGCTAGTACACAACGACAGGATGTCGTAGTCAGAGTTACTAAATAGGCCCCAAAGTTTTAGTTTGTATTTAAATATTTGTTAACGTGCTGCTGCCATCTACATTCAACTTTTGTACTTTGAAGTATTGTGGACGCAAACCACATTTGTGATAGTGGTTTAACATCACAGTAGCAGGAGCACATTAGTTCGTGGGTACACCGTATCAAGTCATCGGGTCTACTGGAAACTTAATGTAACATTTTGCACAGGCCGCTTTTATAAAATGCATTAAAATGTGAATAGTAGATGATGGCCCAAATTTTCACTTTCCTAACCATATCAATATAATTTATATTCAATTAAATTTCTTTATATAGCGATCAGACATTTAGCACTCGGTGTATAATAACATACAGCTTGCACGGTTTGTGTCCAATGACACAACCAATCATTTAATACATATTGAGACTCATATATATAATCTAATAAGTAATCTATTTTATTTGACCTTATTTATCAATTTCGTAATATAAATTATGTTAGGTGTTGTGCGAGACAACTGTAAATATTTCCTTTGCTCTTCATTGTGTATCAAAAATGCTATTTGTAAAAAAACTACTTATGGGAAACTCATTTTTTGTATGGACATACATCTACAAACTAATAGATATTACCGATTATTAGTACTACTATTATATAATTATTAAATATTAACAGTACGGCTATTTTAATTAAATAAAGCAAATGCCCAAAGAACGTCATAAATAAATCAATTTAATTGGAAATATTCATTGCATTAAGTGTGAGTCACTTTTCGTTTTATATTTGTAATTTACTTAAATAATCCATCAACTTATTAAAAACCATTAAATGTCATTCAGGTGTAACGGTTTCTCGATTACCGTGGCATGCCTGTTACATTGTTTAAATTGCCTGCACTCTACTAATTGCGTGCCCAACATTATTCAGTATTTTCTCATAGAGTGAACTTTAGTGTTTTCTTGCAGATCCTCAAAGTGACTTAATCTCAGTAAAGCTATTCTGAACAAATTACAACAATTTTAAATAATTTAACATGAAGATGTTACTTGTCGTCATCTTCGCACTATCCTGTGCCTCAACCACGAATGCTACAGTGAGTTTTTTTACTTTTATTTGTTTGCTTTGACATTAATCGATCTCTTGTTCGGCCCCAGCTATCTAGGATCGACGTGGACTTTCAAAACACTTTTCCTTTCTAGAGCAGCGCTGTTTGGTGCACCATTCTTTATTTTCATAAGTAATTTTCCAGTTGTTGACGTGGCACAGCTTTATGATCATGTAGAAGCAATCATCCACGACAGATGGCAGCTAGGTGGTGATCAGCATCTGATTTATTGAATATTTTGAAGCCTTATTGTTACACTTCGATTTGGTTTTGAGCTTCATTCTAATTCAATCAATTGGCGGAAATATAGCTATTTGAACATTGTGTCGGAGAACGTCTCCATTTCCGCTTTATCTGTGTTACGTATTAACATATTACCATCCACCATTTTAGTTGCGTAACAGAGATGGCAATATATTCATGGGGTAGGGGCATGTAAGCTAACAGGATCCCATATGTTCAATTATTTTTAGTCGGAGTATTATAGGAGGAAATATCATTTAAAATAGTCAATTCTGAAAAGTATTATCAAAAACTAAAAAAACTAAAGCAAAAACTGAAATTTTAAATAATTATGTGTCCGTCATCTTTTCGATGTTTAAAAAAGTAAAAAAAGCAATAGAAATATAATAGCCTATGTTTTACTATAAATTCATAAGGTTTGACCACAAAAAACTATCTTGGTATTTCAGTTAAAAACCACTGAGTCTACAACATCCCAGCCTACGGAATCAACAACTCTGTCGACTCCGGGCCCTTATCCATCAGATGATTATCGCCCCATTGATGAGATACAAACTTGTAAGTGATTATCTGGTTTTAAGGAACCTCTAGTGCGCCTCTGCTTTAACGGACTATTATCTTTACAGGCAGGTTTAAATATGGAACTCCTGCAGCCAAAAAGCAATTCCCTTACGTTGCCTTTTTGAAGAGCAGAAATGAATTCCGGGTCAAGTACTGCAGCGGTAGTCTAATTCATCCTAAATGGGTGCTCACTTCTGCTTATTGCACGCTGCCGTGAGAAAAATTATTTGATATTTCTTTAGGTTGGTCACAATTCACTACTCAAGCAATTCATTTTCTAGTGACTCATCGGTTACGGTCACCCTCGGGGCCCTTGTTCCCTTTGATGATGATAATCCGGACCGTGTCGTCGTGCATTCCCGCGATGTCTTCGTCCACCCTAAGTATGTTCCGCTTTATAAAGGACATGAGAATGATGTGGCTTTGATTAAACTATCCAGAACGGTGAGATCAGGTAAGATCATCAGATTCTGTAATTCACTATACTCCTGAGCATCATTCATTTGATTCATTTCATTCATTCATTTCATCTGATTGTTGCAGATGCTATCATCCCCATTGTCCTTAAAAGAGACTCCGGACCAATCTGTAAGGACAACATCACCTTTGCTGCATGGGGAGAAGTTGGCTACGGTAGGTTAACTGGTTTACTAATTATAATTAGAAGGACCATAAAAACAAGGTAAAACAGGAAGTTTGTAAATTTTGGCACTACTGACATCATCAAAAATATTTTTTTATTTCAGAAAGTTTAACCTTCACTACACGCATATTGATATCAAAAGGGCCCTGTGATTGTCTTGACTTTGACAGTAAAGTAAAGAATGTTGATGCGGCAGTGGACTCAGAATTTTTCTGCGGTAGCCCAGGACATTACTTTTGTTTTGTAAGTGTTCAAGATAGTTTTTATTCTACTTTTTATGTGCGATAATAATTTTCTGTTACAGATAATAAATTTATTCAAATATTTAATACACGTGTTAACCTGTAATGTTTTCCTTCTTCTAGATTCACAATGGAGGCGGCATAGTGATTAATGGCGTCCTAGTGGTTGTTATGAGTACGCGCTGCTTTGCCCATTGCCGTCACCATGAAGGAATCTTTACCAATTTGTACAACCACCAACAATGGATTGACAACACCATGCATTCAGGTTAGCCTCAACTTATTTTTGCATATTATTCCAGATTTCAGGTTGTTCGGAAGTGTATTTAATATAAATAATTAATTAAATTAATAATTAATTAATAAGGTTGTCATCTTCTGTAATATCTTCCCCTCTTGTACTCTATTGTCTTCATCCATTCTGCATTTTCTTTGCAACTCTTGCATTTGTCATTTCTTCTTGCTGATGTGTCTTTACATCCATTTTCCTCAGTTCTACTTCTATGCTTCACCCTACTCTTCTAATCTTTTGCAATTTCTGTTATACAACTGAGCGTAAACGCGATAACTTATAAATAGGATGAATTCTTTAAATATTATAGTCATTTGTAGAGCCTTGGCTTCCTCTAATACTTTACGCCATTCCCTGATATTGACTTCAATTTTCTTATAGTTTGTAACGTTATTTCACCGAAGTCCTCCTTAATTAAATCTCTCCGTTTTCCTCTGTATCTCCACTATTTCTTCTACAGTCTGGGTTTTCTTCCAGAAGTTTACAAAAACTAAATTTTAAAAAGTCATACTCAAACTAGATAATCTCAGCTATTAGCTATTTTGTAACTAACATCAATATTGGAAATCAAAACTCCTGTGACTTTGTCTTTCAGATGCGATTCCAGACTACAAGGTTTACGGAGCGTGCAGTGACATTACCAGTATTCTCTCTGGAGTATATTTAATCCAACCCAACAACGACATCGAGCCGTTCGAAGTTTTTTGCGACATTCGTATGGACGGCAAGAAGTGGACAGTAAAATTTTGACTTCATTTCTTTTTAAGACATTTCCTGCTTATATGCACCAGTTTCCTTATCAGTGAACATCTCACAGATTAGTTTCGTCTAACACCGCTAGGATCTACTTATCCAAGTATTACGTGTAACATCTCGCTAAATATAAAATGTGGATGCTACCTTAAATATTTTAAGCAAATGATCTTCTTCGCCAAAAAAATCCCTTTTATACAACTTTAAGATTTATTTGCTTGAAATGTAATTAAGATATTTTGCAGGTCATCCAACAGCGCTTCAACGAGTCGGTTGACTTTTACAGAAACTATGCTAACTACACGTACGGGTTTGGGCCCATTGATGGAAACCATTGGCTGGGATTAGAGAAGATCCATCAGGTGGGGTCACAATTTGTTGGTATTCTTATGTTATGACTTTGCTTGTAAAGTGTCATTCAGTAATACCAACAGCTCCGAAGTAAACTCATAATCATCTGCTAGTAACTGTAAAGGAAATTTAACCACAGTGTAACTGTTACTTTCAGTTGACGAAAAATGGCGACCATAAACTTCTCGTGGAGTTAAGAGGTCACAATTTAACCAGAGGATACGCGCAGCACAGTACTTTTAAAGTTGATTCGACGACCGAGGGATTCAAATTATCGATCTCTGGTTATAGCGGAAAAGCAGGTAGAGCTAATGTTTCTTCCACACTGTAATGTATTTACATTGTACACCAGTGAACCTCCTAATATAAAAACGTAACAGATACGTTAAATGAACGGTCATAGTAGACCATAGGCATTTATTTCCTTAATCCGGCTCTGCCAGATACTAAATAATCTTCCGCAGCCTGGTAGAAGACTAAGATCACTAAACAAGTACAGGCGTTTCCGGCGGCATTGATTCTGTGATAGGATAACGTTTGTGGACAGGAAGTGGTTTGAGGCATTTTGTCACTTTGCATTGTAACTAGGTAATACAATCTCTGAATACGGGCTTCCGATTCAAATCACCTAATCCTAGAATTTTCTATTAAAACAAAATCAATATCCTTCAAGTCTCCTATCAAATCAAATATTTTATAAATATTGCATAAGTTAATAAAAGTTAAATTATTGATTAATAAATGTGGTTAACACGTTGAACGGAACGGAGCACTAGTACGGAACATGTTGTATTTTACTTTTGCAGAAAATTTAAATTATTTCACATTAAAAACAAAAGGAAGTCTTATGTTTTGTTTCCCCGTTGTCCATTGGATGTAAAATAATCGCACTCCGTTGTCCTGTCCCGCCGTGAACATGCAAATAAGGGATGGCAATTGTTGGTTTGTTTGTACCGCAGTGTTCTTTTTATTGTTTTAGGCGACTCAATGACCTACAGTCAAAATCTAAACGGAATGAAGTTCTCTACGTTTGATAATGATCAGGACACGTGGTCGGGTAACTGTGCTGAAAGACATCTTGGAGCCTGGTGGTACAAGAGTTGTATGGTCAGGTAACTATCTCTAGCTGCATTTACGTCACGTGACACCTGTCGCGACGGTCATCTACAGTGTAGAGGTGCAAACTCATCCGATGCCCGGGCACACAATTAGTCATTTTTATGTAACAACACTTTCCCCGTTGCAGTTTAAGAATATGAATCCGTTAAATATTCAAACTTTAGCAAATTTCAACAAATTTATTAAACTGTAAATTAGACAATGTACTTAAACTAGTAAAATAATTTAAAACTTGTTCTTTAATTAAGGTAGTTGAGCCGCATTAGTTTTTTGTTATTGTACTGCTAATTACATTAGAAAAAATATTCGTTTTACTTAAATTTACATTTTTGTTCACCGGATGATTAAAAGCAGTTTTATTAGATGAACTAAAAAATATGCAGCGACCTAATGAAACTCATATCGCTTTGTTGCGGATTTAGATTTTTGTAATTTATGATTTTCAGTGAATTGACTAAAACATATTTCCGTGCAGAGTTTAAGGCAACATTATGTTCACCCTATGTTCTTGTGTTGGTACTATTCTAACAATGTGTTTTATTGCAGCAATTTGAACGGTCGGTACAACAACACGGCTGTGTCTGATGATAAGTCAGTGTTCTGGTATTACAACTTTGGCGGGTACCGTGCCCTGAAAACAACGCGGATGCTGATCAGAAGGAAATGATCAGCGTGTAAGGGGGATTCAAAAACACAAAAGCAAACAAAGAGAGAAAGAGAGATAATGAAATCAATGGGAAGAGAGACAGATATTTTCCTACTTTTTTACTATTTAAAGTAGTGCTAAGAATAATTATTTTAGTTGACAGAAATAAAAACTCTTTTTTTCTCCACCTCTTTGTTACAAATTTACTAAAGTAATATTCAAAGGCGCCATTTTTAATATTAAATAAATACTATAAATGTAATAATAAAAGATATATTGTATTTAAAGATATGAATAAAGAAATTAAAAAAAAAAACACGACTATAAAAATACAAATTGGCTGGAAATATAAAGAACATGTGAATATAGAAAAACCATCAATGTATTTTATATATTTTTCCGCCAATTTAAAAAAAAATTATTATTGCTATTCTTTTTATCAATTTTTAGTAATTAAGCAATTATTAGTTCTTCTTCTTTGCGATTATACTGTTAGATTATTGTGCTTACGAATTATTTCTTAAAATTATTTTTTTTCCTTTCAGTTACATTAAATTAATGGAAGATGACTCCGAGAGGCAGCTGTTAGAAATAAAAACTTACTTGTCTTTTCAACGGTTTTTTATATTTTCTTAAACTGTTCAATTTTTTCATTTTCCGCTTATAGCATCACATCAAAATTGTTGAAATCGCGACTGTACCTGCAAGAACAAACAAAACATTAATAGGGTAGTGTATTATATAATGGACTTGTTGTAAATGTTTAGTTTAAGAGGGATGACTGGAGGCTTCTTATCATATTTATTTAATAGAAGTTGCCACGCTGTGTTACAATTTTCGGGAATTACTTCTAAAGACGTGATAACATCTAGGGCATCATCCATTAATAAATCTATTAGGTGAGAAAATTTAATAGCACAGTCATACCTTTCTTTGGAATGTACCAATTTAGTAAACAAAGATTTAAATTACGACCATTCGGCAATATCTCCACTAAAGATTTTATTTTAGTTTGGAATAAATTGTCTAAATTATTTTGTCCACCACAAGTTGATAAATTCCTTTCTTCATTGGACTCTTCTGAATACTGAATAGCTTCGTTCAACGCCATAAGTATATATTTTTTTTATAAACTCTTTGACCTCAGCATCTATCTGACTTATTTCTGGGTCGTCTTCAGAATTGTAAAATAATTGTCAGTCTAAGGCGTTGGCTTAAAATTGAGCAAAAAGCGGAGTGACAAAGGAATGTCGGAATTTGACTTCGCTTAACTGATTTGTGGTTGGATCATATGAAATAATTGACTCAGATTGCTGAATATAAATATCTAGTTTCTTCATTATGGATGCGCTTTGAAACTTCAATCTCTTAGCCAGTGCCATTGTAAAACGGGTAAAAATAAATTATCTTAAACAAACTATTGTAAAATATAAACATAAAATTTGAAAGATAATTTTATATATTTTTTTTTTATTCATTTATTTATTTGCCTTGACTTTCTTTCGTCATAGCCACCATCAAACTTTTTTTTTTTACATTTTATTTAATTTATAATTCAATTTTACAAAGTACTAAATATTTCAATAATTCATTAATTAATTTAGAATCACTTAACAAAAATTTAGTATTAACAGGAAAAGTTTTAATCACATCTAATATATCACTATTCAATTTTGATCTTTGCAAACTATAATTTATGCATTCAAATATAATATGATCCAAAGTTCCTTCTTCACCACATTGACATCTATCGTCAGATTTAATATTAATTTTCTACAGGTGAGCTAGAGTTTTGCAATGATGACTTTTAATTCTGATTATAGTTGATATAATTTTGCGGAACTCATTTCTAAACCATCTCTTCTTACTTAAATTTGGATGTAACATATAATAATGTCTTCCTTTTAACTGACTTTTGTTAATGAAATCTGAGTTTCTCAAATTGAAGATTAATTTTTTGATTATATTCAAAATTTCATATGAAGGTAATTTCACTTTCATTACAATTTCCAAATTTATTGATTCCTTTGCCAATTTATCCGCAATTTCGTTTCCTTTTATTCCAGAATGTCCTGGTATCCACATAAATTTTATGGTATTATTCTTATTTATTATATTGAAATACATCTCCTTAATTTTGCATGTTAAAATATTATTATTTGATTTGTTATCATTTGAATTTAATTTTTTTTAAACACTTGAAGAATCCGTTATTATTATAATTTTATTATTGTTCATATTTTCATTAATTTCCAATGCTTTTAATAATGCTAATTTATCTCCAGTATAAGAGCAAACTTTGTTATTTAATTTAGGTTTATAATATCTTAAATTTATATGTTCATATATATCAAATCCTGCTGTATTTCTTTCTAAATCGTATTAAATCGTACTTTCTAAAATTTGTATTAAATTGATGCATTAAATTAAAAAAAATTTTATTACTTATCGCATTATTAAATGATTTTGACAATAAATTTGTGTTAATGTATAAATCCATAGGTTTAATTAATGATTCAAAAGGAATAGAGTATATAGGAGATGTGGAATTTCTTTATATATTTAGATCCTTTAATTTAATGTAACTATTTATTAAAATAGGTTTATTCTTTTTGTTCCAATAAAAAGAGTTTTGAATATATGTAGATAATAACTTAATTTTATCAATAATTAGGAATTTCGATAAAGGTTCACATTTAACATAAAATTTATTACTAATGAGTTGGTTTCTAAATTGTTATGGAGCTATAATAGATTCAGCTTAAAGTATATGAGTTGGAGTTGAAGTCATGCAACCTAAAGCGATTCTTATGCTACTGTATTGTATTCTATCCAATTATAATATCCTTGATTTAGAAGCTGTACTAATTAATATACTTGAATAGTCTAAATGTGAACTTATAATTGCTTGATAAATTTGTAGTAAAGAGATAGGATGAGCTCCCCATTTACTTCCTGCTAGACTTCTTAAAACATTTATTCCTCTGTTGCATTTAAGTATAATTTTATCAATTTCAAAGCTCCAAGTAGATTTACAGTCAAACTAAATACCTAAACATTTTGCTCTTATATATTGATATAATAATTATATATCAATTATATATCGCTTATTATAATTTGATATAATAATATTTTTGTTATTATATATTATCCTCGGACTTGATATAATTTTGTGTCTAGTAAAAATGACAGCTTGAGATTTTTCTACTGAGATTTCTAATTCAATTTTGTCTAATATATCTCCTAATTTGCATAATTTCTTGTTAATTCTCTTCCTTAAACATTCTATGGATGGGCCAATACTATATAAAACAATATCATCTGCAAATTGTAAAATAAATGAGTGGTCGTCTTTTAATTTAGAAATGTCTTTTGAATATATTGTGTATAAAAGTGGACTAAGAATAGATCCTTATTGCAGGTAAATGGTCCTATTAGATTTTCTTCATTTCTTACATAAATGTATTTTAATTCTAAATATGATATTAACCAATTTGTAATTTTGCTGGTTATTCGAATTTCTCTTAATTTCAGTTGTAGGTTAGGATATGTAACTGCATCATAAGCTCCCTTAATAACTAAGAACACATCTAGCATGTATTTATTAGAGCTGTACGTTTTTTGAATGTCCAGATTAAATATATTTAAGCTGTCATGCACACTTTGATTTTTTCTAAATCCAAATTGCGAATCTGGTAATTTATTGTTATGTTCTAAATACCATTCTAATCTCTTTTTCATAATATTTTCCATTGTTTTGGCTACGCATGATATTAAAGTAATTGGTCGGTATGATGATGCTACTTCAGGGTTCTTTCCAGATTTTAAAATAGGAACAATAATATGATTTTTCCAATCGCTAGGAATTATTCTGGTATTGAATATATTATTAAAATTGTTAATTAGGACAATTTTGGCGCTTTTAGGTAAATTTTGGATCATTTCATATGAGATTCTGTCAATACCAGTACTTGTTTTCTTGTTATGATTTAAACTGTAATTTAATTCTTCTAACTCTATAGATTTATCTAAAAATTCTACTACTTTAAAATTTTACCACAATAATTTCTAGCAAACTCTTCAATCCAATCATTATTCATACTTCTGGTGCACTGATTTATTTTCGGTCTTGATAATTTATGAACTACTCCCCATATTAATTTAGCTGGAGTATTTGGCTTAATATTTTCACAAAATTTCTTGTTTTCCTCTTTCATTCTTATCCTAAAATATTTTTGTGTGTTTGCTTGTTCCTTTTTAAAATTCAGATAATTTTCCATATTAGAATTTCTATTAAATTTAGTTAAAGCTAATCTCCTTTTAGCAACCATTTTATTACAATTGCTGTCCCACCATAGGGGTTTTTCATGTTTTGGGTCCTTATTATAAATTTTAGTGCATGGAATACTTTCCTCCGCTGACTCATTCATGGTATTCAATAAATGCTCATAGCTGATATATAAATTTGAACCATTATCAAGTTTATTGGATATAATATTTTGATATTCGTTCCAGTCAGCTTTTTTAAAATTTCTTGTAGTGATATAACTCCTTATTCTACCTATGTCAACATTATTGAAATTTGTTTATTTAAAAAGTATGGGATAATGATCACTTTCCATGCTGTCATTTAATACCTTCCAGTCTATTAACATGTGCATTATCCTAAGAGTAATAAGGGTTAAATCCAAAATACTATCTCTTCCATAAGGATGGTGGACTCTTGTAGGACAATCATTGTTAGCTATATGAAGAAGTTCTTCATCAATAAATTTATTTATTTCTTGTCCTTCATAATTTATTAAGTTGTTTATATTCCATGATGGATGAAGTGAGTTAAAATCTCCCGTTAGTATCACTGGTAATTTCATTTGTCTGTACATTTGTTTCCATTTTAAACTGTCAATTTTGTCTCCTGGAGGAACGTATATTGATGTAATACATATTTCAATATTATTTAATTTTGTACTAATTGCAGTAAGTTCCATATTGTTTACTGGTTAAGTAATATGTAATCTTTTATACCTTATAATTTTATGTATAATAGAGACCGTACCTCCATGTGGATTTGCTCTTTTAATTTGTATTCTATCATCCCTTTTTAAATTATATCCTCTTATATTAAAATTTATATTTTCTCCTAAAAATGTTTCAGAAATCAAACCTATATATCAGTTCGCATCGAGACTCCTTGGTGAGCGCACGTGTTTCTAATAAACAAAACAATAAAATAAATAGTGTTCTCTTTTTTGCAAATTATAATATTTTTTCGTGATTTATTTGTATTTAAATTATAATTTACATTATTATTAAGTAATATTACTAAAAAGTGAAGTAACTTCTATTTAATTATCACTGGTTAATTAACAATATGGATATGGAGACTGAACCTCCTGATAAAAATCCGAACAATAAAAACAACTCTGTGACTAACAAATCATTTCCTACAGGAAAAACATCCAGTGATATGGCAGAAAACTTAAATAACAATAGTGACAATGTTAAAAAAATATATAATAATTTATACAACACAGAAACAAAATATGACTCGTATAAAGTAATGATAGTTAAAAATAATAGTGATGGAAATACATTTTTTAGTTCTCTTAAATTAGCAGAAATAATTTGCAAAATTAGCAATAAATCTAATATAATAGAAATTAAAAAAGTAGGAAGAAATAGAGTAATCGTTGAATGTGCTAATGCAATACTAGCTAATGAAATTACCAAATCAACATTGCTGAAAAACAATGGATATGAAGTGTTTATCCCATTTTACTGGTGCACAAAAGAAGCTATTATAAAAAGTGTTGATATAGAATATACGGAAGATACAATTTTAAATAATATAGAGTGTCCACCTTTTAAAGTATCGAGAGTGCAAAGGCTAAATCGAAAAATAAGAGTTGACGGAGCTATAAAATATGAGCCCAGTACAACAGTAAAACTATTCTTTGAAGGACTTGCAATTCCTGCTTATGTTTACATGTGGAGAGTGAGACGAGCATGTGAACCATTTGTACAACAGACGATACAATGTTATAATTGTTTTAAATTTGGACATGCAGCCACAAAATGTAGAGCAAACGTAGCAAAATGTAAATTCTGCGGAAGTAAAGATCATTGACGTACTGCATGCACATCTCCTAACCCGACATGCATAAATTGTAAACTTAACCACGAGGCTACAGACAATGAATGTCCTGAAAAAAAAAGACAAATTAAGATTAAAGATCTCATGGACCAACACAATCTCAGTTTTTATGAAGCAAAATTAGAATTAATGGAAAAAAATACAGACTATTTATACTCAGTAAGAACTCAAAACTCTTTTAAAGCTCTAAACTACAATGAGACTTTTCCCAATATCACAAATAAATACAATAGTATCAACATAATACCAACATACAAGCCAAACCCTTTAACCAGAAGAACTAATACCAGAGTGAATAAATCAAATACAGGTAACTCATTACAAAGATCTTACAGTCAACCACACCCTACGACATCCACTAAAGAACCAATTCCAAAAAGAAGAAGAGAAGAAAAGAAACCTAACAATGAAGAAAGTGGCACATTTCTTAAGAAAACTAATTAAGGAAAAAACAGAAAGCAAATCAACCAAGAGAAACCTGATATTACAATGGAAAACAATGATAATGATACCTGCTATACATCAATATATAATAAAAATAATGATGACAAAATTAAAGATACAAATAAAGACCCAAATATTATATCCCAATCTCTTAGAAGCTAAAAGAAACAAATATCTAGTGTACAATGGCCAAACTCGTAAGAAAACATCGATATATAAATTAAGTTTATTTTTTAATAAAAACTCTATTAACATCACTAAACCAAATCGGTTAATAAATTTACTAAAATATTAAATCAACAACAATTATATAAACATAAAGAAAAAATAAAATATATAAATAAATCGAAAAACAAGACATCAGATATAAAAATTAATCATTAATTAAAACAATTAAAATGATAAATTTTATTCAATGGAACTGCAGAGGTGTCAGATATATTAAAAAGGAACTACAACATATGTTACAGAAGCATAACATACATATATGCATACTATCAGAAACGTTTTTAACAAAAAATCTCAATTTCAACATCAAAGGCTATTTTATTGAAAGAGAAGATAGGATACAGAATACAAACTATAATCCCCACGGGGGTGTTGCTATCTTGATTCATAAATCTATAAAATATAAACGAGTAATGCTAAATAACCCATTTAATTCGGTCAAAATAGCTGGAATAATTATAACACATAACGAAACTGATGTAATATGTACCGAACCATAAACTATCTAATTCAAACTGGTCACAGATAAAACAACAAATAGCTGTTCCTGTTATACTTGCTGGAGATTTTAACGCGACTAATCTTGCTTGGGATATAAATTGTCCAGGTAGTCAGTATGAAGGTAACGAATTGTTAGATTTCATAGAAAACGAAAATCTAAATATTATCAACGATGATAAACCAACTAGAGTAAGCAATCTCAGTACAAGGGACAGTATGTTGGATCTCACATTGGTATATATGACGTTAACGGAACAAATTACTTTGTGGCAAGTTCTTGCAGATAGCTTAGGTAGTGATCACTACCCAATTTTTTTCTGTCTAAATGACAATATTAAAGACCGTTACCGTACATCAGAATATTTAACGAGGAGAAATTTCCGAAAAGCAGATTGGGAGAAATATAGCCTTGAAATAGAAAGAAAAATTTCAAACCTTATCACAAATGCAATCACAAGTAATCCCCAATATGTTGAAAACAAATACAAACAATTTAGAGATGTTATTAATGATTCGGCAGACATACATATTCCATCTACCAGATTGTATAATATAACTCCTAATAAAATAAAACCGTCTTGGTGGGACACAGAGTGCAATAAAATGACAGCTCAAAGAAAATTAGCACAAACTATTTTTAATAAAAACATGACAATGGCGAATTATTTAAATTATAAAAAACCACAAGCTAAAACCAGACGATATTTTAGAGCCAGGAAAAAAATAGAATGGCAGAATTTCTGCGACAATTTAAACCCAAAAGGTACTAAAAGGATAAGTGATAATGAAAATTTAATAAAAGAATTCATTAAAAAAAAATTTCCACAGAACAACAATTTAAATATTACTACCACCACCACCATAAAAGATAATTTCCTAGATAATAACATAAATATAAATGAAGTAAATTTCGCGTTAAATCATAATAAAAACAGTAGCACAGGATTTGATAGAATAAATTACAAAATGATACAAAACCTACCTGACATTGCAATAAATCATCTTACACAAATATATAATCTGTCATTAAACACTGCTGATATACCATTAGACAGGAAAAACCATATCGTTGTTCCTATATTAAAACCAGGAAAAGATCCAAACAAAGAAGAATCATTCAGACCAATTACTTTACTATCATGTATGGGCAAAACTATGGAATCAATCATCAAAAACAGAGTGGAATGGTATATCGAACATCATAAAAGATTTCCTGAGTTACAATTTGCTTTTAAAAAAACAAGAAGTACGCAGCATAATTTAAACATATTCAATATCGATATTCAAAGAACATATAGTAAACATCATTATATGATAGCTGCCTTCATTGACATTGAAGCTGCTTATGACAATGTTAATTTTTTAATATTAAAAGAAAAAGTAGAAAACATTGGTATATCTTCCAAAATATAGACTATAAACTACTTCCAAAATAGAGAAATAACAGTTAGATACAATAATTACTTAATTGGTCCTATACTATGTAATCACGGAATTCCACAAGGCTCAATATTATCTCCCTTATTATTCAACATATACACAGAAAAGTTAACAACACTATCAGATAACAACACAACAGTACTGATGTATGCAGATGACATGGTTATTTATAGTATGGGCCATACACAAGATATAGCTCAAAACAGATTACAATCAAAATTAAGAAAACTAGATATTTTACTAAAGGAAGTCAAATTAAATATATCGTCAGAAAAAAGTAAAATAGTTATATTTACAAGGCATAGAATAAACTGCAGTCCAAAAATAACCATCAGAAATAAAAATATAACTGTTAGTTCAAATACCAAATTTCTGGGTATATTCTTTGATACGAAAACCACTTGGGCGAAAGAAATTGCACATATTATTAACAAATGTCAAAAAGGCTTAAATTTGATGCGATGTATAGCAGGATACAAATGGGGCGCACACCCAACAACCTTAATAAAAATATATAAAGCTATTGTTAGACCGCATATTGACTATTCTAGTACTATGATCTGCACCGCAAATAACTCAAGAATAAAAAAAATTGAAATTATACAAAACAAATGTTTAAGAATAATATTAGGTGCGATGGTTTCAACACCAATCCAAATCCTCAACTATCAAACTAATATTCCTCCGGTAAATATCAGAATACAACAAATATCAGACAGTTTCTTTTGTAAAAACAGACATAACTCATGTGGCTCCTTAAATACAAGATTATCTAAACTATATGTTCTTTATAATAAACCATATTGGACAACTCATAAAAAACCGGGACTTTTAACTAGTTTTGATAGATATAATAACTTAAACTTAGAGGTACATAACACTATGCCTTTTTTCAAACTTCCATTAGAAATAAGCATGACAACAATACATACAGAAATAAATTTGTTCAAGAAGAATGACAGTAAGGAAATAACTTATCAAAAATATATGGAATATATAACAAAAGATGATATAAACTGGAGTATATGGTTTACCGATGGTTCATTTGAAAAAAACTCTAAAACTGGAGGAATTGGCATTTTCAATTATAATACAGATCAACAGTACAAATACAAACTTAACAACATCACAAATTCTTATAATACAGAAATAACAGTTATGAAATTACTAGAAATAATACAAAAAAACTGACAATAAAAATATATTAATCTTCACAGATTCTCGTAGTGTTTGTGTATCTTTAAATAACAATAAATTCAAAAACAATAATAATAACAAAATATGTTCAATTAAAGAATATCTTTTAAAAATGGAAAAAAATGATATCAATGTTAAACTTATTTGGATTCCTGGACATGTAGGCATAAAAGGAAACGAAATGGCTGACAAACTGGCCAAAGAAGCTTGTGTAGATGGGGAAATAATCGAAATAAATTGGTCAATAAATGATTCCAAAAAAATAATTAAAGAAAATTGTATGGCAGAATGGCAGAATATATATAATGAGAAAAGTCAAAGTACTGGAAAAATTTTTTTTGCAGCGAATCAAAAAATTCCAACAACCACATGGTTTAATAAAAACCATTCACGAAGATATATTTCAACAAATTGTCGAATGAAATCTGGGCATTCTAGATGTCCAGCTCATCTATACAAAATAAATATAAAAGACACACCTAATTGTAGATGTGGAGAAGAAGGTTCTTTGGACCATATAATTCTAGGGTGTCATCTTTTAGCATCAAAAATTGATAGACTTTTAAATGATTTATGTAATGTAGCACAGTTCCCAATTAATATGTCCTGTTTAATGACAAGTGAAGCAACGGCGGAAATAGTAACAAACTTTGTGATAGAAAATAATATAGAAGTGTAATTTAAGTTAGAATATTTTATTTAGTCTGTATTTAATTTTAAGTTTAATTTTTTAAAAGAATCAATTTGTTTGTATTTATTAGAATAATTATAATTTATATGCAAGTTTTTATATAATTTTACAAATAAAACCAATGGCAAGAAGGCTGAATAAGCCAAAGCCTAAATTAAAAAAAAAAAATATATATTCTGAGTATAGGGTCTTTTAATAACAAATTTTTTAAATTGTTAAATGCACTTACTAGTTCATATTCAAACTTGAAATGACTGTCCTTTTTTAGTAACTCACTCAAAGGTCTTGCTAACTTAGCGAATTGTGGTATAAATTTTCGAAAATAGCCCACCAAACCTAAAAAGCTTTGTACTTGTTTCGTCGTCTTCGGCATCGGAAAATGCTTGACTGCTTTGACTTCATCCTTAGAGGGACGAACAGTACCTTGTTTAATTACATATCCTAAGTAATTTATTTCCTGTGCCAGAAATTGACATTTTTTCCATTTAATTTTTAATCCATGCTCAGAAGCTGTATGTCTCTAAAATACAGCAGGGGAGTTACAAAATCCGAATGGTGCCCTGTTGAATTCATACTGCGCATTTTCTACAACAAACGAGGTATACTTCTTGCAATCCTCACGTATTGGAACATGAAAAAAATCGTTCTCTAAATCCAATGTGGTGAATATGCTGCTACCCTGAAGTTTGTCGATCTGTTGTTCAATAATTGGTAGTGGACACCTATCCTTCATTACTTGTTCATTCAAACGACGATAATCACAGCAAATGCGTTTTGTTCCGTCCTTCTTGGAGACCAATACTATCTGACTAGCGTAATCAGAATTACTTGCTCGAATGATATCCTTTTCTAACCAGTCATCCAGCTAGTCGCGGCCTAGAAAATATGGGAGTATCGTCTTTCAATGTAATTGTCATTTGAATTTCAGAGTTGTAATACTCTTTTGGTTTGTAATTGTCCACCAATTTATGTATTTTATTAACACCATTTTTATCGTTTATATGAGATAAGTCTAGTTCACTTTCTTTATCACCATTGTCTATTTTTAATGTCATTAATTGTTTAACCTCACTTTCATTTTCATCTGTATCGTTATAAAGTTTATGAAATTTTACACCTGTGTTATCAATAACTACTTTAGCTTTAGCTATAATGTCCAAACCTATCACCATGTTCATATGCATTGCCTGTGATGGTAATACTTCAAAATAACTAGCGTAAAGTTCTGAATCAATTTCAATGTCCAATTTTATTCTACCTAAAGAATTTACACGAGAGTTTGACAAACCTCGTATTGTTATAACAGAGTCATATAATTTAACATTCTTTAATGTTTTAAAATAGTCTTCGCGCACTGCTGATAAATCACTACCAGTATCTATTAAAGCGTTTACATTACTCCTGTTATTAACACAAATTGATTTTATCATTTCTACTTTCATAACATTATGCTCCGATTTAACAGTTTTTATTTTAGTTTTACAGTTTCGACTAACATGTCCATAATTTCCACAAGTAAAACATTTGTAACCCTTGTCTTTATCGGGACACACTTTAGATGAGTGTGATAACGAACCACAATTAAAACATTTAATCTTCTCACCTGTTGTCTCAGTTTTTGTTTTGGTACCTGACCTTGATCTCTTATCATAGTCCTGACTATCGATTTTCATTTTTTCATATTGTTCAAGCTTACGTCTAAGTTGCCCAATATTTTCAGCTCCATACAATATCACTTTGTTAGTTGTACTGTTACGAATACCTGCTATGATATAATCCATAATAGCTGCTTCTTCGACATCTGCTTGTCTAGCAATGTCTAAAATATCATACACATATTGACGAAAAGTCTCCTCTGGTTTCTTATACCTTTGTTGAAGCATTCTGTGCACCTGTGCACTATTTAATCTCGTATCGAATTCATCGATCAAATACGATTTAAATGTATCCCAGTTTATTATCCTGGTTTCAAAATTGACAAATTGCTTTGCGGTATCAGTTAACAATCTCCTGGCATACAAATATCTGTATTTTGTATCTATTTCCGCCTGGTCGCAGAAATCATCAAATTGTTTGAGCCATAATTTGACATTTTTAAGTCCATCATATTTAGGTAAAGCCAATTCTAAATCTAAAACCGTATAATTAGTTTTATTGACTGTTTCATTGTTTACAGACCTGCTATTCTGTTCTCCGATTCTGCTATTATACGAGTTCATTCTCGTTAATAATTCAGTACGATTTCCACGCTGACTTAGTCCAACGAAGCTAAGTTCTTGACGTAATTCTGCTACTGACAAGTTGTTTAATTCGTCCGTCATTGTTTTATTTATCACTGCTAACAGATTGAAGTGCAATTACTTTAGCGAGTAAACTGTACACACCTGGAAGTTAAGAGTATTCTTGACTGAATAAACTAGGTTTCCTTATCTGTAGGTCAATTGTTCTGGTTCAAAGGTTAAGAATATTCTTGACTGAATAAACTTGGTTTTTCCTTTATCCCGGTTGAGTGCCCCCAATTGTGGGGTAGAAATATAAATAAGTCCTGGTTGACGCCTCAAGTGTGGGGTGACAATAATCCTATCCTTATTTATGTTCCACATTTAGCAGTTTAATGATATCAATCCTTAAGTTGAGCCCCAATTAACATTATAGTTTATTAAAAATAAAGTTAACACATGACTTATGTTTATAATAGTTCATTTAATTCTTCTACAAAGAAAAACAATTACATCACAATAAAGTTAATTTATAAAAAGAGAGTTCACAATAATAATAACACTTGTTTATATACAATGCTTAGGTTTGAAGACCTTATTACAATGATTGCATATTACAAAATAATGCGCAATAAAATAGTACATTCACACGTTTATAATGATAAAAATAACCTAACATTTAACACTATACTTTTATGCAAACACTCCACTATTTACGCCTATAACAATATCAAATATCACAACTAGGGATACTGATTACAATTCTCAATGATATTAACAACTCGTTAAAATACCATATTCCTGAATTTACAAATGGCCTCCATACAAACTGTGTATGCTCTGTATTCGCCATTTTTAACATCTCTCTACGCAACATGTGCCGTCAGCATTCAACAGTTAGCGACTGCTGGTGTCGAGAGTATGGGGTTTACAAAACAATTCAAAAGCAAAGCTAGTTAGTGTCTGTTGTCAAGAGCACGGGGTTTACAAAACAATTTAAAACATTTACACTCAAACACAACCTCATACTAGCAAAGTTCTTAACCTAATTTATAGAGTTCTTTATAATTATTATTTCTTATAAACTAATTATAACTAATCTTAAAAAATATCCCACATATATATATATATATATATATATATATATATATATATATATATATATATATATTGTTACGAATTTGCGGGCGTCTGAACATACAAAAATTAGAGTTATGAAATAATTACTGGAATCAGCAGAAAAGGTTGCGCATCCCTGTACAAATATCAAGACATTTCGATAACGAAGCTGTTTACTCGTTCGCGCATAACTTGATACGCGTGTTCTTGGACATAACATAAACAACTGCATTCCGCGTATATCTGTTATTGTTTACATGTGAACGTTCTAGAATCAAATATTACGAGTGTTGAGTAGAACGTCATAGAAATAGTCCGGAAGGTCAAACAGCGTATCTGGATAATTACAGGAATATTCTGGAAAGTCAGAGGTGTCGTGACCAGGGGTAGTCTGCTGCGTAAACCGCTAATATAAAAGGAGCATTGCGTCGCGGGATAAGTTTCACAACAGCAGTCAGTCCGCAAGAAAAGAACAGTCAGAGCAACTAATAAGTGAAATATTAAACAGTAAAAATTATAACATAGTTGTTAATTGTTGTATTTGTTTTGTGTGAATAAATAAAGTTTGTAAAAGTGTCAATCCTTCTTGTTATTTTAATTGTGGCTATTTCTAAATTTAATAAGTTACAACGCGACTAAATAGTGTAAACAATTGCACCCGCTCGGCAATTAAAAGAACCCCGTCGTCGCTAAGTAAAATTGTAACAATATATATATATATATATATTAACACACAATTATTACAGGGGAAATTTTTTAAACTTAATGCATCAATTTAATACAAAAGTTAAAGTAAAATCTCGATTTGATGTGATATTTTGTACTTTTTTTGATTAATTGAAATATTGTATTGTTTCTGTTTTATTTGTTCATTTCTTTTATATTATTATGCTTTCTGTTATTAAATATAGTTTGGATTTGCTCTTTTGTTCTCATATTCGGGCTTGAAGCGGTCTGTTGCAATGTCAGTCCACTTCATCTATAGCTCTCAACCCAGCAAGAAGAGCAAATTTAATTAAATTAAGAACTATCGTATTTGTATTGTTATATGTATCCTATTATTTTAAATTGTGTGTTAATATAAAGTGTTAAAAATAAAAACCCAGTATTTTACTAAATAATAATCAAGAAAGTTCAGCGAAGGTATTTTTTTCACGAATTAAAACATCTACAATAAAACACTGGTCCTTCGAGCCGGATAAATTCAACGTCTTACAAACGGAGTATTCGAAAGAAAATTATCTTCAAGAACTTGGAAAACACCATCCATACGAGCAAGCTTCATCGTGGCCAGACATCCGCATCCAGCGTTTAATATCATCACGAGGCAGTCTCATAGTGGATAGTTACCTATTATATTATTTTTCCTATATTTATTACATGCACTATCGTCCTCATAAATTGTACCTAGTATCTTATTTTGGAGTTTTTTCTATTAATCTATTTGATGAGTTTAATGTTTGTACGTATTATTTATTAAAAATAAACTTTTGCAGTTTACCAAATAGTCATATCAATTTGTCTACCAGGCAAACGTTTGTCCAGAATTTCTATAAATTGCATTATTGATACCCGATCTAAACAATTCTATTGTAAAAGTATTATTCATTTTTTTTATTTTACTTGAAGCACAATAGTGTGACGTCACAATCTATTCAGTTTATTGTTAATGCATTGTTTTGGTTGGCGTTTATACTCAACAGTTTTGTATCAAGTTCAGTATAATTTCAATTTATTATAAATAATTTGATTGTTATTTTCTATTATAAAATCTTTATTCCACATTTTGAAATTTTGCATAAAATATATTTTACTATTCGTTTATGGCCAATGGCCAATGCCATTGATTGGCAAAAAAGCTAAATATTCAATGCGCAGCATTAACTAAAGAACTGAATTTATATATCAACAGTCTAACCTAATTAATCGCAACGACGCAACCACATATCAGCTAAGTGGAATAAAAATGCGACGTTCCCTACTTAATCCACTTCTAGATCAATTTAAATCCATTGCCCTAGAAAGGCAGATATTATGCGGTTCTGAAGATGAAACAGAAATAAGTAAAATAGACGTCGATGTCTGTGATTTCATAGAAAAATACAGTAATTTAATGGAGTTACTGAATGAAGTAATTGAAGAATCAGAAAATTCAGAAACTAAAATCAAAGAAAGTAATAACCAATGCTCTAGTGGACATACGGACTCAGAACAATTACGGAAAATAGAAATTAAAGTCTTTAGTGGAGATATTAAGGAATGGTCGCAGTTTAAGTCTATGTTCATTAGTTTAGTACATTCCAAACAAAAATACGATTTCTCCACAAAATTTTATCATTTAAGAAACTTACTAATCGGTGATGCTCTAGAGGTTATTACGTCCGTGGAAGTAACACCAGAAAATTATAACTCAGCTTGGCAACTTCTTTTAGATAGATATGATAATAAGCGACTAATTATCGCTCACCATTTGCAATCCTTTATAGACACGCCATCCACAAATATTGAATCCAGTGCCAACTTAAGAACCATTACCACGCACGTAAGGAAACATATAGTGGCACTACAAAACGTAATACCACGAGAATATTGTTGGGATGCTATCATTACGCACATTACATTAAAGAAACTTGACAAAGATACTCAGGAAAAGTGGTATTCTTCACCGGAGTCGAGAGTACCTAATCCCACTTTCGAATCTCTTTTAAGAATATTATCAGAAAGAGCCGAAATCTTAGAAACAAGGGATAATAACAAACCTACCCCCAGGTCAAATTTGCGTAAATCACTTGTTTCTACTAAAATACCTACCTGTTTCTTTTGTAATGATAAACATTTGACTTATAAATGTCCTAGTATCTCTAAGCTCACTATTGATGGTAGATACATTGAGATTGGTAAAAAAAATCTATGCTTCAATTGTTTAAGGCCTGGACATTTTGCCGAAAGTTGTCCATCCGCTTTTAATTGTCACTTATGCCAAGGGCGGCATAACACTATTTTACATAATTCAATCCCAACTGTAGAGTCAAATCATGATAATAATAATAAATTCACTCTCACAGGTCAAGTTTCTGAGTCTAATAGTGTATTATTGTCAACAGCCCTAGTTGAAATTCCTGATGCTAATGGTAAACTAGTAACGGCTCGTGCTCTCCTCGATAGCGGTAGCCAGACTAGCTTTATTACGAAAGAATTAGCAAATCAGTTACCAGTTGACCTTTTGAACCAGCCAATATTGCTGTATTAGGTTTGGGACGGTCCAGAACCCAAATAAATAATAAAATAAACATAATTTTGAACTCAATGCACAATACTTCCTCAAAACCATTGAGTTGTTTTGTCATTAACAAAATAACAGATAACGTACCCACCTGTGAAATATAAAGTTACCAAAATATGTCAAACTTTCTGATCCATTATTCTTTAAATCCAAAGGGATTGATTTACTATTAGGCGCTGATATATTTTGGCATTTTATTAAGCATTGGTAAAATGAGCCTTGGAAAAAACGGTTTATCAGTTCAAAAAACTGTATTAGGATGGATTATCACAGGAATGCGTAATAGAACTAGATCCATGTATTGTTATATGTCACAAGACATGGAAATTCAAACTCAACTCCAGCAGCTTTGGGAAATTGAGTCTGTGGAAAATGCAAACCCTTACACCAATGAAGAAATTGCATGCGAGACTCATTACCAAAAAACCATGACACGTAATGAAGACGGTCGATTTGTAGTCACAATTCCATTCAAGGAATCCCCTAACTTACTTGGCGAATCCAAATCTCTAGCAATGAAGAGATTTCTTTCACTTGAAAAAAAACTAATCGCAAACCCAGAACTTAAAAGGTTATATTCAGATTTTATGAACGAATACATAAAATTAAATCACATGACCGTTAACCCTGACCAAAATATATTAGAAAATTCATTTTTTTTACCGCATCATGGTATGCTAAAACCTAGCAGCACAACCAGCAAACTTCGTGTTGTTTTTGATGGGTCAATGCAAACCACTTCAGGCATTTCAATAAATAATTTACAGGCAGTAGAACCCACAATCCAAAATGACCTGTTATCAATTCTACTTAGATTTCGATAATACCCATATGTAGTCATTGCCGATATCGCAATGATGTATCGACAGGTCTTGGTAAACCCTGCGCAAAGAAATCTACAACAGATTCTATGGCGATCCAGTCCTTGCGATCCATTATTGTCATATCAATTAAATACAGTCACCTACGGAACCGCGTTTGCGTCATTCTTAGCTATAAGAAGCCTCTGCCAGCTAGGATATGAGTGTAAACTAACGCATCCCATTGCGTCTAAAGCGATATTAGAAGATTTTTATGTAGACGATTTACTTACTGGCTCGGAAACAGTTGATGAATTATCAAATAAGTGTGTAGAAATTGACTCAATTTTAAAGGCCTCCGGATTTAAGCTGCGAAAATGGTTTTCCAATTCTCCCGATTCAATTCAACAAGTCGAACAATTAAATAACTGTAATAATAACATTCAATTAGGCGATTCAAATAAATTAAGAACCCTGGGCGTAGAATGGAATCCTCACACTGATTCGTTTAAATACAACATTACCAGCATTGATATTCCCATTATAATTACAAAGCGAACTATTTTGTCATTTGTATCTAAAATATTTGATCCTTTAGGACTTCTTTCACCGTACATTATAAATTTTAAAATACTATTGCAAATGTTATGGTCATATGATTTAAATTGGGATGATCCAATTCCGCTTAAGTTACATACTAATTGGACATCTTTGATAGTCAATCTGAGCAAACTTAACATTTTGAGTATACCACGCCACACCTTAGTAAGGAATAGCCTAAGAAACGAACTTCATGGATTCTGTGACGCATCTGAGAAAGCGTACGGTCCATGCATGTATTTAAAGAGTATCGACTCTTACAATAATTGCAATATAACACTTCTCTGTTCAAAATCTAAAGTCGCACCATTAAAAACCATAACAATACCTCGACTTGAACTATGTTCAGCTATTATATTAAATAGAATGACATCCAAAGTGACAAACACATTATCCATTACAATTTCAAATATATATCTTTGGTCCGATTCAACTATATTTTTGTCATGGTTGAAACTAAGTCCGAGCACATTAAAAACTTTTGTGGCAAATCGAATTTCAGAAATACAGAGTAATATGATGTCTATAGTGCAGTGGCGTCATATTGCCTCTGAGTCTAATCCTGCTGATCTTATATCGAGAGGTGTAGAACCCCAAAATTTGTTGAATTATATTTTATGGTGGAATGGCCCTTTATGGTTATTTAATTCATATGAGACATGGCCGTTAAATAACTTCATAGTAGACACTTTACCTGACAAAAAGAAACCTACTATTATAAGCGCCAATGTCGAATTAACATTAAACATTTTTAGTTTATATTCCTCGTTAAGGACTTTAAAAAGAGTCACTGCATATTGTATGCGTTTCATAAAAAATTGTTCAAATCCTAAAAATGAAACCATTGGACCTTTAACCATATCTGAATTAGAAACTTCCATGAACGTTTTAATTAAAGTATCACAGTCGGAATCTTTTGCATCAGAACTTGAATCTTTGATTAAAAACCATCACGTAAACAAGTCAAGCAGACTGCTGTCTTTAAATCCTTTTATCGACGAGCATGGAATTAAACGTGTTGGTGGACGAATAAAACATTCAGAATTCGGCTTCAATAAAAAACACCCTGTGGTTTTAGCGTCTGATCACCCCTTAACCAAAATAATAATGATTTACGAACACAGAAGAATGTTTTATGCTGGCCCTCAAGCGGTTTTATTTTCTCTCCGCGAAAAATTTTGGCCATTATCAGGTATGTCCTTAGCAAAGAAAATAGTTCACAATTGCGTCACCTGTTTTAAATATCGTTCTAAATTACCTAACCCGATAATGGGTGATTTACCCAGTGATAGGGTTACCTTTGAATTTCCATTTAAGGCAACGGGAATTGATTATGCGGGTCCCATAATGATTAAGAATAAATTAGGTCGCGGGAGCATTTTAATTAAATCATATATATGCTTATTCATTTGTTTTTCCACAAAGGCAGTACACCTTGAATTAGTGACGGATTTAACCACAGAAAACTTTCTTTCGGCACTTAAACGATTTATGTCTCGTCGAGGAAAACCCAGCGTCATATATTCTGATAACGGTACGAATTTCGTTGGGTCAAATAATTTGTTGTCCAAGTTTCTTTCCAATAGGGTAAATCAAAATACAATTATAAATTCAGTTTCGGATAAATCGGTTTCTTGGAAATTTATTCCACCCAGATCTCCACATTTTGGTGGCCTTTGGGAATCTAATGTTAAAAGTACAAAATCACATTTAAAAAAGATTTTGGGAAATTCCAACTTAACATACGAGGACACTTATACTATATTGGTCCAAATAGAAGCAATATTAAATTCTCGACCTTTATATGCAATGTCCAACGATCCTTCCGATTTTCTACCCGTAACCCCAGGTCACTATCTTATTGGTCGCCCGTTGACTACAATTCCAAATCCCTCAAATATTACGAATATGAGCAAGCTGCCTCGATTCAATTATTTTCAACAGTGCATCCAACACTACTGGCGCAGATGGACATCGGATTACATTCATCACCTTCAACAGCGAACTAAGTGGAAGGTAACTTCAGGACCTGAAATGGCAGTCGGTTCGCTGGTACTGATAAAAGATGATAATTCTCCTCCATTTAATTGGATCCTCGGTCGAATTAGTGAATTGATATCTGGTCCAGATCAACAACAACGCGTCGCTATAGTGCAGACTTCTACAGGCCCCATCAAGAGAGCAGTTCGCAACTTAGCGATGCTCCCAAATCAGGAAGCTTAGGAATTCCTAAGTAATTCCAACCCGGGAGTTATGTTAAAGTAAAATCTCGATTTGATGTCATATTTTGTACTTTTTTTGATTAATTGAAATATTGTATTGTTTCTGTTTTATTTGTTCATTTCTTTTATATTATTATGCTTTCTGTTATTAAATATAGTTTGGATTTGCTCTTTTGTTCTCATATTCGGGCTTGAAGCGGTCTGTTGCAATTTCAGGCCACTTTATCTATAGCTCTCAACCCAGCAAGAAGAGCAAATTTAATTAAAATTAAGAACCATCGTATTTGTATTGTTATATGTATCCTATTATTTCAAATTGTGTGTTAATATAAAGTGTTAAAAATAAAAACCCAGTATTTTACTAAATAATAATCAAGAAAGTTCAGCGAAGGTATTTTTTTCACGAATTAAAACATCTACAACAAAAACAATAAGTGTGTTAAAATATAAACCAATGCTATTTTCACTTACTAAAAGCTAAGTTCAGAAAAGGTATTTCTTCAAACTAAACATCTACAACAAATCAATGTATGCAATTTAACTTGAAAGATTAGAATACAGGAGAATATAAGAATGATATTAGTTAATTGTTTGTATTAGTTTTTTGCAGCATTGCAATTTTTCTCTTCCGGTTCTTATCAGAAAGTTGCTGAAAGCCAATTTAACATAGGAATGTCACAACCAATGATTAGGACAAGCATTACTTATATTTGTGATTTAATAATTAAGCATTTAATGCCAAAATATATTAAGTTCCTTCAAACTAGAAAAGAAAAAGCTTAAATTAGAGTAAGATAATAATTCTTCTAATTTATTGTTTATAGTCCGTAATTTTTAAAGATACTACAATATTGCATGAAAAAAATTGTTACAAATACAGCAAAATTGTGAAATGTTATATAGAAGACTGCTTATGGCGGGGCTCTTTAAATAACCTGATAGCACATGTAGACGAGAACCATCCATCTTTATTGATCGAACTACCCCTTACTGATAAAATCATAACTGCATAATAACACAGTATCATAAGAAGAAAAAGTTTAACAAGATGTTTTGGGTTCGTTGCCATAGCGATGCGCGTAATATAATAGTTTTGTACGTAGGCTCAACTATCGCACAACTCGACACCGAGAAGACAATAACGGATTACACAGTGTGTTCCTCAAGTTGTTTAAGTAACTTGGTTCAAGAAAACGTTGTCTGCTCTACCAAAGATAAAGAATTAGATATAATGGATCACGTTTTATTAAGAAATAAGGGTGCCAATACATTCCTGAATAAAAACATAAATTGTTTTAGTTTCTATGAATAATTATGATTTCCTGGAATTGTTGGGGCCATAGATTGCACACACGTCAGAATCGATTCGCCAAAACTTTTCGATAAGGATTATTCTGCACTTGCTTATATAGATCGATGCAGTAATTTTAGCATAAACGTTGAAGCTGTTAGTACTCTTATGCGCTTTGAAACTTTTTTAATTGTTATTTATTGGTATAAATTTGTTGCATCTTGTTATAAATAAAATATACTATTATTATAGGTATGCGATTCAAACCTGACATTCTTGGCAGTAAATGTCAGATTTTCAGGATCAATGCATGATGCTGCAACTTGGAGTGGATCAGCCATCGAAAAATATTTGAAAAAGCAATACTTGCTTGGAGACAAATTTAGTCGTCTAATAGGTAAATATTAATACTTCCTGGGAGACAAATTTAGTCGTCTAATAGGTAAATATTAATACAACTTTGACTTATTTAGTATATTATATAATGTGAACAAACTTTATATTTTAAATATTAGGTGATTTCGATATCCTCAGCATCCATGGCTGTTTACACCTATTTTAAATGCAATACAGGACTCTCCATAAGATAACTGCAACAAAATGCTAAGGTCAACCAGAAACACTATCGAAAGAACTTTCGGCGTTATGAAACAGAGATTCCTTTCTTGTCTGAAGGACAGAGTTCTTCACTACCATCCAGTCACATCTGGACAAATTATTGACTCTGTAGCAGTTCTACACAACATTGCAATGCTAAACAGTGTTGAACTATGATAAACGATGATGACAATAATGACGTAAATATGATTAACAAAATAACTTTATGATTTATATTCTCATTATCGAAAGTTTACTATAGAATTATTAATTATAAAATATTCTTAAATATTATAATATATATAACACATGGGCTGAAAAGTCCCGGGCGTAACAAAGAAAACACAGTTTTTTTGGTTCAAAATTAGCTTTATTCATCAACGTAATCTCCATCAAGAGCAACGCAATCATTCCAGCGCCGCTCTAACATTTCAATACCACTTTTGTAGAACGATTTATCTTTTGCCTCAAAATAGGCCTCAGTTTCAGCGATAACCTCTTCATTGGTGCGAAATTTCTTACCGGCGAGCATTTTTTTCACGTCTGTGAACAGGCAGTAGTCGCTGGGATCCAAATCTGGCGAATACGGTGGATGTGGGAAGAATTCGAAGTTCAATTCATGTAGTTTTGCCATTGTTTTCAAACGCTCTAATAACGCTATATAATATTCACTGTTAATGGTATTTCCTTTCTCAAGATAGTCGATGAATATTACACCACGCACATCCCAAAATACCGAGGCCATAACCTTTTCAGCCCATTGTTGTGCTTTCGGGCGCTTTGGACGAGGTTCACCAGTTGCTGTCCACTCAGATGACGATCGTTTTGATTCCAGAGTGAAGTGATGGATCCATGTTTCAACCATTGTCACATATCGACGCAATTCCGGTTTGTTACGTTTAAACATGGCCAAACACTGCTCAGAATCATCAACACGTTCTCGTTTTTGGTCAACAGTAAGTAAACGCGGCACCCACTTTGAACAGAGCTTTCTCATAGTCAAATGCTCATGCAATATAAAGCCAACACGTTCTTTTGATATCTTTACGATGTCAGCTAACTCACGCAACTTCACTTTTCGTTCATTCAAAACGATTTTGTGGATTTTTTTTATGTTTTCTGGTGTTACCGCCTCATTTGGACGTCCACTGCGTTCTGCATTATCGGTGTCTCTACGACCACGTATGAAGTCAGCAAACCAACGTTTTATTGTTGTTTCTGATGAAGCGGAGTCCCCATAACACTTTTCAAGCCATTGCTTCGCTTGAACGGTATTTTTCCCCCAAGAAAAACGTGGCTGTTTTAACTTTTTCTGTTCTTCTTTGTGTTTAAAGTGTACTCAACGAATAAAAATGGCATCGAATAATTCACTGGCATTAATCGAGAAGTTAACCGGCCGTGAAAACTATTCGACTTGGCAATTCGCAGTGAAAACTTACCTACAACACGAAGAACTATGGGATTGCATTGAGGTTAACCCGGCGTCACCCGCAGATTCAAACCGTGATACAAAAGCGAAAACAAAGATAATTCTTCTGGTTGATCCGATCAATTACGTTCATATCCAAGAGGAAAACACGGCCAAAGGAGTTTGGGACAAATTAACCGCAGCGTTCGACGACTCCGGACTTACACGCCGAGTTGGTCTGCTGCGTGATTTATGTAACACATCGCTCAGTGGATGTCAAAATATAGAAGAGTATGTGAGCAAAATTATGTCAACAGCTCACAAGCTGCGCAACATTGGCTTTAAAGTGGACGACAAGTGGCTCGGGACGTTGCTGCTCTCCGGTCTGCCCGAATCATATCAACCAATGATTATTGCGATCGAAAGCTCTGGCACAAAAATAACTGCAGACAGTGTTAAAGCAAAACTATTGCAAGATGTTAGAAATTCAGACAACAACACAACGGCTTTTGTCAACAGGAAGTTTCATAACAACTCTGTAAACAAGAAGTTCTACAAGGGTCCGAGATGTTATTCCTGCAATCAATATGGACATAAACGCTCTGAATGCAACAAATACAAACCCATGAACAAGACACAGAAACGTAGCTCTTCTTATGCTGCTGTGTTTGTTGCATCATCCCACTATGATGATGCTTGGTACATAGACTCCGGTGCTTCGGCACATATGACTAAGACCAAGAATATAGGAAAGGAAACTACCCCTATAACAAAGAACATTCGTGTTGCTGATAACAAAGTGTTATCTGTGCAAAGCTCAGGAGATGTCAGCTTAAATATTTATGACCAAAACGGGCAAGAGAAGAAGATTCTGTTCACAAATGTCTTATATGTTCCTGAATTGGCAACTAATCTGATATCTGTAAGCCAAATTATTAGAAATGGAGGCCAAGTGAAATTTGATACCTCAGGCTGTGTGATCATAAACAGCAAGAATCAAATAATAGCAACTGCGAGCATTGTAAATAACATGTACCGGCTGAACATGCCTGAAAGCCTTGCGCACATGTCCAGTGTTGAACATGAACAAGATGCTTTTTGCTGGCACCAGAGGATAGGACATCTTAATTTCCAAAAAATTGTCTGATAACACAGAGCATTTAACTTTCTCAGGAAAAACAGAAAATCTGACATGCATAACTTATAAAGAAGGAAAGCAGACACGGTTACCTTTTAAAAGTGATGGATTAAGAGTCACCAAACCCCTAGAACTGGTTCATTCTGACGTATGTGGACCAATGGAAACCCAGTCTCTCGGTGGGAGCAGATATTTTTTAACCTTCCTAGATGAATATTCCAAGAAGATTTCAGTATACTTTCTTCACAACAAGTCTGAAGTGCTCAGTAAATTCAAAGAAATCAAGCAAGAAGTTGAAAATCAATCGGATGCTCATATAAAGGTTCTTCGTACAGACAACGGACTTGAATACGATAACAAAGCCTTCTATAATTACCTGAAGGGTGCCGGAATCATCCATCAAACCACCACACCATACACGCCTGAACTGCGGAACGCATGAATCGGACACTGGTTGAAAAAGCGAAGTGCATGCTCCTCAACGCTGGTCTGCCGAATTTGTATTGGGCAGATGCAATACACACTGCTCCTTACATCATCAATCGTTCCCCAACCAGATCCTTAGCTTTCAAGACTCCTATGGAAATGTGGTCTGGACGCAAACCAAATGTTAATCATATGCGTATATTTGGCTGCGAGGCAACGGTTAATCTACCTAAAGAAAAACGCAGAAAATGGAACTCAAAGGCTCTCAGAATGATTTTCATCGGATACTGCGACCATACAAAAGGATACAGATTCACATTACCAAATACTAGAAAGGTAATAAAGAGCAGAGATGCTACATTTCTTGAATCCTCAGTGAAAAGAGACTTTGTTTTAGTAGAATTGTATGAGACAGAAACTGAAAATGACAACATAAATACAAAAAAAGAAGATGTAAGAGAGAAAGCAAAAACGCAAGAGGACAGCTTGATTGACAACGACACAAATTCAGAAAGTTCATATGAGACAGAGAAAGGAAACAGGTCAACATCCGACAGTGAATACTTACCTAACACCAGTATTGATTCTCCTCCTGTCAGTAATGTGACATTGAGACCAAGAAATAAAACAAAAAATAAGAATTTCAACTGTCCATGTACTGAAGAACATACTCATCTGTGTTTATTCTCATCCTGTGATCCTGTAACATATGAAGAAGAAGTACATTCAACAAATAAAAATGAATGGATAAAATCAATCAATGAAGAACTTGATGCTCATAAGAAAAATGAAACCTGGACATTGATAGAAAAACCTCCGAATGCTAAAGTGATCGGCAGTAAATGGGTGTTCCGAATAAAGGAAGAGTCAACGGGTTCACGGTTCAAATCGAGACTTTGTGCTAAGGGATTTGCACAAACCGCAGGTATTGACTACACAGAAACCTTCGCTCCGACTGTAAGGTATGATTCAATACGTTTATTGATTTCCATGGTTGTTCAAAATAAACTTAAAATCTTACAACTTGATGTAGAAACTGCATTTTTATATGGTGAACTTGAAGAGACCATATTTATGTCTCCTCCTGAAGGTCTATCCTGTGAAAACAACATGGTATGCAAGCTCAACAAGTCGCTGTATGGTTTAAAGCAAGCCCCCAAAAGCTGGAATAAGAAATTTGACTCAATATTAAAAAAAATTGGCTTTATCAACAGCAAAGCTGATCAATGTGTGTATGTTGGTCATGTCAATAATGAGAAATGTTATCTTTGTCTGTATGTGGATGATGGCCTACTATTTTCTAAAACTGAATCCACTCTGAAAGAAATAACCAAAGAACTACAATCTGTACTGGAAGTAAAAATATTGAACACACCAAGTAATTTTGTGAGCATGCAAATTGAGATATTTAGCAACGGTATTTTTATAGATCAGACCAAGTATGTTGAACAACTGTTAGAAAAGTTTAACATGACTGACGCTAACCCGAACACTGTTCCAGTGGACCCCCATGTCAAGCTACAAAAGGGAGATGGAGAACCAGAGAAAAACTATCCATACAAAGAAGCTGTGGGTTCTCTTAACCATCTGGCTACAGTTAGTCGACCAGAAATTATGTTTGCCGTAAGCCTGGTGAGTCGATTTTTAAGTTGCTATAACAAATCACACTGGAATGCTGTCACGAAGATCTTCAAGTACCTGAAGAACACTAAAGATTATGGCCTGAACTACTCATCAACATCAGAGCCACCAGCTGTTACTGGTTATAGTGATGCTGATTATGCAAATGATATTGATACAAGACGCTCAGTTACTGGCTACGTCTTCATAAAGAATGGTGCTGCTGTGACATGGTCCAGCCAACGCCAACAGACGGTTGCTCTGTCAACAACAGAAGCTAAATTTATGGCAGCCTGTGCTGCAACAAAAGAAGCTATGTGGATAAAGCAAGTGTTATGTGATATTGGTGAATATAAACAAGACACTATGTGTTTACATTTGGACAATCAAAGTGCCATCAGTGTAATTAAGAATATAAATTTTCATAAAAGATGTAAACATATTGATATTAAGTATCACTTCATAAAAGAAAAATATTCTCAAAAGATTATAGATCTTAAATCTGTAAGCACTGCTGATCAATATGCAGATATATTAACTAAAGCATTGTCAAAAGATAAATTCCAATTCTTAAGATCTAAACTTGGTATGTTTAACTACAACTCTTTTGTTAAGTGATATGTTAGAATATCTTGTAGTATTAATATCTTATAGATTAATATTTTCATGTTTTTTTTGACACTCAATTAATTATGATTTGTTGTTGGAATGTCTAAATTTAGAGGGAGTGTTGGATTTAAATTTAGCGCCCTCTCGGGATTAACACTACTACTCTTCTATCTTTCTTTTTACACTCGGTAATACTGTACTCTGTAATACTGCACTATGTATTTCTATACTCTGTGACATCCTAATGCAAGTGTACATTTTGTTAAATATAATATACCTGATTAATATAAAATAATAGTTTATTTCTGCTAAATATAACAGAAATATTTGAAGGCCGTTGAATGTTGGAGACAAATAGATGCGATACGAAAGAATAATGGAAATAAACAATCATTATTATTATATGTGCAGACCATGCTATCTAATGCAGAAAGTGTAGCACTTTTTACGAATAATGAAATTCCATACGTTGGAGTTATTTTTACCCTGCGTGGTGACCTGGGTGCCCCAATGGTGACCAAGTGGTAACCAAGGAGTAAGAATAGTCCCGATGTAGCCCAATACATGTCGTAAGAGGCGACTAAAATGGGGTTGGGCGTAGGGTTAACAGCCCTATCCCGTAAAAAACTATTGTTACGAAACCTCAACAGAATGATAAAACTGGCTCTAACCTACCCAGACGACTGGGCGTGAAAAAGAACTTGAATATTGGAACATTCGTACTCTGTATAAAAATGGTGCTTTTAAAAACTTAATGGATGTATTTGTAGACTATAATATCGATGTGTTAGCAATTCAGGAAATTCGATGGTTGGGAACCGGAATTTTAGATAAAAAGGACTGTAGATTGTACTACAGTTGCCCAGAAAAAGCTCACCATTCTGGTGTGGGCTTCATTGTAAGTAATAGACTGAGAAACACAGTCATTGACTTTCAGGCTATTAGTATGAGACTTTGTAAAAGTCGACTGAGAGGAAAGCATTACAACACCACCTTGATCTGTGCCCATGCACCGACTACGAAAAAGACGACAGATAAAAGGATTTATTCTATGACTTACTCACAAAGTGCTATAACTCATGTCCTGCACAAGATATGAAGATGGTCAGTGGAGACTTTAACGCCAAAATCGGGAAACAACGACTTATTAGGTCCCATGCTGGTCCTAATAGTCTACACAGTAGCATCATCGAAAACGGACAGAGACTTTTTGAGTTTGCTGTCTCTAAAAATATGTTTATGGCCAGCACAGCATTTCCACATAAGAAAATTCACAAGTACACCTGGATATCCCCCGATAAAGGAAGAAGTTCTAGAGATGATATTTATAACAATAAGAAAACTGTTACTTAATCGGGATTCAAATAAATTGTAATTATGCTTTATTTATTAGTGGAGAAATGCTGGATAAAGGAGTGGTTGAAGAAAGATAAGTTGACAATGGCTGGAGAAAAGAAGGAGCAGTTTCAAGAAAAAGCGCTGAAGATTTTTTTATTGGTCTATTTTAAAGACCTTTTGCTTCTCGAGGTCATTAAACGTTTTGGGGAAACAATGGGGCTCGAAAATTTACAAACATATTAGAGAAAGGTTTGCTCATTTAGTATAGAACTCATCTAATAAGAAATATAACTTATGTTATTGACTAAACACAGTAATATATATTTAAGAAAATAAATACTATATATTACATACAAATTTGTATGTGAACATTTTACGTAAATAAAACGAAAAACTAACATACATTTAATATGTGGTTAGTAGGTATGGTATCTTACGACGCTTTCCAATAAGAAGAATGTTTGCTTTGTTTTGAATTTGTTTCAAAAAAGGCTTAATTTTTGTCAATGTATGAGTAATACTCATTTTGAATGGATCGCAAGAATAACTGAAAAAATACAAAACGAGCCTAACGGCTTACAATTTTTGTTTTGTTTATTGTCATTTTCTTAAAATTACAAAAATATTACTTGACCTTATTGTCGCACTCAAATTTGCTCTAAATTAGAGTGTTGATATATCTAATTTTTACAGGTTGACTGACTATTACTTGATAAATGTGTTTGCTGCAGTACGATGAGCACTGGAATCTGGCAATGATTTTGATGAGAGCATGAATGCTTTTTTCCTAGAAGAACTTATCGATGAAGGTAAAATATTTCTTAGTAAAATACAAGAAATAGAAATAAAATAGACTTTTATTTTACTAAGCAAAAATAATCGAAAATATTTCTTCAATGAAAATATTTAATTTTAATCGACGAGGATAATGTTGTGATCCCTGATAATGATGCTAGTAATGATGATACTGCCCCTGAGGATGATGTTGTTTTCGATAATTATGTTGCCTCTGATGATGATGCTACATCTGATAATGTTACAACCTCAGATGATGATGTCGTATATGATGATGCCATTTTTAATGATGGTGATGATACTGATGATGACTCCGCTGATGATGATAATGCCTTTTATGATGATGCTGTCTGTGATGATGTTTTTTCTAATAATGGTATTGCTTGTCGTGATGAAGCTATCGCAGTTGTCGCTAACGATGAAGATATCCTTATTAATGATAATGATGTTACTGTCCTTATAGGAATTGCCGCCGCAGCTATAGAAGAAAAAAAAGGTATTTTCCCTAACTACTTTTTGATTCAGAAATTGTTAAATAATAATTTAAATAGTATTTACCATTTGCACCAAACGAGTCGAACTTAAAGGATGCCATTCACTTCAAGATTTATTACGATGCAGATGCATTTCAATTTATTAGCAGTATTTGCAATTAAAGTAGCAGACAACAACGGAAGATTATTTTTAGCTCGTGCACTTTTGGATAACGGTATTTAAACTAGTATCATAACTCAATCCTTCGCTAATCAGTTATAATTACCTGTTAGGGCCACAAACATTGTTATATCCGGTATAGAAAAAACTCGCACCGATATTACAGCCAAAGTAAATATTAGTCTGCATTTCATGCACAGTTCTTACTCGCAAACCATTAATTGTCTTGTTGTTAATGAAATAACGGACAATATACCTGCCTCAGACCTTGACATTTCCAATTTAAAGGTACCAAAACATGTCCATTTAGCCGATCCTCAGTTTTATAAAGCCGTGTTGACATATTATTTGGCGCTGATGTGTTTTGGAATCTTTTACGGGTTGGAAAATTAAGATTGCCTGACAAACGTATTAGCATACAAAAAACTGTGCTGTGTTGGATAGGAGTAGGAACAAAATCGACCAGTATCATCAACCTTACCCTTTGTTATCATGCAACTCGTTTGCAAAGTCAAGAGCACCCATTAAAGATTTTTGAAATTGACTCTGTATCGACCCACAATCCCTTAACGACCGAGGAAGAAGCATGTGAAAAGCATTTTAAAGAAACGACAACACGTGACTCTAATGGTAAATCTATGGTTAGCAAACTCTTTAAAAAGACAACAACATTATAAGGGGATTCGAAATTCATTGCCACCAAGCGGTTTTTATTATTAGAAAGAAAGTTGAACATGAACTCTAAGTTAAAGAATAGTGGCAGATATTGCCATGATGTATCGTCAGGTCTTGATTAATCCATCTTAAAGGGATCTGCAACAGATTCTTTGGCGTTTCAAACCTGATGATCCATTACTGGCATATCAGCTCAACACGGTCACATATGGCACCGCTGCCGCGTCGACACTTGCAATAAGAAGCCTGTCACAACTAGGGTTCGAGTCACCGGAAATGCACCCCGCTGCAGAAAATTCCATTTTACACGATTTCTATGTAAACGACTTGCTGACTGGATCCAATAATTAAAAATAATTGTCCACCCGATGCGCAGAAATAAATTCTATTTTGTCTAAAGCTGGTTTTACGTTATGTAAACGGATTAGTAATTCTCCGAAATTATTTTGCAATATGAAAAATATCGCGAATTCATGCGTTAACATTAATTTAGGGAAAAGACTGACTTTAGGCGTAACATGAGATTCAGAGGCGGATACATTCAAATATAAAGTATAACATGTTGCAACTTCTTAATCGCTACCGTACCCAAGGAAAAGTTATCCTAATCTTAAATGGACACGCGTCTCACACGAGCTACTCAGTGGTAGATCTATGTGACTCTTTAGACATTCAGCTTGTTCTTCTTCCTCCACACGCGTCACATGCACTACAACCGTTCTCGACGTATCGTTTTACAAACCGCTCAATTCATATTATCACCAACAAGCTCAATCATGACAACATGCACATTCAAATCAAGGGATGACAAAGATCGCTTTCGAAGGAATTTTCAAACAGGCTTGGAATCAGGCTGCCACTGTTGGAAATGCTGTAAAAGGTTTTGAAAAGACTGGAATATTTCCATAAAATGTCAATGCGATACCTGACCACTAGATTATCAGAGAGCAAGAGTAAGACATAGCGAAGTCCCAAGTGCAATCACAATACCAATCCTCAAGTACTGAACCAGTAGTGCCACAACAAGTGAAAGATAAAGTGCTGTTGCCATCCACTAGTTCACAACAATCTGATACAGCCCAATCACCCAGCACTACTGGAGTTATTAAAGAAATTGTTCCATGACCTTTAAAGCACCGTCGGCCACAACTAAGCAATGTCGTAAAACTACAAAACTAATTTTGCATTTGACATAACCCCAGAGTAAGGTTAATCTTCTCGAAAAAGATGTTAAGAAAAACTTACGACTCAAAAAAAGCTTGGAAAAATGAGAAAAAGACTGATGACAAAGAAAATTTGAAGAAGAATAAAAGAACGCCTGGAATAAAAATCAAACGTTCATCTGCGAAATAGAGAAATTGGCATTGTATTTACTGCTCAGAAAAATTCATTCATCCACCATCAGAGGATTGGATTCAGTGTCATGCATGCAAAGAATTGTGCCACGAAAAATGTGCTGATGGGAGGGATAAAAGGCCCGTATATACGTGATTTATTATTATAATTTTGTTAATGATTTCAAAGCTTATAATGCTAAAAAAAAATTTAATTTAGTTATATGTTATGTACTATCTCATTCGCCCCGTGAATTTAGCGATCTGAATATTTCTGTCTTTCAAGTTTTTGCTAACGTTTTGGAGAATTTGTGAACAATTTAAGTTTTGGAATATTAATTGCGTAGCTGAATTGTTACTAATTACCATTTTGTCAATAAATGTTACAGATTACACTTTAGTATAATTTTCATTTTAATAAAAAAATTAATCCGATTCGCCTCTTTAGCTTATACCCAGCAAATTTTATCATAGCATTAAAGATATGGAAAGGAGGAGATTTGCCAGACAGCTGGAGAGAAGGGATACTAAGTCCAATATACAAAAAAACAAACAGACACGAAGCCAAGAACTATAGGGGAATTACCCTATTGAATACAGCGTATGGGATCTATGCAGGAATAATGCGAGAAAGGTTGGAAGAAGAGATAAAACTAAAAGGAATAATATCCGAAACGCAAGCAGGGTTCAGGAAACGTTAGGCAACAAATACGCACTAAACAATGAAGTAGAAAGAGAACTCAAAGAAAAAGGAGGACAGCTTTATGCGATGTTTATTGACCTGAAAGCAGCATTCGATATGGTAAACAGGGAGAAGTTGTGGGAATATATGAGACGGAAAAAAATAGATGAGAACATAGTTGAAAGAATTGCAGAAATCTACAAAGAGACAAAGATGCGATTAAAAGTTGGAGCAAAAGAAATATGATTTCTGATGTAGAGCTGCCGGAGCATGAGCTAATAATGGCAAGGCGATATAGTCCTTATGCTTTCACTTGACTGATGAATCTAGGACTGATTAACTGTCTGTCGCCGATAAAACCTTGTTTTCAACTAAGCAGAAAACGAAAAGGGACATTGTAAAATGGCTACAAAGAAAAGAGCATCTTCAACTATGGACATTTTAAACGACGATTGCATAAGAAAAGTCGTCTCTAATTTATCTCCAAGTGTAACATTGGATTTGGAACGAATTTCATCAGTCACCCGATATTGGGCAGATTTCTCGTATATTGGGAAGAAAAAGGATCTTTTGAGAAACATTTAATTAAAGATATCATAAAGAAATCCACTTATTTAAAAGAATTTAATTTGGCGGATCCGTGCCATAAATTTCCAGAAATTTGCACCAAAATTGTGAAGCACGTCCCATATATTGAAGTTTTGACTGTATATATATATTGATTGTGTTGATGATCACGATATTAACCTTTCGGCTTCGACTTTGCGAAATTTGAAGAAGGTTTCGATTTGTTCTGAATATGGTGGTGATGAAGGCTTTTCTTTACTTTTGAAGAATAATGTGGATATTACGTATTTCAATATTCGGCGCAATCGCTATATTAACGGATCCTGTTTAGTTCATCTTCCTACCAAATTGAAGGAGCTCCATTTGGACAACGTTTCTTTCCACGATGCTAACACATTGGTAAACACACTTTCAATTCTCACAAACCTGGAAACTATAACTATAGACTCATGCCACCGCTTGGCTGATGTCTGCATAGAAAATATCATAAATCTGCAGCCAAAATAAAACATTTATCTTTCGAGATTTTTAAATATAGACGTTCAAGGAATTGGGAAGTTGAAAAAATTAAAATCGAGGACGATACAGCATTGAGGATTATTTGTACAAATTGCCATAATCTAGAAGAAGTTGGTTTCGGTTACTTAAAATATAAAGATGTAGAACCTCATACACCTTATGGCATTATGTATTTGTCATTATTACCGAATTTAAAAACTTTGAAGTTAGGTCGAATAATATAAATTTTAAATTAATTCTGATGATAATACTGCCTTTTATGATGATGATGTCTATGATGATGTTCTTTCTAAAAATGGTATTGCTTGTGGTGACGAAGCTATCGCAATTGTCGCTAACGATGAAGTTATCCTCATTAATGATGATGATGTTACAGTCCTTAGAGAAATTGCCGCCGCAGCTATGGAAGAAAAGAAAGGTTTTTTCCCCAACTACTGTTTGATTCAAAAAGGTTCAGAAAGATTTTTAAGGCCGCCTTTAGAAAACTGTCAAACATTTGCAAATGTTGTTTCAAACAGAATAATGTATGGTAAAACAAATCCTGTCTTAATTTAATAAATATTTGTATTTTTTAGATTAACAGGAATATTATGTTATTTTTAATTATTTTATAATTTGTTTATCTATTATGAATATTTAGTTCAATTACTTTTTGTTGTTTCATATTCAAAAGGTTTGAATGTTCTTTAGCTTGTTAAATCACTCTTAATACAGCTCTCACACCAGCAACAGCCAAAACAACAAAATAAGGCCAAACTAAATTAAATTAAGAATAATTATCATTTGTATTATATACTCGTATCTATTCTATTATTTAATTGTGTGTAATATAAGTGTGTTAAAATATAAACCAATGCTATTTTCACTTACTAAAACCAAACCCAACCAAGTTCGAAAAGGTATTTCTTCAAACAACAAAACAATGTATGCAATTTAACTTAAAAGATTAGAATACAGGAGAATATAAGAATGATATTAGTTAATTGTTTGTATTAGTTTCATGCAGCATTGCAATTTTTCTCTTCCGGTTCTTATCAGAAAGTTGCTGAAAGCCAATTTAACAAAGGAATGTCACAACCAATGATTAGCAGAAGCATTACTTATTTTGTGATTTAATAATAAAGCATTTAATGCCAAAATATATTAAGTTCCTTCAAACTAGAAAAGAAAAAGCTTAAATTAGAGTAAGATAATAATTCTTCTAATTTATTGTTTATAGTCCGTAATTTTTAAAGATACTACAATATTGCATGAGAAAAATTGTTACAAATACAGCAAAATTGTGAAATGTTATATCGAAGACTGCTTATGGCGGGGCTCTTTAAATAACCTGATAGCACATGTAGACGAGAACCATCCATCTTTATTGATCGAACTACCTCTTACTGATAAAATCATAATTGCATAATAACACAGTATCATAAGAAGAAAAAGTTTAACAAGATGTTTTGGGTTCGTTGCCATAGCGATGCGCGTAATATAATAGTTTTGTACGTAGGCTCAACTATCGCACAACTCGACACCGAGAAGACAATAACGGATTACACAGTGTGTTCCTCAAGTTGTTTAAGTAACTTGGTTCAAGAAAACGTTGTCTGCTTTACCAAAGATAAAGAATTAGATATAATGGATGACGTTTTATTAAGAAATAAGGGTGCCAATACAATCCTGAATAGTGACATAAATTGTTTTAGTTTCTATGAATAATTTGGATTTCCTGGAATTGTTGGGGCCATAGATTGCACACACGTCAGAATCGTTTCGCCAAAACTTTTCGATAAGGATTATTCTGCACTTGCTTATATAGATCGTTGCAGTCATTTTAGCATAACCGTTGAAGCTGTTAGTACTCTTATACGCTTTGAAACTTTTTTAATTGCTATTTATTGGTATAAATTTGTTGCATCTTGTTATAAATAAAATATACTACTATTATAGATATGCGATTCAAACCTGACATTCTTGGCAGTAAATGTCAGATTTTCAGGATCAATGCATGATGCTGCAACTTGGAGTGGATCAGCCATCGAAAAATATTTGAAAAAGCAATACTTGCTTGGAGACAAATTTAGTCGTCTAATAGGTAAATATTAATACTTGCTTGGAGACAAATTTAGTCGTCTAATAGGTAAATATTAATACTACTTCAACTTATATAGTATATTAACAAACTTTATATTTTAAATATTAGGTGATTTCGGATATCCTCAGTATCCATGGCTGTTTACACCTGTTTTAAATGCAATACAGGACTCTCCAGAAGACAACTACAACAAAATGCTAAGGTCAGCCAACAAGACTATCGAAAGAACTTTCGGCGTTATGAAACAGAGAGTGCGTCGTTTTCTGAAGGACAGAGTTCTTCACTACCATCCAGTCACATCTGGACAAATTATAGACTCTGTAGCAGTTCTGCACAACATTGCAATGCTAAGCAATGTTCAATTTGATGATGATGACGATGATTACCATGACAGTGACTGTGAACGTAAATATGATTAACAAAATAACTTGGATTGGAGGAATGTGACGATGGAATTTGGCGAGTACGTGGCCAGCAGGCCAGGATGGAAAAGACTTTATAAACTATACAATTTTAAATAGTTACATGATTTGTGTGATTTTTGTTGTTGAGACGAAATAAAAATTACTTAATGATTTATAATTGCATATAGTTTATTTGCTTATAAAATAATATGATACCCACGTCTGGGAAAGTGGCATGATCCTATAAAGAAATATTTAAAGGCCGTTGAATGTTGGAGACAAATAGATGCGATACGAAATGATAATGGAAATAAACAACCATTAGAATTATTATATGTGCAGACCATGCTATCTAATGCGCAGAACGTGTAGCACTTATTACGAATAATGAAATTCCATACGTTAGAGTTATTTTTACCCTGCGTGGTGGCCGGGGTGCCCCAATGGTGACCAAGTGGTAACCAAGGAGTAAGAATAGTCCCCATGCATGTCGTAAGAGGCGACTAAAATGGCCGTAAAGAACTATTGTTACGAAAGCTCAGTAGAATGATAAATTCGATGGCTGGGAAACGAAATTTTAGATAAAAAGGAGATTGTTAAAAAATTTCAGTCCATTTTTAAGACAAGAATTCTAAAGCAAGTTTGAGAACCAGGTATTAAAAAAAATTAATATACCGTATCTTAATTTCGTTTACCATACCAGTGCATTAAACCCATTTAAGACACATTTGTGCATTAATTTTGTTTGAAATATAATAACCATATATTTAAAAATTAAGACTCATTTGTATTAATTTTGAATGAAATTTAATAACCGAATTTTTTAAATTTAAGACATGTGTATTAATTTTGTATGAAATTTAATAACGATATCTTTAAAATTACATATTTATTTCATTTATTGAAAATACTTTTACGTTAAATACATACTGTGTAAATAATGTACTGAGAATAATTTTAATAATAATACAATAAATAAATTTCTTTATAATCTACAAATTAAATGCTTCATTAAATAGGTCGATTTCTTCTATAAACTTTTTCACTCGGGGTTCAATTGTAGTTTTACTTCTTTTGACTTTATTTTTAGTACCCGTTGTTGGATATATTTCAAGAAACATCCTAGAAAAACAGAAGCAAATATTACTATTAGTGGTAAAATTAGGTCAATAATAACAATTAGTACTATAAATATTTATAGTTCAAACCTTTGAATCAATTCCAATGTTCTTTTTATTGAATTTTGTCATATTCAGTTGGCTTTGTTATTAATAAGCTTTTGTTTTTGTGTGATTATTGAATATATAAAATTGCCTTCAGCACATGGTTTTGTTACTCTTATTATTTTATATATAGATATAAAATATTTAGTAGTTAGTTTATTGTCAGTTCTTAAATTACAAAACTTTTCACCTCGGGAGCATAGCAATACCATCGTTTGGAATTAAAATTGGAAAAATAACTCCAATATTTGAAATTTCAGTGTTCATAATGTGTGCTTCACGTTCTACATTAGATGGCATGGTCTACACATATAGTAATTCTAATGGTGGTTTATTTCCATTATCTTTTCGTATAGCATCTAATTCCTCCCAACATTCAACGGCCTTTAAATATTTCTTTATAGGATCAAGCGACTGTATTTATTAACAATATATGAGAGACAGACATTAGTTCAATTGTTTCTACATCAAGCATACTAGTATATATAGTTATTAAGTTATAGTATTTAAAAATAATATGTCTTAATTTTATTTAATACACCTAAGTTGTAATATTACCATTAAATCTGTATTAAGTTTAATATATATTTCTTAAATTTAATAACTTTTTTCTGAAAAAATGTATTAAATTTAATAAATTCAAAACAAAAACTCAAAACACTTTATCTAAAAACAAATTAATATACATTTGTGCCTTAAATTTGTATTAAATTTAAGAACATTTTTAACAGTGTATATTTAAGAAAGGTTTAGTATATAGAACTCATCCAATAAGGAATACTTAATCGGCCGTATGTTGTATAACTCATGTTATTGACTAAACACAGTAATATATATTTAAGAAAATAAATACTATAGATTACATACAAATTTGTATGTGAACATTTTATATGTGGTTAGTAGGTATGGTATCTTACAACGCTTCCCAATAAGAAGAATACAAGCTTCGTTCTAAATTTGTTTCACACAGGGCTTAATTTTTGTCAATGTATGAGTAATACTCATTTTGAATGGATCGCAAGAGTAACTGAAAAAATACAAAACGAGCCAAACGGCTTACAATTTTCGTTTTGTTTGTTGTTATTTTTTCGAAAAATATTACTTAACCTTATTGTCGCACTCAAATTTGATCTAAATTAGAGTGTTGATATATCTAATTTTTACAGGTTGAAAATTATTTGATAAATGTGTTTGCTGCAGTACGTGGAGCACTGGAATCTGGCAATGAATTTCTTGAGAGCATGAATGCTTTTTTCCTAGAAGAACTTATCGATGGATGTAAAATATTTCTTAGCAAAATACAAGTAATAGAAATAAAATAGACTTTTATTTTACTAAGCAACAATAATCGAAAGTATTTCTTCAATGAAAATATTTAATTTTAGTCGAAGAGGATAATGTTGTGATCCCTGATAATGATGCTAGTAATGATGATACTGCCCTTGAGGATGATGTTGTTTTCGAAAATGATGTCTCTGATGATAATGCCACATCTGATAATGTTACAACCTCTGATGATGATGCCACATCTGATAATGTTACAACCTCAGATGATGATGACTCCTCTGATGATGATACTGCCTTTTATGATGATGCTGTCTGTGATGATGTTCTTTCTAATAATGGTATTGCTTGTGGTGATGAAGCTATCGCAATTGTCGCTAACGATGAAGTTATCCTTATTAATGATGATGATGTTACTGTCCTTAGAGAAATTGCCGCCGCAGCTATAGAAAAAAAGAAAGGTATTTTCAACAACTACTCTTTGATTCAGAAAGGCTCAGAAAGATTTTTAAGGCCGCCTTTAGAAAACTGTCAAACATTTGCAAATGTTGTTTCAAACAGAATAATGTATGGTAAAACAAATCTCGCCCTAATTTAATAAATATTTGTATTTTTTAGATTAACAGGAATATTATGTTATTTTTAATTATTTAATTATTTCTTTATCTATTGTTATGAATATTTAGTTCAATTACTTTTTGTTGTTTCATATTCAAAAGGTTTGAATGTTCTTTAGCTTGTTAAATCACTCTTAATACATAGCTCTAAAACCAGCAACGACCAAAACAACAAAATAAGACCAAACTAAATTAAATTAAGAATAATTATCATTTGTATTATATACTCGTATGTATTCTATTATTTAATTGTGTGTAATATAAGTGTGTTAAAATATAAACTAATGCTATTTTCACTTACTAAAAGCTAAGCCAACCAAGTTCAGGAAAGGTATTTCTTCAAACTAAACATCTACAACAAAACAATGTGTGCAATTTAATTTGAAAGATTAGAATACAGGAGAATATAAGAATGATATTAGTTAAATGTTTGTATTAGTTTTTTGCAGAATTGCAATTTTGTTTGCAGAGTTGCTGAAAACCAATTTCACAAAGGAATGCCACAACCAATGATTAGCACAAGCATTACTTATATTTGTGATTTAATAATAAAGCATTTAATGCCAAAATATATTAAATTCCTTCAAACTAGAAAAGAAAAAGCTTAAATTAGAGTAAGATAATAATTCTTCTAAATTATTGTTTATAGTTCGTAATTTTTAAAGATACTACAATATTGCATGAGAAAAATTGTTACAAATACAGCAAAATTGTGAAATGTTATATCGAAGACTGCTTATGGCGGTGCTCTTTAAATAACCTGATAGCACATGTAGTCGAGAACCATCCATCTTTATTGATCGAACTGCCCCTTACTGATAAAATCATAATTGCATAAAAACACAGTATCATAAGAAGAAAAAGTTTAACAAGATGTTTTGGGTTCGTTGCCATAGCGATGCGCGTAATATAATAGTTTTGTACGTAGGCTCAACTATCGCAAAACTCGACACCGAGAAGACAATAACGGATTACACAGTGTGTTCCTCAAGTTGTTTAAATTACTTGGTTCAAGAAAACGTTGTCTACTCTACCAAAGATAAAGAATTAGATATAATGGATGACGTTTTATTAAGAAATAAGGGTGCCAATACAATCCTGAATAGTGACATAAATTGTTTTAGTTTCTATGAACAATTTGGATTTCCAGAAATTGTTGGGGCCATAGATTGCACACACGTCAGAATCGTTTCGCCAAAACTTTCGATAAGGATTATTCTGCACTTGCTTATATAGATCGTTGCAGTAATTTTAGCATAAACGTTGAAACTGTTAGTACTCTTATACGCTTTAAAACTTTTTTAATTGTTATTTATTGGTATAAATTTGTTGCATCTTGTTATAAATAAAATATACTATTATTATAGGTATGCGATTCAAACCTGACATTCTTGGCAGTAAATGTCAGATTTTTAGGATCAATGCATGATTCTGCAACTTGGAGTGGATCAGCCATCGAAAAATATTTGAAAAAGCAATACTTGCTTGGATGCAAATTTAGTCGTCTAATAGGTAAATGTTAATACTTGCTTGGAGACAAATTTAGTCGTCTAATAGGTTAATATTAATACTTGCTTGGAGACAAATTTAGTCGTCTAATACGTAAATATTAATACTTGCTTGGAGACAAATTTAGTCGTCTAATAGGTAAATATTAATACTACTTCAACTTATATAGTATATTATATAATGTGAACAAACTTTATATTTTAAATATTAGGTGAGTTCGGATATCCTCAGCATCCAAGGCTGTTTACACCTATTTTAAATGCAATACAGGACTCTCCAGAAGACAACTACAACAAAATGCTAAGGTCAGCCAACAAGACTACACTATCGAAAGAACTTTCGGCGTTATGAAACAGAGATTGCGTCGTTTTCTGAAGGACAGAGTTCTTCACTACCATCCAGTCACATCTGGACAAATTATAGACTCTGTAGCAGTTCTGCACAACATTGCAATGCTAAACAATGTTCAATTTGACGATGATGAACGATGATGACGATGATTACGATGGCAGTGACTGTGAACGTAAATATGATTAACAAAATAACTTTATGATTTATATTCTCATTATTGAAAGTTTACTATAGAATTATTTATTATGAAATATTCTTAAATATTATAATACATGTGGGATTATTTTTTTAAGATTAGTTTTAAGCGTAAATATAATTAGTTTTAAGAAATAGAAATAGTAAAGAACATTGTAGAATAGGTAAAGATCTTTGCTAAGATCTAGAGATATTCAAATGTGTAAATAAACCGCTTGCAAATCCTATAAGCCGTTCGCTGAGACAAGCAAGTGAACGCGGGGTAGAACGCCAAAGCGAACTGGTCAGAGACATTCGCTAGCTGTTCAAGATGATGACACACCAGGGTGTGGCACACGGTACAAGCAACAGTCGTAGAGAGTTGATTCTAAAATGGCGACAATATGTACATAGGTTGTGCGATGTTGTTATTTGGTTAGTTTTAAATATTATTAACGGGTGTTAATATAATTTAATAAGTGTAGCATTGTTATTAGTTGTAACATATGTTAGAGTTATGCAGCAAATGTAATGTTAAATACTAAATTGTATTATCATTATAAAATCATTGTGTTGATAACTATGAACAATTGAAATTGCGTATTACGTGTTAACACGCAAAACACTGTGAAGAGACATTATAATCTAAGTATTGTATTTTAATCAAGTGTATTTTTCTTAGTGAAGTTAATTACGATTAATTCGCTTTATTCAGATGTAATTGTATAATTTTGTGTAAATATTAAATGAACTATCAATATTCAAATCATGTGTTTGCTCGTATAAAAGAAACTATATTGTTATGTTATACTGCAAATTGATCGTCTCAACGGATAGTTGTAGAAATTACCTACAAATTGGAGGCTCATATGGGATTGAATAGTTCTATGCTGCAAATTAGGATCTCAACAGGTGGTTGTATATTCTAACCTGCAAAGTGGAGTCTGAACCGGGATGGTATTAGATTCAAAAACTACTAATGTAGGGTAAAACCTACATACATATATACATATAATATTGACTATAAAATATTTTTAAAATTTTAGCTTTAACATCAGATGCAACATTGGAGGAATGCAACGATGGAGTTTAGCGAGTACGTGGCCAGCAGGCCAGGATGGAAAAGACTTTATAAACTGCAATTTTTAATAGTTACATGATTTGTGTGATTATTTAAGTGAATTAAGAAGCATGTAGATAAAATTGTTAAGACGAAATAAAAATTATTTAATGATTTATAATTGCATATAATTTATTTGCTTATTAAATAATACGATACCCAGAAAACACTATACATGGATGGTACCGGTTACTAGCAAAGTCTAGTAAAATTTAACTGTAACAAGTAACTTTTTTTATGTTAGATAAACCTTTGACACTCGTAACTCTGTTTAGCAGGTATAATATATATTTGTTTAATGAAGTGTATTTGTATATTGTAGAAGAAAAATATTTATAATATATTATATTAATATAAAAAAATAAATAAACAACCATTCCTTTTCTTAAGTAAACTTGTTCTCACACTTATTTTAATTCGTTGCTATAAATTTTATTTTTACTCCCGATTTCGGGTCTACGGCAGCCTTGGTCTATATAATGCCCCAGCAATATTTGAACAATTAAGATACTAATGGTGTGTTAAGATACTACATACGATAATATGCGTCATATATTTGGATGACATAGTGGTGCTTGGCAGAGATGATAGGACTGTATTTGACTTGAAAAGAGAGGAATTAGAACTCAAATGTCGGAAGTATCCGCCTACAGTCGTCGTGTGAAAGATGAATGGTCTTATTAAAACTGCCTTGAACTACACCACGAAAGACGGCATAGCTGACAACAACGATCTTCAATCATTAACAGAAATACTTAACTATTTTACAAAGGTTTCTAATATAACAATCAAACTAGAAAATTCTTAAAATCTTTTTTTCAAAAATAACTAACTATTACCATTAATAGCAATTGGACAAAAATATGTAATAATATTAAAATGTAATAAATTAAAAGTATTTAAGACAAATTCTCAAAAAGCTAGTCCGGAAGAGAAACGCCGAGTATTTGATTAATGCATTACGTGATGCAAGTCAACTGTCTGCTAGGAAAATAGTGCAGGAAATGTATAACAAATTTCCAAAACATTTGGTGATACCGTAGGCGGTCAAATATATGGATCAGGTTATGAATCTCTTGCAAAGCAAATATATAACGCCTTATATTATAGAAAAGATAAAAGATATTAAGAAGACAGAGTGAAAGTGTTGCTGATAACAGCGTCAATGATCCCACAACACATTTAAGCTCTAGCCCTTAGCATGATGGGTATGAGTGTGTAGAATATCAGCCATTACTTCCAGGCGATGAAACTCCTAAAGCAAGTTAAAGTAATCGGCAAGCATGCACTTCTACTCCAAGCAGTAGAGTTGATAGATTAGTTGAGTTTTTCAATAACGCAGAACCGCAAGTAATCTGCCTCTGGATCGCACGCATTATAGCATGCACGAATTTGTGCCAGAAGAAATAGAGAGGGTTGGTACCAGCCGTTGGGGCAAGAGAAGTATTTATACACTTTGTGTTATAATTATTATAAAGCCTCAATGAGTAGGAGGGTCGCGGTGGTGTGCGCAGAAGGGTCTGGTCGTGAGACTGCCTGGAGCCGCCATCGGTGCAGATCTTAGTGGTAGTAAAATAATGCATAGATCACTATGGCAGAAATGGACATTGCCAACCAATGCATCAATAAATATGTTGGCTCTAGACAAGATGCTTAATGATCTTGTAGATACAGGAGCCACGAGGCATGACAAACAAGCCTACGTGGATAGCATTGCACTCAAATTCAAAGAGTTGCTTTTGCCGGAAAACGTTACACGTGCACGTACAAAATAAACATTAAGGAGACGACGCAATGGTCGGAGTAACCGTTACTCTATGCGCAAAGTACGGAGAAAACACATCTACGCTACTCAGCAAGAGATGTTTCTCAAAAGTCCAAGCAAATTAGCTGAAAATATAATAAATGGCGTGGAACACAGTAGGGGTGCGAGTTCTCGTAACTTAAACCCAGTTAAAGTAAAAGACCTTGGTAAAGAACGCATACACAACCTATATTTTTATATAGATATTTCGCATTCTTTAATGTATTTCATTAGAATCTAATTTTGTATATTTTTAGTTCTTAAGTTCTGTAATAATTCTATTGTTTAATCAAATATTTTATCTTTCTTTGTTATTGAATTAACTAACAAAGTTATTGTCGTTGTTACTCTGGCATTGTGTATTCGAGCGTACCAGCCCGTACCAAGGCCACCAGCTGATTTGGCAAATGCCTTTTTGTACCAATGTACTGTTCAATCATTATTAAAATATTCATTATTAACTCAAACTTCATACAATAAACATCACTAAATATCTTAAACATTATTAACTAGCATCTAGAACAGTAAACATCTAAATTATCAACTCCAACGTTCAACAGTCTAATAATTATAATAAAAAGATTTTAATAGTGAATTGCATCACAGTAACATTGATACATATAGATATTCATTTAAGTTTCAATTATTGTAATTCGTCAAGTGTATTTGTATAATAAATGTTTTATGTAAAATACTAGTGTGTTTCGCTGCTATTTGATTTAAAGCAAATAAAAAATTGTTATTAAGTAATTAATAATAAAAAGGTCCTTCGAGAAGTTTTGGCGCAATCTATCGCTCTCGAAGGAGTTGGATGCAATCGAGCAATCCGAGATTTGGAAACCGTCAACATCGCAGATAAGCCAACCTCAAAGCTTATATAGATCCATAGGTCCAAACTCAATCAACCATTTGGTCCTTCGAGCCGGATACGAGCTAGGATAATCAGCATTTTGATCCTTCGAAGAAGACTCACAAACATTTGGTCATCTTCAAGAGCGGATTTACACCATTAAACCATCTTCAAGAGTGGATTCACAAGAATTGATCATCTTGAAGAACGGATATTCAGTATTTTGATCCTTCAAAGAAGATTCCATCCATTTGATCATCTTCAAGCAAGATTCTCATCAACGGATCCAACAATTGAGCATCTTCAAAGAAGATTCACACCACACTGATCATCTTTGAAAAGGATTCCCACACTGATCATCTTTGAAAAGGATTCATCAAGCAAGGTGAACATTCAAGAAAAATCTCACTTTTAGCGCCAAGTACAACAGCACACACGAGTCAATCGCAGCAGCATTTGGATTCAGTCTTGAAACGAGAGCTACTACACGACAGTGGTGTCAAGGTAATCCTAAAACATTTATATAATTCCCATCCTATCCCCATTTATTACCTCTATTTTGGGTTTTTGCAGTTACATCTCATATTTTACAAATTTTTTACATATACTACTGTTTCAATCGTTATTTCATTTTACCAAGGTGTTTAGACATCAATGATTCATTTCCATCATAAGTTCGTATCATTGTTGTATTATATTTTTTAATCAATCATTCAACGATATTTAGTTTTCTGTTTGTAGTTAATAAGTCCTTGCCACTTTAGTCAAGTCATTTAGCACTTTACCAAGCTAATGACCATCTATAGGGCTCGTATTAGTGTCATTCAGCACACATACACACATACATTAATTGCATTGGTTGCGAATATTAGATTCCACAAGTATAGCCTCTTACATTACGTCATTTAAAGTCCTCTCATAGGAATACGACACTTAGAGCATACGCCAATCGCATTATTTAGCGAATATTATTATTCCGACTTAAGCGTTTGAATACATTTGTTCAAACCAAAATACTCATCTGTGTATTTTGCACAGAAATCTTTTTACGTGCTACGTAATAGATCACCGTTTATATTATTGCATCAATATATCTTTTTTCAATCATTTTTTAAATATTATATTTGTGTCATTCAGCACACATACATTAATTGCATTGGTTGCGAACATTCGATTCCATAAGTATAGTCTCACATAGGTCATCTAACGTCCTCTCAATGGACTACGACATTTAGAGCACATACGCCAATCGCATTTACATAGCGAATATTAATATTCCATTTTTAGCGTTTGAATTCTTTTTTCAAACCGAAATTACCGTCTGTGTATTTTGCACAGAAGTCTTTTACGTATTGTACGTAATAGAGTACCATTTATATTATTTGCATCTACAATAATATATTTTTACAATTAGTTTTAAATATTATATTTAAAATATCAATAGAGATTTTAAAGGTTCATCCACAATGTCTTTAAAAATCTTAATTAGAAAAATACATAGTATAAAATCATCATTAAAACAATGCAGTAAAGCCATTGAAAATGTTGATATAAAAGATCCATCCATTTACGATGTGGAAAACATAAAATTTCTTTATAAACAATGGGAACCACTAATGGCTTCTATTAATAAAACTCACTCTCAAATGAGAGAATTAGTAGAAGATGAGAGTGAATTGGATGTCATTGATGAAGAAAATACCGATTTTTGGATGCAATACGTTAAAATAGGCGCCAAAATCAATAAAATTATCTCAGCGTCTAAATCAATTGAAGCATGAAGCCCTTCAATTCTTTAAGCTGCCTCTTCCAGCACACTCACAGCGCAAGTCAAACGGACAAGTCAAGTTATGTTATCAACCGCTTTAGTCAACATTCCTGACAAAACGGTAAAATAATTGTCGCTCGCGCGCTTCTGGATAACGGTAGTCCATCAAGTTTTATTACCAAGAGTTTATCACAAAAATTAAACATTCATACTACAAATTCGGATGTAGTTACTACCGGAATTGATAACTCCGAAGCTAAAACTCATAATCAAGCAAAAATCACTTTGCATTCATCAACTAACAATTACAAAACTTTTGAAAATTGTCTGCTTACAGACACAATAACCGACAAAATTCCACACATCACATTGGATATTGTCAATCTATCAATACCGCATACCATAAAACTAGCAGATCCTAGTTTTAACAAAACACAATCTGTGGATTTATTGTTAGGAGCTGATATTTTTTGGAAACTATTACGCGTAGGCAAATCAACACTATCCAATAATCGATTGCATTTGCAAAACACTTCACTGGGTTGGATAGTAACTAAATACAAAGCTGTTACTAACAACAATCATGCGCATCATTATCACACATCCTTGCAAACTCAAATTCCCAAGTTTTGTGAAAGCGAGTATGTAAAGGAATGTAGCACTTTAATTATAAAAGAACAAACTCAAATTCCCAAGGTTTGTGAAAGCGAGTCTGTTAAGAAATGTAGGACTTTAACTTCAGAAGAACAAGCATGCCATGATCATTGTAACAAAACTACTACTCGCAACTCAGATGGTAGATTCGTAAGTACATTAACATTAAAATTGCCCGCATCAGCTCTAGGGGATTCCAAAACCACAGCTACCAAACAATTTCTTTCATTGGAAAGAAAATTTGATAGAAATAAACCACATAAATCTATGTATTCTGCATTCATTAATGAATATATAAGATTAGGTCACATGACCACTAACACTATTCAGAATTCATCCGAACCTACATATATTTTACCACATCACGGTATAGGAGATTCCAAAACAGCAATTACTAAACCCTTTCTTTTACCACAAAGAAAGCGTGTTACTAGTAAACATCATAAATCATTCATATTGTCAAACTACTCCATAGCCAAGTCAAATTCTATATTTGACAAATTTTCAAATTTTAAACCGATCAATAGCGTCACCACATACTGTTTATGGTTCATTTCCAATTCTAGAAACAAGACAAACGGTATCTTTATGGTCAAGGAATTGCAAAATTCAATTCAAGTACTTATAAAATTAACAAAAGCAAATGTTTTATCATTAATCGCTAAAACCTTGGATCCACTTGCAGTATTATTGCCTTGTGCCATACCATGCAAATTAATGATACAACAGCTATGGTTAATTAACTTACATACAAGGTCTAAATTATTATTTTTAAATTCACATCCATATGCCACAAACACCATCCTTAATGATTCATATGTTGATAAGCTACTGACTGGATCAAATGATCTATCAGAATTCAAGCTACGCTGTATTAAAACAATAGAAACATTAAGCAGTGCAGGATTTTATTTACGAAAATGGATGTCGAATGATTCCATCATTTTATTCGATTTAGACAACACTATTCAAGACCAACTCTTTTATATAGATCACGCAGATTTAGAGCATTTCAAAATTTTAGTTGTCAAATGGTGCTCAAAAACATACTGTTTCAAATACAATATCGCCCATTTTGATCCACCTGTAAAATTACCCAATAGAAATGTTCTATCTTTCATTGCCAAAATCTTTGATCCGCTTGGATTATTATCACCCTGCGTCATACCGTTTATGCTATTGAGACAACAATTATGGCTAACAAACCACTGGAATGTTGAAATTCCAGAATATTTAGTAAAAATATGGACTCCTTTAATAAAGCAATTACCGACCTTAAACAATGCATCCATATCACGAAAATCATTAATCAAGAATTCCAAAACAATTGAAATTCATGGTTTTTGTGATGCGTTAGAAAATGCATATGGTTCTTGTATTTATTTTAAACCTATCAACGGCAATTTTTTAAATGACAAACTCTTCTATATCGACCCAGGAGGTATAGAATATTTCAAAAATTTAATCGTTAAATGGCACTCTGAACCTGACTGTTTTAAATACAGTATTTTACATTTTTATCCACTTGCCAAACTAACGAAATTAAATTATCATACCAACTTCAAAGACACTTATACACTGCAAACTCAAATTGAGGCAATGCTCAATTTCCACCCCTTTTATCCCGCTTCCAATAATCCCAATGACCTTATTCCCTTCACACCTGGACACCTCTTATTAGGACGGCAAAACACTAGAATCGCTCCTGCAGAGGACGCTCCAATTAAATTAAGCCGAACGCAGCGCTACTCACAATTTCAAGACTTTATTCAAAGTTGTTGGAAACAATGGTCAAGAGAATACCTAGGACGCTGCAATCAGCTCGTGAAATGGAAAATGTCAAAGGATGTTGTACCACAGCAAGGAACTTTGGTCTTAATCAAGAAGCCAAATCTTCCTCCATCGCAATGGATGTTGGATAGCCAAGTGAAATTAAGTGTTAGTGAAGTTTCAGCGACTCGAGCAGCCACTATCAAGACAGCTAAGGGAGAAACAAAGCGTCTAGTGCAATATCTCGTTCCGCTACTTACAGAACATCAGTTGAAAACCAAGATGACTCTTCCAATTTTCAACGCGCGGGAGTATTGTAAAGAACGCATACACAACCTATATTTTTATATAGATATTTCGCATTCTTTAATGTATTTCATTAGAATCTAATTTTGTATATTTTTAGTTCTTAAGTTCTGTAATAATTCTATTGTTTAATCAAATATTTTATCTTTCTTTGTTATTGAATTAACTAACAAAGTTATTGTCGTTGTTACTCTGGCATTGTGTATTCGAGCGTACCAGCCCGTACCAAGGCCACCAGCTGATTTGGCAAATGCCTTTTTGTACCAATGTACTGTTCAATTATTATTAAAATATTCATTATTAACTCAAACTTCATACAATAAACATCACTAAATATCTTAAACATTATTAACTAGCATCTAGAACAGTAAACATCTAAATTATCAACTCCAACGTTCAACAGTCTAATAATTATAATAAAAAGATTTTAATAGTGAATTGCATCACAGTAACATTGATACATATAGATATTCATTTAAGTTTCAATTATTGTAATTCGTCAAGTGTATTTGTATAATAAATGTTTTATGTAAAATACTAGTGTGTTTCGCTGCTATTTGATTTAAAGCAAATAAAAAATTGTTATTAAGTAATTAATAATAAAAAGGTCCTTCGAGAAGTTTTGGCGCAATCTATCGCTCTCAAAGGAGTTGGATGCAATCGAGCAATCCGAGATTTGGAAACCGTCAACATCGCAGATAAGCCAACCTCAAAGCTTATATAGATCCATAGGTCCAAACTCAATCAACCAGACCTATATGAGACACTCTGGGGTACAAAAGGTACAACCAGCTACAAATTTAATACCAAAAACACGATCACGCTTAGTGAACTTACACCAATTGACCCTGATTGCATAAAGTTCTTAATCACTAATATCAAAAACAAATCTGCACCAGGTCCAGACCTAATAAAAAGAGATCATCTTTTAAAAGTTGATGGGATAAATATACTATTGCCAAAGTATTTTAACGCCTTACTTTTACTGCGAGTCTATCTAACGCAGTTGCTTGAGAATAGGACCATATTAATACCTAAGAAAGGAGCCGATCTAAGTTTGGAGACAAACTGGCGTCCAATTACAATCGCTCCTATTCTAGCAAAACTATATGCCAATGCAATCCACGATATGAAAAAATATCACCTTAATATCAATCCCAAACAACGAGGCTTCACTACGAAAAATGGATGTTTAAACAACATCATCATTTTCGAAGAAGTCATAAAAGAAGCTAATATATCTGCTGGAGTTGTGGTGTCTGTCCTTGACGTTTAAAAGGCGTTTGATAGCGTACCTCATGAAGCGATCTTTAAAGCAATAAAACGGCTGGGAGGTCCGCCTATAATAATTTCAAGTATTCAAAACATGTACAAGGGGACATTCACAAACATTGCGCTTAGAGATATTAAGGTTCACATGAACATACTAAAAGGAGCCAAACAAGGAGATCCGCTGTCTCCCCTACTATTTAATGCTGTAAATGATGCAGTATTTGACAACCTGGAAAGTGCGGAAGTGAAGGCATTAGCATTTGCGGATGACATCTTACTTATTGGCAGTTGTGTACAAGATGCACAAGTACAACTGGATACAGCTTGTACTACGCTGAATGCAGTAGGTAAATTAAAAAATCTGCCGCCAAATCATCCACATTTCAAATCAAATGCTTGCCTGGGAAGACTTTCGGTATCGTGGACCCTGGTCTATTCGACCCCATAAGCAAAGCTAAGCTGCCTCACAATCAGTGCAACGATATTTTTAAATATCTAGGAATGAAATTAATCCCCTGGGTAGGCATAAATTCCGACAAAGTCTTTACAGACTTAGTGGACAGTGTTTAGGCTGTGCAGGTCTTGTTTAAGTGCCCTCCAAAAGATCGAACTGTTGAGAACATGTATAATAAGCCATTATACTTTTAGAACACTAATTTGTCCACCAACATCTACGCAACTATGCGAAATAGACCTATGCATTCGTAATATGGTCAAAAAGGCTTTACATTTACCAGACGAGGTATCGACCGGTTTCCTCTATACTAGAGTGAAAGACGGCGGTCTGGGTGTTCCTAGAATGTCTGTCAGGAACAATTTCACAGTGTTGAAAAGTTATGTAAAACTATACAATACGGATGACGAGGTCTTAAGAGCAATTACTACTAGTTGTAGGTTTAGCAAAAAAGCTAAACTTCTCTCTCTCAAGGAGGTTGATAAAGGCAAGCTAGAAGCTAAACGCAAGGAGCACCGTAAATGGTGTTATTTATCTATACAAGGGGTAGGAGCTAGCTGTTTTAAAAACAGTTCGGTCGCAAACCGTTGGTTGAAGAACCCGACAATATTAGCACCAAACAGATATAATGACGCGGTACGCTTGTGGACGAATACTTACGGTTGTAAGTTAGTGCTATCTATGAGAGGAGGGTCACAGGACGTTATATGTGACGCATGCAAAATAAAGGTGGAATCACTGGGGCATATTCTAGGCCAATGCTACGTGCTAAAGCCTCTTAAAATAAATCGTCATAATGAAATACTCAACATTATAATCAACAAACTAACCACCAAGTATAAGGAAAGTATAGTATTGAAAGATCCTTGTATACAATTACCATTAGGCCTTTTAAAACCTGATGTGATATTTATAAATAATAATGCTGGTTATATCATAGACGTCACCATTAGGTTTGAGAATAAGGACAGTCTGCTTCGGGCAGACGGAGAAAACCGAGACAAGTACAACATTCTTATTCCCCAAATAGTAGAACAACATAGTCTCAGTTCAGTAGAGGTACTTCCCTTAGTTATTGGTTCTAGAGGTGCTTTGCCTAAATCCACAATTTCATATCTAAGTAAGCTGGACATAACACGTATCATCTAAAACTAACGTGTTCCATGATCGCGCTAAGAACCTCAGTTGAAATGGCAGACATATTAATGGACTATTAGAGAAACGAATACCTACGAAAGTGTTTACATAGCGAGCACTTGGCGAGGGCAATAGATGGTTTTATATGTACAATATTATATTTTGTTTTTATGAAAAGAGGAGAACGACAAACTGCCATCATAACTAGTGCTAAATTTATACAATTCATAAAAAAGGCACAGGTCAAAATATAGCCATAAAACGTCCTGCTGGCTTTGCCAAGTCGTTGTTTGTACTCCCAAGTATGCTGTAAGTGGGTCCGCCACCCATGCACTCAGCCTAAGGCGCCTTCTGCAGGGAGTTGGCGGCCGTCCGGTATGGCGCGATGGTCCCTTCTGGACTTGCAAGTATGGTTGGACATAAGTTCCTAGGGGTACCTCCACGCGGTCAAGCCTGGGCGGATAAAATAATTGTGGGAGATTGTTTTATCCGGCAAACTTTATCCCCTTCCATGTAGCGTACCTAAGCGCTGGAGCTATCTCCAAGTTACCTTTAGGATTATGGTATTCTTGGGTGTCCCAAAGTAGTAAATGGATAGTAGATGGTTTGCATTCAGCAGGTTCAATGCAATGTACATGAGATTAGGTGATAGACACCCGAAGGAAAGTGTGATGTTACAGTTTCGGACTGACGCACTTTCCGGCTGGGGCTGTACGAGGAAGCCACAACTTGTAGTGGGCTCGCAGGAAATAGCCAAATGCCTCGTCATCTAATTAGTGACGCGCATGAATGGATTAACGAGATTTGCAGACGGCCAGGGCGGATGGAGTTGACGACCAATCCGTTCCTGGCCGATATTACGTTAAGGACCTATTATTATTGGAATGATTCTGTCCAATGGTGAAACTCCGGCGGATATTGATATGAGAGATAGGGACTCATATCTCTTATAATTTGTTGCCCTCATGTTTATTAACACTGGCTGACTCGCAAGAGGGAAGCGATTGTGTTAGTGGCATTGTCCTATAGACATAGATATGAGGTAGGGTCCCATATCTATTATTATTGTTGCCTCTATGGCTCTTAGCACTGGCTGACTCTCAAGAGGGAAGACTCAAGAGGCGATTGAGTCGAGATGCAGTCTGACGGTGGAATTCCGGACGAGATAGATATGAGGATGGGGTCGCATATCTATTATTTTTGTAGCTCTTACGCACCAAGTACTGGCTGACTCGTAAGAGGGAAGCAGTTGTTCAAGGAAGGCAATACGTGTCGAGCTCACAGGTACAATTTACCAGGGGCAAGTGAGCGGCGGAGTGTAATGTTACGTTTTAATTCTTCGCTAACCGGGGTGCTAGGGTCGAGCTAGTTATTATTAGTTCACGAATGGCACCCATAACGGTTGCACATAATTGTTAGGAACTGGGAATCCCTAACAATTAAGTAGTCCTATTTGTTGACAACTATGGCAGTGTTATTTGGACATGATTTTGGCTTTTCTCGTAACAATAACGCTATGATAATAATAAACTTTGAAACTTGCAATAATTTTTGATAAAAACGAATAAATACTGTTATCTTCGTATGATAATATGAGCTCAAAGAATGATTTAATTAGTGGAGACCCCGACCCCGGTCTCATTCGGATATGTCAGGGGGTCGTTTATAACGACCAAGAAAGAGTACGGATTTACGCACCAGATAAATACGCAAATTTAAGTTGCCCGGTTTGTACACAGAGGGGAGCGAACATGTTATGAATTGGTTTGGCAGAGGCAAAAAGACACTTCGAGAAAGATACCCTACCTTTGAGCTGGAATTTGGATAGAGGGTGTAGTAAAGAATTCAAAACTTACAAAGGACTGATACAGCATTTTAAACACTGCAAAGGACCCACTGAGGTCACAGTGTTTGATTATAAATGCAGTGAGTGCGCAATGTCTTTTAAGACCCAGCGGGGACTCAGTATGCACCTTAGGCATAACTCATCCTATTGTTAGGAATGACCAAAGATTAGCAGGTCGAGCAGCTCCTGCAGACGAGCGCCCGAATAGGCCATCAAAATGGTCGAAATACGAAATTGACGTATTGTTAGAACACATGGACAGATTGGAGTTAGGTAAAAATGTAAATATGGAGTTAGCAACTCTCATACCTACTAAGACCGCCAAGCAAATATCCGACAAGCGGCGTTTAATAAAAACTAAGCGGATAACAGAAGCTGGACAACCCGTTAACATCAGCATTACGTTGCAAAACATAACAAGTAGTGACATAGCGAGTTCTATAACACCGCCAAGAACTACCATGCGTAGTCAGCGGGCGCATACGTCAACACCTAGGGGGCGAGTTGAACATTTAGTGGAGTATTTTAACGCAGTTGAAATACAGGCCTCGATACCACAAAATACTTCACCTAGAAGTACGCAAGAATGCATGCAAGGGAGCGTGATTGAAGTAAGTCCGGACGAAGTAGAATGGGTAGAGACCGTGGATACCTTATGGCAAACGTAGAATCTCCCATCTACTGCTTCTACGGAATTAAAACTTATTGACAATATGGTTAACGATCTGGTAAACAAGGGTGCATCTAAGTCTGAGTTGCTAGAGCAAGTCAATTTAATAGCGCAACATCTGCAAAAACTGTTGCTACCCGCAGATACACCCAAGTGCGGAAGGTAGCGGCCAAAAGGAAAAGACGAATACGTCGAAAACACAATGACCCCCGAGGTCCGGCCCTAAAACAGTTCAATCATGCGATGCAACAGAACTTGTTCCTCAAACACCCAAGAAAACTTGCATATTACATAGTAACGGGTGATGATACACCTAGTCCTACATCTAATAAGTTAAATCCAGCGAAAGTTGAAAAGATATACAAAGAGCTTTGGGTTAGTTCACCTAGTTTAAAGGTTAAACTAGGTGAACTAACACCGATTGACCCTTAGGGTGTCAAATACACCATCTTTTTGTTAAAAAAGAATTCTGCACCAGGTCCAGATCGACCAAAGAAACTTCACCTCATAACAGTAGAAGGTTTGGAAGTTGTGCTGGCAAAGCTATTCAGTGCACTAATATTACTAAAGATCTACCCGCAAGCTTGGCTTCGAAACAGGACAATATTAATTTCCAAAAAGGGTTGTGACCTAACTCAAGAAAACAATTGGCGTCCGATAATGATTGCTCTACTACTAGCAAAACTGTTCTAAATATCAATACATGATATGATCAAATACCATCTCAAAATTAACCCGCGACAGCGTGGCTTCACCACACAAAATGGCTGTTTAAATAATTTAACAATATTCAACGAACTAATAAGGGAAGCTAAAATTTCAAACGCAGTTGTTGTATTTGTTTTAGATCTAGCAAAGGCGTTTGATAGCGTTCCCCACGATGCCATCACTAAGGGCCTTAGGCGCCAAGGCAAACCCGAGCTGATGATAAAATCGGTACAAAATATGAACACGGGTGCTTTCACGAACATCTCAGTAGGTAAAAATTATGTAAAAATGTGTTATTTTGAAATAAACATTGTTCCAATTTGGACTACAGTCTATGGTAGTATAAAAATAATTTGTAACACTAGCGCCACCTGCCATTGTATATGTCAACCTAAGTTTGAAATAATAAAACAGTCTCTGCTAAACCGCTTCACGAGTTTCATTAGGTTATGGGCCCAGACCCGCGTAAAGTAAAAAAAAAAAAAAAATAGTTAGTGATATTTGTACAGCACAGTGATAATGGCAGGAAATTATTCTATGAATGTCCCAAAGCTCAAGGGAAGGGACAATTACGATGATTGGGCGTTCGCAGTGGAAAATTTCCTCATCCTCGAAGGCATTGACATCAGCAACAGCGAAGGATTAAGTGCGCAAGATAACAAAAAGGCTAAAGCTAAGATGGTGATGACCATTGATCCACCACTACATGTACACATCAAGAGTAAAACTACGGTGCATAGCTTATGGAAAAAGTTGAAGTCGTTATTCGACGATACTGGCTTCACCCGCCGCATCAGCCTACTCAGAAGCTTGATCTCCATTCGTCTTGAAAGTTGCGACTCAATGACCGCGTACGTGACACAGTTAGTGGATACGGCACAAAAGCTAAAGGGCACAGGCTTTGAAATCAACGATGAGTGGATAGGGTCCCTCCTGTTGGCCGGATTGCCAGAAAAGTACGCGCTTATGATTATGGCCATTGAGCACTCGGGGATGAACATTAGTGCAGACGCTATAAAGACGAAACTATTGGATATGAGAGCAGATTCTAAAATTACAAAGTCCGAGGGTGCTTTTATTGCCAAAAGTGCATATCATCAAAACGCGCCATAAAAGCAAAGAAATAGCAAATGGCGGCGGTCAAGGTTACGTCAGTGAAACTAACAAGCCGGGAAAAAATGTCAAGTGTTATAAGTGCAATAGAACTGGTCACTATAAAAATCAGTGCCGATCTTATAATACGAATGCGAGTACACATAACGAAAAAAAAATGAACGCATTCAGTGCAATGTTTTTGACTGGTGAATTTAGTGACAAAGACTGGTATGTGGACTCGGGCGCGAGCACTCATTTGATATCCGAATCAAACAAAAGTTTGTTGACAAATACTTCGTACAATACAGAAACTCGAGACATTGCAGTGGCAAATAAAGAAAGAGTGCCGGTTTTATGTTCTGGAGATCTGCAGATAACAACATGTGTTAAAGATTTAGTGTTTAACATAAAAGTAAACAATGTTTTGTGCTTACATAACCTAACTACAAACCTGCTATCCGTGAGCAAGATCATAGCCAGTGGCAACAGAGTCATTTTCAACAAAAATATGTGTCACATTTACAATCAGCAAAACGATTGTATTGGAGAAGCAAACCAAGTGAATGGTGTGTACAAGTTAAACATTGTAAAGTCGGAAGAGCTTCTAGCAGCAATGGCAGTAACTTCCAGCAAGACTTGGCATCGGCGTCTTGGCCACATTAACAAAAGTGACCTGAACGTCATGAGAAATGGTGCTGTGGAGGGCTTAAATTTCCAAGATAAGGCAGAATTTGACAAAAGTAATTGCACAGTTTGCTGCGAGGGAAAGCAAACTAGACTCCTCTTTCCCACCAGCTTGTCAAGAAGCAAGGAGGTGTTGAATCTGGTACATGCAGACCTGTGTGGGCCTATGGAAACTAAGTCGCTCGGTATGGCCAAATACTTTCTATTATTCGTGGATGATTACAGTCGAATGGCACACGTGTACTTTCTCAAATCTAAAGATGAGACATTCAGCTACTTCAAGCAGTACAAAAACTTAGTGGAAAATCAGAAATCAACAAAAATAAAGATTTTAAGAACTGATAACGGAGGTGAATTTTGTTCAGCAGTTATGGAGAATTATATGAAGCAATGTGGCATAGTACATCAGAAAACAAACCCATATACCCCTCAACAAAATGGGCTTTGTGAAAGATACATTAGATCTGTAGTTGCCAGATGCCTGCTATCAGATGCCAAATTTAAAAAAAAGTTATGGGCAGAGGCAGTTCATAGTGCAGTATACTTAAAAAACAGATCTCCTGCAGCAGGAATTCATCAGAAAACTCCATTTGAATTATGGATGGGATATAAGCCAGATGTGAGCCATATCCGAGTCTTCGGCAGCATAGCCATGACACACATCCCGAAGGAAAGACGTCTTTGATGGGATAAGAAGGCAAAGAAACTTTTTCTCGTTGGTTATGCTGACAACACAAAAGGCTATAGGCTATATGATCCCATAACAAAAACAGTGACAGTTGCAAGGGACGTCATAATAATGGAAAAAGAGTGTGACAGTATGACATTTTAGATTACTATACAAGACAAGAGTGACATACAGGATTCAGTGGAAAAAAAACAGTCAGAAAATGTTCAGGATTTATCAAGTCAAGAAGCTGAAAGTGATGAGCAGATTGATGAACATGACGAAACCTATATTCCAGTAGAAGAGTTGAGTGACTCGGAGGACAGCTACCATAAGTCAATGACATTGACGTCAGAAGACAGAGAGGTTAGTTCTCAGCAACAAAACACTAAAATGTCACAGAAACGTACTCGAAAGAAACCAGATTATTATGGATATGCAAACTTGTGTGTTATGGAGGACTTCTCTGAAGAAGAAATAACCCTGAATGACGCCGTGAATGGACCAGAAAAGGAGCAGTGGCAGAAAGCAATCAGTGAAGAATTGCAATCATTCAGTGACCAACATGCGTGGGAGTTAGTAAACAGAGCAGTGAATAAGACAGTTGTGAAGTGCAAGTGGGTATTTAAAAGAAAGCTCAATAGTGAAAGTGAAGTGCGGTACAGAGCGAGGCTAGTTGCGAAGGGATTCAGTCAGAAGAAAGGTACAGACTTTAAGGAAACCTTTTCACCAGTTTTCAGATATTCCACTTTGAGGTTATTATTTGCACTAAGTGTCGACCAAAACTTAGATATTGTTCACCTTGATGTCCCTACTGCATTTCTGAATGGTCTGTTAAATGAGACTATTTCATGGAAATACCAGCTTGTTCAAACTTTGCTAATTGTGAGAATAAAGTCTTGAAACTCAAAAGGGCGATATATGGACTAAAACAGTCTGCCAGAGCTTGGTACCAAAGAGTTGAGGAATTATTGCTAGAATTAGGGTATACCAAGTCTCAGTATGAGCCGTGTTTATTTATGAAATGTGATGGAAATATCAAAGTTTATATTGCTCTGTTTGTTGATGATTTTTTTGTCTTTTATAACAGTAAGGAAACTTGTGAGAACTTGAAAAGTGAAAGTTAAAAGCAAAATTTAACATAAAAGATCTAGGCCAAATAAAAAAATGTCTTGGTATGAATGTAACAGTAAATAATGACTCTATTTCTATTGATCAGAAGGACTTTGTTGATACAATTTTGAAAAGATTTAATATGTATGTAGGTTTTTAATCTACATTAGTAGTTTTTGAATCTAATACCATCCCGGTTCAGACTCCAATTTGCAAGTTAGAATCTACAATCATCTGTTGAGATCCTAATTTGTGGTTTAGAATTATTCAATCCCGTATGAGCCTCCAATTTGTGGGTTACTTTCCACAACCACCTGTTGAGACGATCAATTTGCAGTGTAACATAACAATATAGCATCTTTTAAACGAGTAAACACATAATTTGAATATTAATAGTTCATTTAATCATTACACAAAATTATACAATTACATCTGAATAAAGCGAATTAATCGTAATTAAATTCACTAAGAAAATAACTCTTGGTTAAAATACAATACTTAGATTTTAGTGTCCCTTTACAATGTTTTGCATGTTACCCCGTTATACGCAATTTCGATTGTTCATAGTTAACCAACACAATAATTTTACAATGATAAATACACCCTAGTAATTAACATTACATTTGCTGCATAACTCTAATTTTAAACGCTGACCACAATAACAAATATTACGCACAGTAATAAAGTTAACTGGATTTAATTCACAAAACAACGACCTTATATAAACTATATATAATTCTATCGCCATTTGCTTTTCTTTCTCAACAAACTGTTGCTTGTAACGCATGTGCCACACCCTACGTGTCGTCACTTCAATAATCAAATATTATAACTAATAACAATGATTACTATTTTCAATCTAGTTTATACTACACGATAATCAAATATTATAACTAATAACAATGATCACTATTTTAGATGATATTAACACCCGCTAATATTATTTAAAATCACAAAAGTATCGACGCTGATACAAACTATGTACGCTTCTCGTCGCCATTATACTTCTGACTAGCTGTTGCTTGTACCACATGTCCGTAATGCATTCACTACAGCGAGTGTCTGCGTTTGCGAGTATGGGGTTCACATTTGCTAAACTAGCTAGTGCATGTTGTCGAGAGTATATTATAATATTATCCTAATATTATCCAAGTTCTTAACCTAATTTACAGGTTTCTTATTATTTCTATTTCTTAAAACTAATTATATTTAAACTTAAAACTAATCTTAAAAAATATCCCACATCTCGGCCTCTCCTGACTAGTAACTGTCCTCAGTTGCTATAATCATCCTGCCCATGGTTTCATCATGTCTGCTGATGTAGAAGTCCTTTCTGGCCCTTCACACTCTCCTGCTTTCTCCACGTCATAACGATCATTTCCTTTAATTTTCGTTATTTTGTATGGTCCTTTAGCTTTAGCTCCTGTTGCTTTAGTAGGTAACAACCAAACAAACTTTGTAAAAGCATTTATTATAACGAGAATATGTTTATACTTTTTGCTTGTTGTTTCACATTTTCTACCGTAGCTAGTCCTGTTTTCTTGCTGAATTTCTAGAATAATTCCTTTATCCTCTTCTCTCAGCTTCTCGCGTTTTTCTACAAACTCATTTTGTATTTCTTCTGCTTGTATTGTCTCCTTCGGCTTCGGAAAATGCTTAACGGCTTTGTCCTTATCCTTCGAGGAACGAACAGTGTCTTGTTTGGTTTTCATTTTAACCCCAATCTTCAATTCATTTTCTATTATACACTTCCTTGTATAATTCTTTGCTTGTTGCGTCTTCTTCGGCTTCGGAAAATGCTTGACTGCTTTTAACTTATCCTTAGATAGACGAACATTGCCTTGTTTCATTGCACAACCTAGGTCGTTCATTTCCTGGGCTGCCTGTATGACATCCTTTTCTAACCCTTCACCCAGCTGCTCTACAACAACTAGTCGATCTGCAGGTGGTAGTCTAAGCGGTCTAGAAAATATAGGAGTATCATTTTTCAATGTAATTGTCATTTGAATTTCAGAGTTGCGTAACTCTTTTCGTTTGTCATTGTCCACTGACTCGGGTATTTTATTAACAACATTTTTATCGTTTATATGAGATAAGTCTAGATCACTTTCTTTATCACCATAGTCTATTTTCATTGTCATTAATTGTTTAACCTCACTTTCAATTTCATCTTTATCGTTATAAAGTTTATGAAATTTAACACCTGTGTTATCAATAACTACTTTAGCTTTAGCTATAATGTCCAATCCTAATACCATGTTCATATGCATTGCATGAGATGGAAACACTTCAAAATAACTAACGTAATGTTCTGAATCAATTTCAATGTCCAATTTAATTCTACCTAAAGAATTTACTCTAGAGTTTGACAAACCACGTATTGTTATTTCAGAGTCATATAATTTAACATTCTTTAATGTTTTAAAATAATCTTCCCGCACTGCTGACAAATCACTGCCAGTATCGATTAAAGCGTTTACATTACTCCTGTTATTAACACAAATTGATTTTATCATTTCTACTTTCATAACATTATGCTCCGCTTTAACAGTTTTTATTTTAGTATTACAGTTTCGACTAACATGTCCATAATTACCACAATTAAAACATTTGTAACCCTTGTCTTTATCAGGACATACTTTAGATGAGTGTGATAACGAACCACAATTAAAACATTTAATCTTCTCACCTGTTGTCTCAGTTTTAGTCCAGATATAGTCCATAATAGCTGCTTCTTCGACATCTGCTTGCCTAGCAATGTCTAACATATCATACACATATTGACGAAAACTTTTACCTGATTTCTTCACCCTTTGTTGAAGCATTTTGTGAACCTGTGCACTATTTAAACTCGTATCGAATTCATTAATCAAATACGATTTAAATGTATCCCAATTTATTATTCTGGTTTCAAAATTAACAAATTGTTTTGCTGTATCTGTTAACAATCTCCTGGCATACAAATATCTGTATTTTGTATCTATTTCCGCCTGGTCACAGAAATCATCAAATTGTTTGATCCATAGTCTGACATTTTTAAGCCCATCATATTTAGGTAAAGCCAATTCTAAATCTAAAAATGTATAATTTGTTTTATTAACTGTTTCATTTTTTACAGACCTACTATTCTGTTCACCGATTCGGCTATTATACGAGTTCATTCTTGTTAATAATTCAGCACGATTCCCACGTTGACTTAGTCCAACGAAGCTAAGTTCTTGGCGTAATTCTGCTACTGACAAATTGTTTAATTCTTCTGTCATTGTTATAACTTTCACTGCTAACAGATTGAAGTGCAATTACTTTAATGAGTAAACTGTACACTATATTTTCTTCTTGATCCTGCTAGTCAACTGTTCTGGTTCTAAGGCTAAGAATAATCTTAACTGAGTATACTATATTCCTTAATTCCGGTTCGATAGTTCTGGTTCTAAGGTTAAGAATAATCTTAACTGAATATCCTTGATGTTCCCTTAATTCCGGTTCGAGCCCCCAATTTGTAGGTTTTTAATCTACATTAGTAGTTTTTGAATCTAATACCATCCCGGTTCAGACTCCAATTTGCAGGTTAGAATCTACAACCATCTGTTGAGATCCTAATTTGTGGTTTAGAATTATTCAATCCCGTATGAGCCTCCAATTTGTAGGTTACTTTCCACAACCACCTGTTGAGACGATCAATTTGCAGTGTAACATAACAATATAGCTTCTTTTAAACGAGTAAACACATAATTTGAATATTAATAGTTCATTTAATCATTACACAAAATTATACAATTACATCTGAATAAAGCGAATTAATCGTATTTAAATTCACTAAGAAAATAACTCTTGGTTAAAATACAATACTTATATTTTAGTGTCCCTTTACAATGTTTTGCATGTTACCCCGTAATACGCAATTTCGATTGTTCATAGTTACACAATAATTTTACAATGATAAATACACCCTAGTAATTAATATTACATTTGCTGCATAACTCTAATTATAAACGCTGACCACAATAACAAATATTACACACAGTAATAAAGTTAACTGGATTTAATTCACAAAGTGAAATGGAGGCTGAACTGAACAGACTCGCGAAAATAAAAGTCACTGCTTTACAGAAAATTATTCTGCTAAACACCTATGTATTAGGTCACTATACTTTTAAGATGACAATCTGTCCACCAACACCAGGACAGTTACGTAAACTCGACCAAAGTATCAGAAGTTTGGTGAAGAAGACGTTACATGAAACGTAAACCGGGTTTATATATACGCGGGCTCGAGATGGTGGTCTCCGAGTGTCAAGAGTAGAATTGCAGAACAATTATAGAGTCTTACGTAATTATGCAAAACTGTATGCGCTGGATGACGAAACAATCCATGCGATTTTTATAGAAGACAGATTCCGAAATAAAGCACGGAAACTTGTTATAAAGTGCAATGTAACATGGCCATGTACATCTGACGAAGTGGACAAAGCTAGACTGGTAGCTAAGCAAAATTAAAGATGAAAGAAATGGCATAAACTAAACGTTCAGAGAATCGGAGCTCACGATTTCTGGTGGCTCTGGGACAGTAACTTATTGCCCTCGAACCGTTACATTGATGCAATTCGATTACGTACGAATGCGTACGGATGCAAGCGTGTACTGGCAACGCGTGGCGGATCAGAAGATGTAATGGCACAATTCAACTGAGCGTGACGCATGTCACAATAAAGTTGAGACACTAGGGCACATACTGGGCCAGTGCTACGTCTTAAAGCCGTTAAGGATAAAGAGGCACGACGTGATACTACAATTATTGATAAGCAAGCTAGCAAGTAGCATAAAAACTCATTGCTGCAAAAGGAGCCGTGTATGCACTCACCCCTGGGATTACTCAAGCCTAATTTAATATTTGTCAATGATAAATCCGCTTACATCATTGATGTGACAATAAGTTCGATAATAAATATAGTCTAGCCCAAGGTGCAAAGGAGAAAATTGACAAATATACGATATTGTTACAATTTTACTGGGCGTGACGAGACGGCTTGTGTGCACCTAGCAACTATCCTCTTCAGCTTCTAACACCAAATGTTACAAACTTGTAAAGGCTTGAAAGGGGAATGAAGGGAGTCTGGCTCTGGAACCTTCTAGGACGCCAAAAGTACAAATTTGTATGTGCGAGCGAGGATTAAGGGAAGGGAGATTAGGATTCTCGAACCTTCTAAATATACGCCGTGTTACGCCTGCGACTTTGGGTTCGAATAATTTGCCGAGCGGAATAATTGTTTACACTATTTAGTCGCGTTGTAACTTATTAAATTAGGAAATAGCCACAATTAATAAGAAGAATTTACACTTTTACAGACATTATTTATTCACACAAAAACAATTACAACGACTTTATAACGACTTTATACTGTTTAATATTTCACTGTGATTGCTTGTTACTGACAGAATGATGTTTTTTTGCGGACTGACTTACTATCGCGGACTGACTGCTGTTGTGGACTAATACTCGCGGACTGACTGCTGTTGTGAACTAACTCGCGACGCGATGCTCTGCTCCTTTTATATCAGCGGTTTACGCAGTAGAATTCCCCTGGTCACGACATCTTTGACTTTCCAGAATATTTCTATAATTATCCAAATACGCTGTTTTGACCTTCCTATTATTTCTATGATGTTCCACTCAATACGCGTAGTATTTTATTCTAGAAAGTTCACTCGTATACAATGACACAAGTGCATGGTATGCAGTTGTTTATGCTATCTCCAACGAACACGCGTATTAAGTTCTGCGACGACGAGTAAACAGCTTCGTTATCAAAATGTCTTGATATTTGTATAGGGATGCGCAACCTTTTCTGCTAATTCCAGTTATTATTTCGTAACTATAATTTTTGTATGCTCAGACGCCTGCAAATCCGTAACAATACTAATACCACAGCTGTTAACACTGCACAATGTTGACTTCGTAAAAGTGTTACCTATAGTTATTGGGTCACGAGGTGCGTTGCCCAAGTTTACAATCACAAACCTAAACATCCTAGAAGTCGACACGTATCAGCTGAAATTAACTATGTCAATGATCGCCTTACGAACCTCTGTGGAGATGACTAACATCTTTCTAGACTACTACCGGAAGTAAGTACTACTTTTAATGATTCAGATTTACCTGCTGGCACTTGGGGAAGGTAACTGGTAAAACAATGTAATTTTATAAAAAAAGGCGCACAAAACCACGGCCAAAGAACTAGTGCAAATCTTAAACGTAAAAAAGGTACTAGTCAAAAAATTCCATAGTGTCTAGTTGGCCTTGCCAAGTCGTTTGTTACTCCCGAGAGTGCTGTAAGTGGGTCCGCCACCCAAGCACTCAGCCTAAGGCGCCTTCTGCTGCGAGTTGGCGGCCGTCCGGTATGGCGCGATGGTCCCTTCTGGACGTAACAATAATATGGTTAGACACAAGTTCCTAGGGGTACCTCCATGTGGTCAAGCCTGGGCAGATAAAATGGTTGTGGGAGGCAGAAAGCATGCCTTTGCATCAGTGCAAGACATGTTTTACCAATGTCCTAGAAAGTTGGCCGATAAGATTATCAATGGGGACGTATCTCCGCTTGAGAGTGATACGAGTAAACTAAATCCTGATAAGATCAAGGATCTTTACACTGAATTATGGGGTAAAATATAGTAAAAATTCCATACCATTAGGAGATCTAACACCTATAGATCCAGACTATGTGAAATACACAATTGCATCGCTGAAAAATAAATCAGCTCCAGGGTTTGACCATATCAAAAAGGCACATATTATAAATGTTGAAGGTTTAGAAATTTTAATTGCTAAATTCTTTAACGCACTGATTTTACTAAGGCTTTACCCAAAAATATGGCTAGAGAATCGCACAATCTTGATTCCGAAAAAGGGCGCCGATCCCAGTCAGGAAACTAACTGGCGACCGATCACGATCGCGTACATACTAGCAAAACTGTTTGCTAGTGCCATATACGACATAATTAAATTTCATTTAAATATCAATCCAAAGCAAAGGGGGTTCACCACACAGAACGGGTGCCTCAACAATGTTAGTATCTTTGAGGAAGTTATGAAGGAGGCGAAGTTGTCGGCTGGTGTGGTAGTGTCGGTCTTAGATATTTCTAAGGCCTTCGATAGTGTGCCGCATGACGCTATAATAAAGGCGCTTGAACGACAAGGCGTCCCACCTCTAATCATTGCTGCTATAAGCAACATGTACTCAGGCGCTTTCACTAACATTGCTGTGGGGGACAATGTTGTAAATATGAGTATTCTAAAGGGAGTTAAGCAGGGTGACCCCTTGTCATAACAAAGCTGATGCCCAGTTGCAATTGAATATTGCATGTAACACCTTACAAGATGTTGGTTTGAAAATATCGGTGGCTAAATCATCATCTTTCCAAATAAAAACCTTACCAGGAAAGACATTTGGCGTTATAAATCCAGAAATTAAGGATCCAATAAGTGGTAACTACCTAGCATTCAACGAATGCGACAAAGTATTCAAATACTTAGGAATGCATTTTTCACCATGGTTGGGTGTAAAGGCGGAAAAAGTTGCCTCCAGTATGATTACAAGCATTGAGAGACTAGGCCAAACTAAGCTGCTAGCTCTACAAAAATTAGGTATGTTAAATACCTATATCTTAAGTCATTATGCATTTAGTACAACTATATGCCCGCTAACTATAACACAAGCACGTCAAGTAGATCAGTCAATTCGCTCAATGTTCAAGCGTGCATTCCACCTTCCGGACGAAACTTCCTCTGGATTTTTGTACACCAGAGTTAGAGATGGTGGTCTTGGTATTCCTTATTTTGAAATGCGCAATAAATTTGCTACTTTACGTAGCTATGTCAAACTAAATAATGTCGAGGATAGTATCATACAGGCCATAGTTAGAAACAACAGGTTTCTAAGGAAAGCAAAACTTCTGGCAACTAGATGTGATCTGGTATGGACGCTCGCAGAAGTGGAGATTGCCAAGGTGAGAGCAAAACGCATATTGCGTTTAAGATGGAGTAAATTAAATGTTCAAGGAATTGGTGCCCACTACTTTCATGATAGCCCGATCGCCAACAAATGGTTGCGGGATCCAGGGCTCTTAGCACAAAATCGGCTAAACGATGCCTTACGCCTAAGAACTAACACCATTGGTTGCAAGTTAGTCCTCTCAACACGTGGAGGCTCAGTAAACGTGATGTGTGATGCGTGCACGATTCATGTCGAATCACCAGGGCATATACTGGGGCAATGCTCGGCACTAAAACCATTACGCATCAATAGGCACAATGAAATTTTAAATGTAATACTTGACAAACTCTCATCTACTCATAAGGATGCAATATTTATGAAGGAGCCTAGCATTCAATCTCCTCTTGGTCTGTTAAAGCCAGATTTGGTCTTTATTAATAACAAATCTGGTTATATTATTGATGTCTCGGTACGCTTCGAAAACAAGAATAGTCTACTACTGGCAATACAAGACAAGAAAGACAAGTACACAGTACTTATTCCGCAACTTCTCAAAGACCATAACTTGAACTCAGTTGACTCAAACTAAGCTGCTAGCTCTACAAAAATTTAAAACTCACTTGTTGATTGATTGCCCTAAGGACTTCTATAGAGATGTCCAATATATTTCTCGACTATTTCAGAAAATCAAACTCTTGACTATAATGATTATGATACCTTCGCTTGCTCTTAGCAGGAGAGTCTAGCTTTTATGTATATATATTATAAATTGTTTTTGGAAAAAAGGGCGCACAAAAACATTGCCCCTAATAATCAGTGCAACTATATGTTATGTAAAATCAAAAAAGGCACAGAACAAAAAATATAGCCGTAAAACGTTTTGCTGGTCTGCTAAGTCGATTTTTGTTCTCCTTAGAGTGCTGTCTGTGGGTCCGCCACCCAGGCACTCAAGAATGAATGAATATATATATAAAAATACTTTTGATACTTTGAAATACTACAAAAAAAGTGTGTGTATTTGAGATTGTTTGAATCTACCGGATATAATAATATTTTTTTTGTTGTAATAAAGGATCTGTGTGTGTCTGGATTTGCGCGCAAAAAAATATTATAAAAAAATATCTGTTTTTTATTGTAACCATACCATAACACCCGAAACGTACGTGGAAAAATTAATAATTTGTATAGTATATATGACACTGTCGGGGTAAGATAACTAAAAGTACGGTCCAGTCGTCTTTTCGGAGTGACATACTTTTAAATAAATCTTAAACCGCTGCTCTGATACATTAATTTGTATCGGAAATGGTTTATTCTCAAAAAATAATTAATTTTTTTTGCGTTAAACTGACACAAGTGTTAATACAGAACAGTATTATTTTAGTACCGTGCAAAAAGTAGGGCGCAAAAAGACTGAAAATGCGAAAAAGTTTTATAATGGACTAACAATAAAAAAAGGGGGAAAGTTACGATTTAAAAATTTTTTTAGTGCCTTTCGCAACTTTTAGCTTATCATTCACATTATGAAAAATGACTAAAATAACGATTGGAAAGAGCCATTAATATGGACTATGACCCGAAAAAAAATGGTCGCCTAAGCAAGTTACATAAATCGGGGTATACCGCTGTACAAATAAATTAAACTTCATATATTAATTTATAACATTTACATACATCTCTCTACACAAAGGCATTTTAATACCAAAAAGTGTCCTTTTACAAAAACAATTCTTCATAAAGTGAGATAATACAGATGATTAAAACTTCAATAAAACAGAATAATAATGTCGCATGTTAAGTTTTTAAAATTTCATAACTTGAGGAGAACCGAGGTACGGATGGATAATTTTTAGAGAGTTTTTTTTCAATTTTCTTTGAAAATATATATGAAAACTAATATTTTTTCAAGTATAAAAAGACGCTTAAAATAACGTTTTTAATCTAAGCAATGTATCATTTTTTAAGATTTAAAAAAAAAGGTTTCATAACGTGAGAAGGATATATTAAGAATTTCATAACATGAAAAATAAGTAAATAAAATCCAAATAGATTTTAAGCGATATTTCAGAAAAATTATATGAAAACAATTTTTTTTACAAATATAATAAAAGTCTTCGATTGCTTAGTTTTATATATAATACTCAAACTTTTGATAAATATCATAAAATAAATTTCATAAATCAGGGAACAATTTCAATTAAAAAACAATTTAAATCATAAAATAATATGCTCCTTCTTGTAGCACGTTTTTAAGTACGGCTAGATGCGTATTTTAATTCCCTACATTTTATCTAACTTGCATTTTTTCCGTACGGTTAAAAAATTTATACTAAATTTAAAAAAAACGTGCCGCGACGATACTCAAATCCGACAGAGTTATATTGGCTTGGTCCACGTTTTTTCACATTTTTTTCATAAAATTATATGAAAAGTGTTTTTTTTTCTAATGTATAAATATTTTTAAAGCAATAAGTTTTACAACTCGTAGAACAAAAAACGTGGACTTTTTATATTTGTACCATAGTTATGGTCAAAAAACGTGAGGTCAAAAATGAAAAAACACAAAAAAGTACGGTAAATAATTTTTTTTAAATTCTTAAAATAGTAGATGCGTATTTTAATTCCCTACATTTTATCTAACTTGCATTTTTTCCGTACGGTTAAAAAATTTATACTAAATTTAAAAAAAACGTGCCGCGACGATACTCAAATCCGACAGAGTTATATTGCCTTGGTCCACGTTTTTTCACATTTTTTTCATAAAATTATATGCAAAGTGTTTTTTTTTCTAATGTATAAAAATGTTTAAAACAATAAGTTTTACAACTCGTAGAACAAAAAACGTGGACTTTTTATATTTGTACCCCAGTTATGGTCAAAAAACGTGAGGTAAAAATCAAAAAACACAAAAAAGTACGGTAAATAATTCTTTTTAAATTCTTAAAATAGTAGATGCGTATTTTAATTCCCTACATTTTATCTAACTTGCATTTTTTCCGTACGGTTATAAAATTTATACTAAATTTAAAAAAAAAGTGGACTGACGATTTTGAAATATTAAAGTTTTTCGAACGGTGGTCCACGTTTTTTCCCGTTTTTTTTAAAAAATTATATGAAAAGTGTTTTTTTTTCTAATGTATAAATATGTTTAAAACAATAAGTTTTACAACTCGTAGAACAAAAAACGTGGACTTTTTATATCTGTACCGAGTTATGAGAAAAAAACGTGAGGTGAAAAATTTAAAATTTAAAAAAAAATGTAAAAAAATTAACTTTTTTTGAATGAAATAAATGGATTAGATGCACATTAAAATTCTCTATAATAATGTATCTATTCATTTTTTACGTACGGTGAAAAAATTTATACTATTTTTAAAAAAAACGTGCACCGACCAAAATTCGGCTATGTTTGGAGCACGCGATTATACTGGAAGGTGAAACATGATTTTTAACATTTGAGAATTTTATGAATTCGTGTTTCAGGCAAGTATATACTAATTGTAGTATGTTTTATAACATCTTTAGACTTAGAAACCCTTAGGTCAAATTTATAACGATTGCCGTGATTTTTTCGAGTACGGAAATTTTCACCACGTTCTTTTTTTTCCCCAGTGAAGTGTTCCATCGCCTGCTGGTGTAGAACGTAGTTTCCGTACTCCGAGAATTATTACCTTTATAACACGCGAGAGTACTATGGGGGGTGGTGGTTGAGCGAAAGACTATAAACAAATTCGATACTGGTAGTGCATGGAAATCGATAACTTTACTACAAACGGTGACGTTGAGGAAAAAAAATTATATTTTATAAAAAAAAATTTTTTTAAATATTTTATTTTCATTTCCTAGTAGTAAAGTATAAAAGTAGCAATTACTTAAGGGAGCGTCCATAAATTACGTGAGATTTTTAAGGGGGGGAGGGGGAAAATTTAAAAAAACACCTCACGTAATTTATGGACGCCCCCTAAAGCGGGCATGAAATAGTCATACGGCGACGTTGAGCGAAAGACAAAATCAAATTCGATCGATACTGGTGGTGCATGGAAATCGATAACTTTTACTACAAACGGTGTATGACGTTGAGGAAAAAATTTATATTTCATAAAAATTTGTTTTTAAAAATATTTTATTTTGATTTCCTAGTAGTAAAGTTTAAAAGTACAAATACAAGAGAGGGGTCCTGGGTAAGACCGTAAACTGCCTCGAGTCTGTGGTGCGAAGGAAAAGAAAGTAGGAAGCACACAAACTCGTTGTCCGACTGCGTTGAGATTTAAGAAATATTTTTTTTAGTTCCGAGCGTGGTGAGACTTCAAAAACAAAAGTACTTGAGCAATACTTAACAAATCTGTGGTGTCCCAGATATATGACTAAAAGGTGTGTCAGAACAGGGGTAGTTAGTGAGCGTACACATACTCCTAGTCCGACTGCGTTGAGAATTACTTTCCTAGCGTGGTGAGACTATTGTTGTAAGTACGTGCAATGACGTACTTACCTTTTATTTTTGTTAATTTTCACATAAGAATTAAATTATGTTAATTTAAGTTTTAATATTAAGATTGTAACAAATGATTATTTAAATTAAGCGCTTGTTAATATTGACGCTGGTCTGTGGACGTTTTATATTGTTTCAAACCTAGGTAACACTGAGCACAGTGTTATACGATGAGAGATTGTAAATAAATCGGTAATATACCGAGCTGGACTCGAGTCAGGGAGTCAGTCTTCGTTTTAATTTCAAGAGTTAAACAACTATAATTGTAAACATCGAGTTATTGCTGTAAGCACGTTTTCACTATTAATCAAATTTGTTACACAAGAATTAACATTTCGTTATATAATTAGCATCTTCATTACTTGAATAAAATACGATTGTAATTTAGTATTTAAATAATAAGATACAACTAATAAATAACCTATTTTTAATCAAAGTGTTTAATTAATAGTATTTTAAAAGATACTAGTTGTTCCAACGAGGTACGTTGTAACCAAAGATACTTTAGACCGCTCAAGTATTCTCAATTATAACAAATACTTCGTTTAAACAAGTAATCAATTATTAAAATAAAGAGCTAATTCTTATCCTGGAAAACATTCCGTAACTCAACGAGCTGGAGACGCCCCAGAAGAAGAATCTACAACAGAAGCTAACAACACAACGTGGTGCATAGCCAAGCTGAGTAATCTCCTTCTAGAACGTTAATCCAAACTAGCATTACAACATTTGGTGTCAGATGTGGGTCTTGAAGAGATATATTTACATATAATATCCAAAAGGTACGCCCAAAATTATTTCTGTACATTTTACATCTGGATGCGGACAAGTAATCTGGATTCTACTACACCGATCGATTATTTTCAAAATTACTGAAAAGTACGAGCTAGACATCATATCATTTGTGTTTCACATAATTTTTCTACAAGTATCGGCGGATGCAGAAACTACAGCCCGTCGAACCTGGAAAAAAAAGAAATCTTTTGTTCCCGCAATTGGATGGATGCTTCTAGAAGTTTGGAATAATCCGAATCGATGTTAATCGTTTGCAGAGTCCCGCACACAGCTGTGTATAGATCATAATCAGTGATAAGAAAATCTTTTAAGTATAATAGAATAGTATCTTTTTTTTTTTTTTGTATATAATCATTATTGTAAATTAATAATTATATTTTTTGTAGCGACATTTTTAATGAAGCTATTGATTTTTTTAGTATTATAGTCAATAATTTTGGATATTTACTATAATCTAAGTATTTTTTTTAAAATAGCAGAATTATTAATGAAGCTATTGTTTTTTTTAGTATTATAGTCAATAATTTTGGATATTTACTATAATCTAAGTATTTTTTTGTAGCAGAATTATTAATGAAGCTATTGTTTTTTTTAGTATTATATTCGTTAATTTTGAATATTTACTATAATATTTTTTTTACAATTATACTAATTGTTGTTTAATACTTTTTTTAGAACCACATTTTTTTTTTGAACGAGAAGGAATTTTGAAAAGGGAAGCAAAAGGCTGATCCAGTGTAGATAGCGGTTTGGTTAATCAGAGAAATCACTTTCCCTGTTACAACTGCAACGTCTGACCCTCATCGGAAATTTTCAGTGAGTTACTGTTTTTGCTAACAATTTTTCCTTGTCAGAATAATATTTTTTCGGAGAGTCGTTTATTGGTACAAAATAATCTTTAGTCTATATGTTTTATAAACTTTAATTAAGTACTATGGCACCGAACGTTTATTCACTCACTTTAGTTGAGAATACAATCAACTTAATCAATGAGTTTTCCAAAAATTTAGAAGCCCAGTCAACATCCTTAACGATCGTTGATTTAAAAATTAAAAATTTAGAAAAAGCTTGGATAAAATATAATGGTATTGTAGAAGCATTACTTCCAACCCTAAAAGATGAGGAAGCTTCGGCTATAGTCAATAAGTCTATGGAGGTTGAAAGTATGTACGACGACACCCTAATTTATTTGTTGAATTATAAACAAACGTTTGAGGATGATAGACCCATTGTCGATGACTCAAAAAGTATAGATTCAATAAGAAACTTAAATTTAAGTCCAATGCAACTAACTGTTTTTGATGGAGAATATATTAATTGGCAAAGTTTTATGGAATTGTTTACAAATTTAATTCGTAATAATAGCAAACTATCAAACATTAAAAAAATGCACTATTTAAAGTTAAATTAATGGAGGTACGGCCATTATTATACATAAAAGTATAAGATATAAAAGATTACATATAACTAAACCAGTAAATAATATGGAACTCACTGCAATTAGTACAAAATTAAATAATATTGAAATATGTATTACATCAAGATACGTTCCTCCAGGACACAAAATTGACAGTTTAAAATGGAAACAAATATACAGACAAATTAAATTACCAGTGATACTAACAGGAGATTTTAATTCACTTCATCCATCATGGAATATAAACAACTTAATAAATTACGAAGGACAAGAATTGAATAAATTTATTGATGAAGAACTTCTTCATATAGCTAACAATGATTGTCCTACAAGAGTCCACCATCCTTATAGAAGAGATAGTATCTTGGATTTAACCCTTATTACTCCTAGCACATGTTAATAGACTGGAAGGTATTAAATGACAGCATGGGGAGTGGTCATTATCCCATACTTTTTAATTTAACAAAATTCAAATAATGTTGACATAGGTAGAACAAGGAATTATATCACTAGAAGAAATTTCAAAAAAGCTGACTGGAATGAATATCAAAATATTATATCCAATAAACTTGATAATGGTTCAAATTTATATATCAGCTATGAGCATTTAATTAATACCATGAATGAGTCAGCGGAGGAAAGTATTCCATGCACTAAAATTTATAATAAGGACCCAAAACATGAAAAACCCCTATGGTGGGACAGCAATTGTAATAAAATGGTTGCTAAAAGAAGATTAGCTTTAACTAAATTTAATAGAAATTCTAATATGGAAAATTATCTAAATTTTAAAAAGGAACAAGCAAACACACAAAAGTATTTTAGGATAAGAAGGAAGGAGGAATACAAGAAATTTTGTGAAAATATTAAGCCAAACACTCCAGCTAAATTAATTTGGGGAGTAGTGCATAAATTATCAAGACCGAATATAAATCAAAACACCAGAAGTATGAATAATGATTGGATTGAAGAGTTTGCTAGAAAATATTGTGGTAAAATTTTAAAGTAGTAGAATTTTTAGATAAATCTATAGAGTTAGAAGAATTAAATTACAGTTTAAATCATAACAAGAAAACAAGTACTGGTATTGACAGAATCTCATATGAAATGATCCAAAATTTACCTAAAAGCGCCAAAATTGTCCTAATTAACAATTTTAATAATATATTCAATACCAGAATAATTCCTAGTGATTGGAAAAATCATATTATTGTCCCTATTTTAAAATCTGGAAAGAATCCTGAAGTAGCATCATCATATCGACCAATTACTTTAATATCATGCGTAGCCAAAACAATGGAAAATATTTTGAAAAACAGATTAGAATGGTATTTAGAACACAACAATAAATTACCAGATTCGCAATTTGGATTTAGAAAAAATCGAAGTGTGCATGACAGATTAAATATATTCAATCTGGACATTCAAAAAACGTACAGCTCTAATAAGTACATGCTAGATGTGTTCTTAGATATTAAGGGAGCTTATGATGCAGTTACATATCCTAACCTACAACTGAAATTAAGAGAAATTGGAATAACCAGTAAAATTACAAATTGGTTAATGTCATATTTTGAATTTAGATCCATTTATGTAAGAAATGAAAAAAATTTAATAGGACCATTTACCTGCAATAAAGGCCTACCTCAAGGATCTATTCTTAGTCCACTTTTATACACAATATATTCTAAAGACATTTCTAAATTAAAAGACGATCACACATTTATTTTACAATTTGCAGATGATATTGTTATATATAGTATTGGCCCATCCATAGAATGTTTAAGGAAGAGAATTAACAAGAAATTATGCAAATTAAGAGATATATTAGACAAAATTGAATTAGAAATCTCAGTAGAAAAATCTCAAGCTGTCATTTTTACTAGACACAAAATTATATCAAGTCCGAGGATAATATATAATAACAAAAATATTATTATATCAAATAGAGCAAAATTTTTAGGTATTTGGTTTGATTGTAAATCTTCTTGGAGCTTCGAAATTGATAAAATTATACCTAAATGCAACAGAGGAATAAATGTTTTAAGAAGTCTAGCAGGAGGTAAATGGGGAGCTCATCCTATTTCTTTACTACAAATTTATCAAGCAATTATAAGTTCACATTTAGACTATTCAAGTATATTAATTAGTACAGCTTCCAAATCAAGATTATTAAAATTGGATAGAATACAATACAGAAGCTTAAGAATCGCTTTAGGTTGCATGACTTCAACTCCAACTCATATACTTCAAGCTGAATCTAATATAGCTCCATTACAATTTAGAAACCAACTGCTTAGTGATAAATTTTATGTTAAATGTGAACCTTTATCGAAATTCCTAATTATTGATAAAATTAAGTTATTATCTACATATATTCAAAACTCTTTTTATTAGAACAAAAAGAATAAACCTATTTTAATAAATAGTTACATGAAATTAAATATACAAAGAAATTCGAAATCGCCTATATACTCTATTCCTTTTGAATCATTAATTAAACCTATGGATATATATATTAACACAAAATTATTGTCAAAATCTTTTAATAATGCGATAAATAATGAAATTTTTTTAAATATAATGCATCAATTTAATATAAATTTTACAAAAATAATATATACAGATGCATCCATTGATTTTGAAAGAAATGAAGCAGGATTTGCTATATATGAACAGATAAATTTAAGATATTATAAATATAAATTAAATAACAAAGTTTGCTCTTACACTGGAGAAAAATTAGCATTATTAAAAGCATTGGAAATTAATGAAAATATCAACAACAATTAAATTATAATAATAACGGATTCTTTAAGTGTTTTAAAAAATTTAAATTCAAATGATAACAAATCAAATAATAATATTTTAACATGCAAAATTAAGGAGATGTATTTCAATATAATAAATAGGAATAATACCATAAAATTTATGTGGATACCAGGACATTGTGGAATAAGAGGAAACGAAATTGCGGATAAATTGGCAAAGGAATCAATAAATTTGGAAATTGAGATGAGAGTGAAATTACCTTCATATGAAATTTTTAATATAATCAAAAAATTTAACTTCAATTTAAGAAACACAGATTTCATTAACAAAAGTCAGTTAAAAGGAAGAGATTATTATATGTTGCATCCAAATTTAAGTAAGAAGAGATGGTTTAGAAATGAGTCCCGCAAAATTATATCAACTATAATCAGAATCAAAAGTAATCATTGCAAAACTCCAGCTCATCTGTACAAAATTAATATTAAATCTGACGATAGATGTCAATGTGGTGAAGAAGGAACTTTGGATCATATTATATTTGAATGCATAAATTATAGTTTAGAAAGATCAAAATTGAATAGTGGTATATTAGATGTGATTAAAACTTTTCCTGTTAATACTAAATTTTTGTTAAGTGATTTAAAATTAATTAGTGAATTATTGAAATATTTAGAAATGTGTAAAATTGAATTATAAATTATAAAATATGTTAAAAAATTATTTGATGGTGGCTATGACGAAAGAAAGTCAAGGCAAAGAAGAAAATAAATATAAAACAAAAAATAAAGTTAAATTTGACGGGAGAACCACTCAAACTCATAAAGAATTATCCATTAACAAACGATAATTATGAAATTGTTTGGAACATCCTTTGTAAACGCTATGACAATAAAGTAGCACTTATTAAAACCTGCTTAGACAATTTAATAAACTACAATGTTATACGTTTAGAGTCAGAAACAAATATCAAAAAATTTCTTGACGAAATTAATGAATCAGTTAGAGCCTTAACCGAGTTAGGAATTTACTCTAACCATTCAGATTTTAATTTTATACATATTTTAAAAATCAAATTAGATTTTAACTCACTTAAGGAATGGGAAAACAGAAATGTTTCTGAATTACCAACCTTAAATGAATTTACAGACTTTCTTGAAAAACGTTGGCGCACGCTAGAAAGAAGAAAGCATGTTAGAGTCAAGACACATTCAAATCAATCTAATTCTAGTAGTAAGTCAGTTTCAAGTAGGCAATTTTCTAATAAGGTCGAAACGAAAATTAAAAATTTATTTTGTAACCATTGTAAAAAAAATGGTCATATTGAAAAGTATTGTTTTATTAAGAAGGAAAATGTAGATGCGGTTAACCCCGTTGCGCAGGTTAATACTTGTAGAGAGGCTACAGTTTTATCAGAACCTTCTAATTGTTGTAAAAGATCAAGACAGCTCAAATCTGATTGTTCGCAAGCATCTTTTACTAACAAAACAAAACAGAATTCAGATAATGAATTATGTTCTTTTTATGATTTTAATGAAATTGATATGAATAGTTTACAAGATCCTAATGATATTCTAAGTTTTAATAGTTTAAATAAAAATATTAAGGTTAAGCAAACAGCTGACACTATCCAACTCAAAATAGTCGCAGCCAAAGCTAAAACTGTATCATTTTTATTGGATACAGGTTCTCAAATTTCCTTAATTAAACAGAATATTTTAAGTAGTAATATCAGAATTAACAATACATCTAAAATTCTATTAAAGGGTATTTCTGAAGGCACACCTTATACTTTAGGTTCACTTAAAACCTCTATAATTTTAGATAGTTATAGGTCGAAACAAACTTTACAGGTTGTGTCAGAGGACTTTCCTATTGAACACGATGGAATTATAGGTTTAGATATTCTACGAAAATTAAAAGCAGTAATTAATCTGGAAAAGAACAGCGTACATTTCTCAGAACGTGGCAAAATATTTGAGCTCCCACTAAATAACATAAACAGTATCATTTTACCAGCACGTACAAGGAAAGTAATTCCTATGTCAGGGTCTACAGTAGGAGTTTGTGTAGCTAGAGAATTGTTACCTGAAGTCTTCTTAGCCAATGCATTAATTAACCCCGTTAGGAATATTTTTTATATATCAATAGTAAATTCTTCAATGGAAAATATAATACTTAGTAATTTGAAACCGAATATCATTCCAATAGATCAATTTAATATTTATCATTTTTCAAAATCAAATCCTAACAACCGTAAGGAACTTTTACTAAACAATTTAGATCTTTCACATGTCAATTCAGAATTTATATAGCAGAATTAATAGAAATCTGTAACGACTTTAACGACATATTTTTTTTACCGGGAGACAAGTTATCTTGTACGAGTGCATTAAGTCATAAAATAAAAATTAACTCATCCAAGCCTGTTAACGTTAAACCGTATAGATTACCTTACGCACAAAAAGAAATTGTTGAGAAGCACATTCAAGAACTATTGGTTAACAATATCATTGAAGAAAGCGACTCACCCTATAACGCACCTTTATTAGTAGTACCCAAGAAAGCAGATGCGTCGGGAAACAAACAGTTTCGCGTTGTTGTTGATTTTCGTAAACTTAATGAGCAGACGACGAGTGATGCTTATCCTTTGCCTCTTATACATGATATACTAGACCAGCTTAGTGGTGCAAAATTTTTTTCCACACTTGATTTGGCAAGTGGTTTTTACCAGGTCCCAATGCTTCCCGAGGACAAAGAAAAAACAGCATTTAGTGCAAATTTTAAACATTATCAATTTATAAGAATGCCATTCGGACTTAAAGGAGCCCCTCCTATGTTTCAGAGACTGGGTTGCAAGGAATGGAATGTTTGATTTATTTAGACGACGTAGTCATTTTTGGTAAAAATATTTCCGAGCATAACCAGAGATTAAAAAATGTATTTACCAAATTAAGAGAACATAATTTAAAACTTCAACCGTCCAAATGTAATTTTCTTCATAAAGATTTAATTTATTTAGATCATGTTATCAATGAGACGGGTATTCTACCAGATGCTTCTAAGGTAGAAGTGATAAAGAATTTCCCTATTCCAAACAGTCCTAAACAGATAAAAACATTTTTAGGTATGTCAGGCTATTACCGTAGACATATACCTCATTACGCAGAGATAGCAAAACCACTATATAATGCAGCGAATAGTAATGGTAAGGTGTTAGAATGGTCAAACCAGTGCGACGAATCATTTCAAACCCTAAAAAACAAACTAAGTGCATCACTTATTATACAATACCCGGACTTTAGCAAAAAAATTGTTGTAACCACGGACGCAAGTAAATATGCTTTAGGTGCAGTTCTTTCACAAGGTACTATTAAAGAAAGCCACCCGATAGCATATGCTTCAAGAACCCTAAACAAAGCACAACAAAATTATTCAACTACGGAACGTGAGTTATTGGCAGTGGTATGGGCAGTAGCACATTTTAGACCCTATCTCTATGGAAAGTTTTTTAGTATTGTAACAGACCATCAGGCATTAACTTGGTTAATGAGTATTAGAGACCCGAGTTCTAGACTTATGGGTTGGCGGATAAAACTGGAAGAATATAATTACGAAGTAATATATAGGCCAGGTAGTTCAATCCCACACGTAGATGCTCTAAGTCGCGTATATTCAGTCCAGGCTGATACTTTGGATGTTACATATGAAGATTATTTAAAAATAATCGAAAATAAAATTATTATAAATAGTAAAGTAGTCGAACATGATAAAGGGTTATATGACGCACCAACGTCATATTCACTAGTAGACTTTGTATCAAAAGATTTTAAAAATTCAATTGGAAATTGTCCTGAATTAATAAATAAATTTAGTAATATTAATGAGTTTCTAATACAAAAGAAGGATGTATCAGAAATTGCATATATCAAAATTAATACTAGATTTATTATTTGTTTAATAATTAAGGAATTTCATTTTAATTTATCAAACTATAAAGAAATATTTTTGGCATTAGTAAATTTAAAAAATTTTTGTACCTTACATAAAATTACTAATATCGCCATGAAAAGGTTTGAATCTGAACTAACTAAATTAGATTTTGCTCAGATACGAACTATGCTCAGATATATTTTTGACAAAACAAATATATCAGTACATATTTATAATGACACTATACTTAAAATCAGTGACCCCGAATTATTAAATAATATAATTTCGGAATTTCATATTAATCCTACAGCAGGACATTTAGGAGTCTCTAAGACAATTAGACGACTAAAATTACACTTTAATTTTTCAGGTATGGTTAGAAAAGTCAAAAAATTTATTAGACACTGTGAATTATGTCAAAAAAACAAAGTATGTAAATTAAATAAATGTCCATTAACAATTACATCGACATCGAAACACAGTTTCGAAAGACTGGCCTTAGACATAGTATATCTTCCAAAGAAAGACGACGACGACAAATATAAATACTTATTAACAATACAAGACGACCTTACAAAATTTACAGAAGCCATTCCTATAATAAACCAGGAGGCAAATACTGTTGCAAAAGCACTAGTAACTAATGTCATTTGTAAATACGGAGTTCCTGACATGATCCTAACAGATCAAGGAACAAATTTTATGTCAAAAGTCTTTAAAGATATATGCAAGTTGTTAAAAATTAAACAGTTAAAAACAACGGCGTTTAGACCAGCAACCAACGGTGCCTTAGAAAGAGTTCATAGAACGCTTGCTGAATATCTAAGGAATTTTTGTAATAAGCATGATGATTGGGTAAATTGGGTTCCCTATGCAATGTTCGTGTATAACACAACTCCGCATACCGCGACCGGTTTTACCCCTTTCGAACTAATTTATGGGCATAAGGCAAGTCTGCCTTCAATATTTTATAAAGAACCTACCGAAATAAATACTTATAATAATTTTATAGTAGAACTCAAACACAGGCTACAAGTAGCAAGAGAACTCGCTATAAATAACCTAATTAAGAATAAAGAAAAAACAAAATTGCATTTTGATAAAAAGGTCAACTCTCTTTTCACACCTGAAATAAACGGATTAGTATTGTTAAGAAATGAACAATTACCAAGCAAAGGTCAGACAAAAAAACTTTTACCATTATACATAGGGCCATATAAAATTACTAAAATCATATCCCCTGTTAATACAGAAATACTCATTGGTAAAAAACATACGATAGTTCATAATAATAGGTTGAAGAGATTTTGTACCAATAAACCAAACCTTGACGTGTAGGATGGATTTTGTCAGGGATGATTGTTTTGTGAAGCAGTGTCAACTCTATACGATGGGATTAGAAACGTTATCGTTTGCTTCTCTTTTTGTTTTTTTCTAGAATTGTAACTCGTATATTTTGTTTTTATACGTGTCCCTTTTTTTTTGGAAGGGGGTGTTATCTCATTTTTCCTTTTTCTTTTCCTTAGAGCAGAAACGCATATGTTTTGTTTTATATGCGTTCCTTTTCTTTGGTTGAGGAGTGTTGTAAGTACGTGCAATGACGTACTTACCTTTTATTTTTGTTAATTATCACATAAGAATTATATTATGTTAATTTTAGTTTTAATATTAAGATTGTAACAAATGATTATTTAAATTAAGCGCTTGTTAATATTGACGCTGGTCTGTGGACGTTTTATATTGTTTCAAACCTAGGTAACACTGAGCACAGTGTTATACGATGAGAGATTGTAAATAAATCGGTAATATACCGAGCTGGACTCGAGTCAGGGAGTCAGTCTTCGTTTTAATTTCAAGAGTTAAACAACTATAATTGTAAACATCGAGTTATTGCTGTAAGCACGTTTTCACTATTAATCAAATTTGTTACACAAGAATTATCATTTCGTTATATAATTAGCATCTTCATTACTTGAATAAAATACGATTGTAATTTAGTATTTAAATAATAAGATACAACTAATAAATAACCTATTTTTAATCAAAGTGTTTAATTAATAGTATTTTAAAAGATACCAGTTGTTCCAACGAGGTACGTTGTAACCAAAAATACTTTAGACCGCTCAAGTATTCTCAATTATAACAAATACTTCGTTTAAACAAGTAATCAATTATTAAAATAAAGAGCTAATTCTTATCCTGGAAAACATTCCGTAATTCAACGAGCTGGAGACGCCCCAGAAGAAGAATCTACAACAGAAGCTAACAACACAACGTGGTGCATAGCCAAGCTGAGTAATCTCCTACTAGAACGTTAATCCAAACTAGCATTACAACACTATATTAAAGAGATAGTACTAAAGAGTACATATAAAACAGGTCTGTTCAGTCCCTGGTATGACTGTATAAAAGGCGTCTACAGGATAATGTATTTTAAGAGGATCTGTGTGTGTCTGGAACAAAATATATTAAATATCCTAGAAAACTGGATCTGTGTGATCTATTTATAAAACAATTTATACAAATTGTTAAAAATTAAGAGTCCTGGAGTACGACAAAAAACTGCTTCAGAGACGAGCAATAAAATCATCCCTCACTAATAAACATATATTTTATGTTTTTAATATAATAAATAAGATGGTACAATTTCAATACAAATTGAAAACGAATATATATCTATGGTAAATTAAGTGTAATTGGAAACCTGATATATACTGGTTACAAAGTGTTGTGATGATTTTCGGAATAAAATTGCTCGTTTCGGGGAAAATATATAATGATGTTTGTTCGCCAAAAAATGTTATTAATGGCACAAACTTTATATTTTCTGACAGAATAACAAAATACCATCGTGTTGTTCTTAATGGTTGTTGTGTGTGGGACAGTGTTTAAATTTATTTTAAGAACGCCCAAAATAAATTTTGCCACTGTACCGTAACCAAACTGAAGAGTCGTCCCCTTCTCTTTAGCCCACATTACAACAAATAAAAGTCCTTGAATAAAGTATACTACGAAAATATGGTTGATCTCGGAGAAGGAATTTGGTGTAGAGATTTTGTCCCACCCGACACTGGAAAAGTACGTTTAAGTTACGGAACAAGTACAGAAACGCGTTATTCACTGTCCTAATATACGTGGCTTTGTTAACTATTCAAAGAGAACCTGTATTTACTTTTCTATCAAGGCAACGGTATTTCCCTATATTATTTAGTAATTATTTGTGGTCTTATTTATATTACGCTCGTGAAATAAATAGCTTATAATGAAAAATAATTAACATGTGGAACATAAATAAATAAACCCCACCATACCAAACAGCATTGCCACGGGCTTACGTCTAAGACTAAACGCTCCTATGTGGCGCCCTATAAACCAAAAAAACTTGCATCAACTCTCTTGTTTCCGAGCAAGAATATTAAAATTTAAAACACGATTTTATCACATACCGTAAGTCGATTTCAATCTAACGACGGGTATAGAGATTGTTTGAAACTTTACCGGATATATTATATATTTTAAGGATCTGTGTGTGTCTGGAACATAAATATATGAAATATATCTAGAAATATAAATAATTTTGTGAATCTGTGTGTGTCTGGAGAGGCAAAATATTTATATGAATATATTGTAAATATATATTTAAAAATATAATGTTTAATATATTTAAGGATCTGTGTGTGTCTGGAATACAAATATATATGGCAATATTTTATAAATATATATTTCGGATCTGTGTGTGTGTCTGGGAAATAACAATATATAAAAATTAAATTAAATAAAATAATGTTTAATATATTTAAGGATCTGTGTGTGTCTGGAATATAAATATATAGACAATATTTTATTAAAAATATTATATATAAGATATTAGTTATATTGAGGATCTGTGTGTGTCTGGAACTATATATAACGTATTTTATAAATAGAAATTATGTGTAGTCCTTTGGAGTGACGTCCAATTGACATAACAAATACACAATTATATAAAAAGCTCAATAGCGCTCTGGTTGATCCTGCCAGTAGTCATATGATTGTCTCAAAGATTATGCCATGCATGTCTCAGTGCAAGCCACATTAAGGTGAAACCGCGAATGGCTCATTACATCAGTTATGGTTCCTTAGATCGTACCCACACTTACTTGGATAACTGTGGTAATTCTAGAGCTAATACATGCAAATAGAGTTCCAACCAGAGATGGAAGGAATGCTTTTATTAGATCAAAACCAATCGGTAGCGGGCTTGCCTTGTATACCGTTTGATTTGGTGACTCTGAATAACTTTGGGCTGATCGTACGGTCTCGTACAGACGACGCATCTTTCAAATGTCTGCCTTATCAACTGTCGATGGTAGTTTCTGCGACTACCATGGTCGTTACGGGTAACGGGGAATCAGGGTTCGATTCCGGAGAGGGAGCCTGAGAAACGGCTACCACATTCAAGGAAGGCAGCAGGCGCGCAAATTACCCACTCTCGGCACGAGGAGGTAGTGACGAAAAATAACGATACGGGACTCATCCGAGGCCCCGTAATCGGAATGAGTACACTTTAAATCCTTTAACAAGGATCAATTGGAGGGCAAGTCTGGTGCCAGCAGCCGCGGTAATTCCAGCTCCAATAGCGTATATTAAAGTTGTTGCGGTTAAAAAGCTCGCAGTTGAATTTGTGTCCCATACTGTCGGTTCACCGCTCGCGGTGTTTAACTGGCATGATATGGGACGTCCTATCGGTGGGTTCGCCCGTAAAAAGGCAACCCAACTCAAAATCTCATCACGGTGCTCTTAAACGAGTGTCGAGGCGGGCCGATACGTTTACTTTGAACAAATTAGAGTGCTTAAAGCAGGCTAAATTTTGCCTAAACTGGACACTGGAAGGATTGACAGATTGAGAGCTCTTTCTTGATTCAGTGGGTGGTGGTGCATGGCCGTTCTTAGTTGGTGGAGCGATTTGTCTGGTTAATTCCGATAACGAACGAGACTCTAGCCTGCTAAATAGGCGTATTTTCAGTATCTCAAAGGCTCGGCTTCTTGACTTCGGTCTTGATGGTCTGAGTTTTTACTACTGGCGTACAAACAATTCTTCTTAGAGGGACAGGCGACATTTAGTCGCACGAGATTGAGCAATAACAGGTCTGTGATGCCCTTAGATGTTCTGGGCCGCACGCGCGCTACACTGAAGGAATCAGCGTGTCCTCCCTGTCCGAAAGGAACGGGTAACCCGTTGAACCTCCTTCGTGCTAGGGATTGGGGCTTGCAATTGTTCCCCATGAACGAGGAATTCCCAGTAAGCGCGAGTCATAAGCTCGCGTTGATTACGTCCCTGCCCTTTGTACACACCGCCCGTCGCTACTACCGATTGAATGATTTAGTGAGGTCTTCGGACCGGTACGCGGCAATGTTTCGGCATTGCTGATGTTGCTGGGAAGATGACCAAACTTGATTATTTAGAGGAAGTAAAAGTCGTTACAAGGTTTCCGTAGGTGAACCTGCGGAAGGATCATTAAAGTATAGTAAATATATAATATTTACAAAAAAACACTTTAATATTTTGAACGCAAATTTTCTACTATAAAGATGGGAAAAGTTTATATCAAATTGATAATCTAGTACCGGAATAGTAGAAATAAAATATTTAATAACGTTAAGTTTCATCTGGATTGGAACTAAGTAAAAATATATTAGTTGTGAAACTGTTGTTAAATTGTGCTCGGAGAATTTAAGCCTGAACGACTCTAGGGCTCAGAATCTCCAGTACGTGTAGTTAAATGCCTCGAAATAAAATGGCAGTTTTTCAATGAAACTGCCATTTGACAGTTGAAACTGTCGTGAGATTGTGGGAGAATCTCCAGTACTAGTAGTCCTTCTATGCCTCAATAAAAAAACTCTAGCAAAAATACATAGTACAAATCTTGCATCCTAATAAAAATCCTATACTCAGCCTATGCCTATACTCAGCCGTTGGGGTAAGAGAAGTATTTATAACTTTGTGTTATAATTATTATAAAGCCTCAATGAGCAGGAGGGTCGCGGTGGTGTGCGCAGAAGGGTCTGGTCGTGAGACTGCCTGGAGCCACCATCCGTGCAGATCTTGGTGGGAGTAGCAAATACTCCAGCGAGGCCCTGGAGGACTGACGTGGAGAAAGGTTTCGTGTGAACCGCTGTTGCACACGAGTCAGTCGATCCTAAGCCCTAGGAGAAATCCGAATGTTGATGTAGTGTTTTTACAAAAAAATTTTTTATTAAATTTATTTGTATTTGTGTTTTGTGTTCCTTTTAGTATTTTATTATATATTTTGTTTGCGTAAAAATATAGCAACAAATATATAAGTCGCGTAGAATATAGCAAAATACTGTGAGCGTAAAAATATAGCGGGGAATATCCTAATATCCTAAGTATTTTATTATATATTGTGTTTTCGCGTAAAAATATAGCAAACACTAATATATAAGTTGCGTAAAATATAGCAAAATACTGTGAGCGTAAAAATATAGCGGGAATAATCCTAATAAGTATTTTATTATATATATATTGTGTTTTGCGTAAAAATATAGCAAACACACAAATATATAAGTTGCGTAAAATATAGCAAAATACTTTGCGTAAAAATATAGCGGGAATATCTTAAAAAAAGTATTTTATTATATATTGTATTTTGCGTAAAAATATAGCAAACACAAATATATAAGTTGCGTAAAAATATAGCAAAATACTCTGTGTGCGTAAAAATATAGCTGGGAGCGCACTATACAAAAAAAAAATATATTTGCTTGCGTAAAAATATAGCGGCATATATATTATTATAAAAAAGTATTACACTCGTTGGGCGAAAAGGAATCCGGTTCCTATTCCGGAACCCGGCAGCGGAACCGTTAAAAAGTCAGGCCCTCGAAAGAGAGTTCGTCGGGGTAACCCAAATAGACCTGGAGACGCCGTCGGGAGATCCAGAAAGAGTTTTCTTTTCTGTATGAGCATTCGAGTTCCCTGGAATCCTTTAGCAGGGAGATAGGGTTTGGAATGCGAAGAGCACCGCAGTTTGCGGCGGTGTCTGGATCTTCCCCTCGGACCTTGAAAATCCAGGAGAGGGCCACGTGGAGGTGTCGCGCCGGTTCGTACCCATATCCGCAGCAGGTCTCCAAGGTGAAGAGCCTCTAGTCGATAGAATAATGTAGGTAAGGGAAGTCGGCAAATTGGATCCGTAACTTCGGAATAAGGATTGGCTCTGAGGATCGGGGTGTGTTGGGCTTGGTCGGGACATGGGTTGTGGCTTACATCCTGTGCGAGGAGGACGACTCTTGTGGTCGCGATCTGAGTTCGGTCCCGTGCCTTGGCCTCCCATGGATCTTCCTTGCTGCGAGTCTTTTGATACTGATACTACACGATTGATCTCTTCAGCCACCATTTAACGATCAACTAAGAACTGGCACGGACTAGGGGAATCCGACTGTCTAATTAAAACAAAGCTGTTGGAATTATGTGTTTTTAACTGGAATCAAAACACTTACGTCATATTCAAAGTTTACTCTGAGTATCTCTCTAGGCTTTAGATAAATAAATACAATCAGTATTTTAAGTAATTGATATTTTAAGTTATGTTTACTTTATTGTCATAACTCATAAGGGCAATGTGTGTGAAGAGTCCAATTAACAGATATAATGAGTCTGAAAGAGAGGTCATTAAGTAACAGAGGATTATTCATAAGCGTGATGTAACTTAGGAGTACATGCGATTTAAGTTAGACGAAATATAGAACTCAAGCAGAACAGATATTTCCTTTAAATGCGCTTAAAGAAATAAAGACATCAAGTATTAATAATTCAGTGTTTAATTATTTAACATAATCCAACCCATATTTCCAATAGGTTATGGGCCCAGTACACGCGTAGTGGAAAAACTGAAATTTCAATTTGATGTTTTTATAATTAAATATTTGCAAGTTATACTAGTGAAGTGCAAAATTAAATTTTATATATGTAAGTGTTTAATTTTGATAAGTGGTGAATAATGCTAAGTGCGAAAATGTGCTATATCGCAAGTTTTAATTCGTTAAAAGTTACTGACGTTAAAATTACAAAGTGATACACCACTAACAAACACTTTATAGTTTTTACTTATAACGCAATAACACTAACATTTGTCAAAATAGACTAGTAAATCATATAGTGAAACTAATGTGCTTCAAGTAGAAACGAAATAGTTTTCGAAGAGACAATAATTTAAAAAAAAAAAATAATTAATTATTAACGAAAAATCGTTTTAAATGAACCATGCATAATTTAAACAAAAATATGAAGTTTAAACAAGGGAAGAAATCATTAGTAGGATATTACTGGTGTAGTAGAAGAAGTCACATAAAGAAGCCTGCATGCATCTATTACAAGAAAGAGCAGGAACGAAAAGATGAGAGCCAGGACTTCAGATGACGTTTCAGGTTTTGCATTTATGCAAGAAGACTTATCCAAGAATTCTAAGATTCTGAGAAAACCTCCGTTGAGACTCCAGAAGATATCCGTTGCAAAGAATAGTACATTCACATATGCGACACAGCAAGAAACACTGGATGGCGTCAGTGATACAGGGCTGGAGGATGTTCTGCATTCGCCTGGTGTCCCCTACAACTTGCTGTTGATAACACAACTACAAAACGCAGGGATGACAATCAGCTTCTATGATAAGGAAGTAAGGTCTTAAAAAGTGGTAAGACTGTAATGGCTGGTAAGTCAATAAACAATTTAACTGCAATTAAATTTACATTAGGTAACAAAACCTTTTTAAATAAGTAAATAGTATTGTAGAGAATATTTATGAAATATGGTATAAGCGATTGAGTCAAATTAGTAGAAATAAATTTTTAGAGTTTAAAAATAAACAAATGATTCAGAACTAACTGATCAAGTTTCAGCAAATGACGATTTGGGTGAGCTTCTATCAAAGGTAAACAAATGCGGTTACGATTCAATAAATATAAAGATAACAATTTTATATCTAGACGATTATTTATAATACATTGCGACGTATGTGGTCCGTTCACTCCTTCAGCAATTCAGAAGAAAGATTATTTTGCTTGATTTGTAAATGAATAAACTCAAAATTGTGATACACATTTAATTGTTTTGAAATAAGATTTATTTCCTGTATTTAAAGATTTCGTTGAAAAAAAAACTAGTTTGAATTTAAACATATATATTAAATATAAGATAAACATACATGAAATATATGTGATATATATTTGTTAATTTAGGAAATGAAATGTGAGATTAATATAAGCAGATTGTAACTCAAGAAGGAATATACAATTAATCAATATGAATCTTCGGGTTCGACCCCCGGACCAGATATACATTTTCTGAGTTTGAAAATTATCAACTTATATTGATTATGTACATGCGTAATCGTACACTTAATAGGTAAAGTGGTGTAGACCACATATATGAGACTACGACACCACAACTACTACCAAGATTGAATGAAGTCGATGGTAATAGGTACTGCATCGGAAATAGGGCGACGTTAAATAAATTAATACAAATATATAGTAAAACACAATTAAGTAAAATGAAAAGTTACTGTGCTAAGACAGAAATAAGTTATTACCAAACTATAGCACGTATTTCACAATTAAACGATAATACAGTATTAACTGCTACGTATTTAATTTATATTATTTAATAAATAAAATACCGAATAGAGCGGTAAACAAAATAATCGTAAAAAGTCACAAGTAAAATATTTAAATGTTCTTGGTTCAACATTTTATTTTCATAACAAAACTAGTAAATATAAATTTAAAGAATAAGGTTTAGTAGGGTTATGACTCAAATGATTATCGTGAGTGGGATGTAGAAAAAGAAAAATACGTTGAAGTAACAGACGTAATATTAGACGAATCTAATTTCTTGAAATTCAGACCCAACAGAGTTAAAGAGGTTGATAGAGAAAAACCTCAGAGTAAAATTGATGTAACTGACCTTAGGTCAAAATCAATAGTGTTCTAAAAATCTGATAATGATAAATCAGATACACTGAATTGTGAAAATTCAGATAAATGGAAAAATTGATGTTATTGACTTTTAGGTCAAAAAATCAATAATGGTATTAAATCTGATATGATAAATCAGATACACTGAATTTTGATAATTCAGGTAAATGAAAAATTGATGTTATTGAACATAAAGGTCGAAAATCAATAGAGTTGAAAATAATCTGATAATAATCAGAGACACTGATTTTCGAAAATTCAGATAAATTTAAAGGAACTGATGTTACTGACATAAAGTCAAAATCGGTAGACGGGTTGGCAAAGTCTGATGAATAGAAATTAGATAAATTAAGTATTGATACTTGATAGTTAAAAGATGATATAGTAAACATAAGGGAATTTTTAATTTCAAAATAAAAAGATAATTTTTCTAAGCAGCGAAGGAGTGAGCAAATTAAAAGGAATCCACATATTTATAATACCGACGATAAAATAACAAACGATTATTTACTGTGTGCAAAATAGGTTATCTGTAAAATTCCCATGTCATATTAAGAGATTAAAAATAGAGATGATATGGATAAATGGGAAAATGCAATAGGAGATGAAATAAATTAACTTCTAGTCAATTTGGTACCGAAGCCACAGAATAAAATTTCGTAGATTGTAAATGCGAATTTATAATTAAAAATGATGGGTATGGTATACCAGTAAGATATAAAGGACGATTCGTAGCAAAAGGGTTAAGTAGAATATATAAAATCGATTAAAATGAGACTTTTGTAACAGTCGTGAGAATTTCTAGTTTTAGATTTATTTTAACTTTTGCAAATTAATCTAATATGATGATACATCATATGTCTATTAAAATAGCATTTTAATCGGGAAATGAAATGAGCAATTTTTATAATAGTTCCCGAGGAAATAAGCTATAAAGAAAATTAAGTTTAAATACTTAATAGAGCTTTGTTTGGTTTAAAATAGGCAGCACGGTGCTGGTTTGAAGAAATTGAGAATGCCCTCAAATAAAAGGGGTTGAAAATTATCGTATAGATAGATGCATTAATATCTTTAAAAATAAAATAGAAATATTTGGAAAAATATTTATTACTTAATAATTGCTACAGCTAATTTTAAAGCGAGTTTGAAAAATTATTTAATACATAGATTTAACATCGTTGATTTAAAAGAAATTAAATTTTTCTTGCGGATTAGAGTTAGACCGGAAAATAATAAAATAATACAATTTTTAACAAAATTTAATACGCATGATGGTAAGCCGGTGACTACACCGCTTGAGAGTAAATTAGATAACGAGGCTCTAAATTCAGATAAAGAGTATAGCGCGTCTTGCCGAAGTGTCATTGGTTGTTTAATGTATGTTATGGTATGTACAAGATCAGACTTAGTACAGTTGAAAATATCTTGAGTAGATATACAAATAAAAATAACATTGAGTTGTGGAAATGTCTAAAAATGAGTAAAAGACTCATAGGACATTAAATTAACATACAATAAAACAAAATACTATGACATTTTGACGGGAGACATTGATTGCGATTGAGAAGGAAATGATATTTTAAATCATAAAAGTACAACAGGTTATTTGTTTAATATATTTCAGCTTTGTACAAACCATATGCTGGAATACAAAGAAACAAGCTTCAGTTGCAGCTTCTTCAACAGAGGCTGAGTTTAAAGTTAGGCGCTCAGGAAGCGTTGTTTTTAAAATCGTTAGATAATAGTATAATGAAAAATATATCAAGACAAATAATATTAATTCAAGATAAAAAGAAATAATAACGAATGTATAAACATTCTAAGCATATTAATACGAGTATAAAATTTCATAGCTCTTGAACAGATTAAGAAAACGTAATAAAATTATGTTATATTCCAACAGGTCAACAGCAAGCAGACATATTAACAAAACCTTTACCAGGGCCAAGGTTTCTACAACTAAGAGTCGCACTGGGTCTGGAATAAACAACTAACAATATTAAATATTCAAGTTAGAATTAAAACAAGAACGATTGTTTTGTATAATAATAACAATAATAATAATTTATCTAAGATTGTATTAAATTTAAAATAATCATAAATTTGGCGAAGTGGGTGGCTTTATTAAGGTTTTCCTGGGTTTCCCTTAATACTTAGAACGAATGTTAAGCCACGTGTAATTCCCCAGAAGGCATGAAAAAGGAATATCTGAGAAATAATAATAATAATATAGATATATTATAATAGGAATTTTTTTATATAAAGTTTTTTTAAATATACTAGTAATAAGTATGATAGTAATTAAAGTAACCTGATTAAACTTTGAGGAGGCGTGTTGGAATTATGTGTTTTTAACTGGAATCAAAACACTTACGTCATATTCAAAGTTTACTCTGAGTATCTCTCTAGGCTTTAGATAAATAAATACAATCAGTATTTTAAGTAATTGATATTTTAAGTTATGTTTACTTTATTGTCATAACTCATAAGGGCAATGTGTGTGAAGAGTCCAATTAACAGATATAATGAGTCTGAAAGAGAGGTCATTAAGTAACAGAGGATTATTCATAAGCGTGATGTAACTTAGGAGTATATGCGATTTAAGTTAAACGAAATATAGAACTCAAGCAGAACAGATATTTCCTTTAAATGCGCTTAAAGAAATAAAGACATCAAGTATTAATAATTCAGTGTTTAATTATTTAACATAATCCAACCCATATTTCCAATAAAAGCATTGCGATGGCCCTAGCGGGTGTTGACGCAATGTGATTTCTGCCCAGTGCTCTGAATGTCAACGTGAAGAAATTCAAGCAAGCGCGGGTAAACGGCGGGAGTAAGTATGACTCTTTAAGTCCTAAGTAGTGTACCGCTCCCGCCGTTTACATGGACTAAATAGGATATGCTAAGTCATATCCTGTTATCGCCTCTAGATGGTAGGTGAGCAAGAAAGGTACCGACGTTGAACTGCCCCGTCCTGAGCATAGGTGGCTGTGTGCCTCAGCACTCTGGGAGCTTTCGAATGGATCTAACGATCCTTCATTGCTCTTAGATAAAAGAGTGTGGTTCAGACATGAAAAAACTGCTCAAATTCAAAGTCCTGCAGTGAGTTAAACTTGTTGGTTAGTTTAGTCTCCCCGACTTTAAACTGCACGAAATGTAGGGTTCGCCCTACATTTATTGAGCTATTACTTCATTAAGTCAACCCGTGGGTGCTTCTGCCGAAGCGGGAAACTGGCTAACAAGATTGAAAGCCTTGTACATAATGATGGATGAGATGATTAGATCGAGATTGTCAGCACTTGTGGAGACAACGACGAACTATTAAGTTTGGAGTGGTGCAGCGTGCAAAGTATACGAGAGTATATGGTAGTGTATGGCTAATAGTGACGAGCCATGTTAATTATGATAACACTAGGATAGGGAGTTGATTGGATTTGCAAGTATGACAATCCTCGGTATAGGTGATGACTTATCGAGATTTCTCTATACTGCATGCTGCGGCATGCTTTATAGGAGGCTGGGGCGGATGGAAGTGATGACCCATCCGTACCTAGCCGAAGTCACGTTAAGGACTTATAATTATTAGAATGGTTCAGTCCAATGGTGAAACTCCGGCGGACATTGATATTAGAGATAGGGTCCTCATGTCTTTCAAAATGTTGTTGCCCTAAATGTTGTTAACACTGGCTGACTCGTAAGAGAGAAGCGGTTGTGTTAGCGGCATTTATAGATTTGGGGATGGGGTCCCATATCTATTATTTTGTTGCTATAGCTCCGAGCACTGGCTGACTCGAAAGAGGGTAGCGATTGTGCGAGGATGCAGGACGTGACGGAGCTCACAGACTTACTAAGTCAGGAACAGGTGAGCGGCGGAGTATAAGGTCACGTTGAGATCTCCGTTAGCCGTGGTGGTGTGACGAGGTCACTTATCAGGGGCGCACGATCACCGCCTAGGTGGGCCACGATTGTTAGGAACTGGGAATCCCTAACAATTAAGAAGTCCTACTATTGACGACAGGCTTGTTTTATGATTCTGGTTTTGGCATGTGATTTTGATTTATGGCTAAGGTATGTGTTGCCTTATTAAATAATAACACAATTATTTCTTTATATATATATTCCTAAATAAAAGTCGGTCGATGCTGTCATCTCGATATGATGTCAAACTACAACAATACAAAATAATAATAGTGGAGACCATGGCCCCGGTCTCCTTCGGACCACCGAGGGGGTTATTGATGACAACTTAAACATTATCAAGATATACGTGTCTGACAAACACGAAAATATGTATTGTCCTATATGTTTGCTAAGGGGTACAAACATGCTATGTGTCGGCCTTCCGGAGGCGAACAAACACCTCACAGTGGAACATCCATCATTTGGTCTACTTTTCATGTGCAACAAAGGCTGTCTGAAGTCATTCAAAACCTACAAGGGGGTTATTCTACACCTGCCCCATTGCAAAGGGCCCGTAGCGGTGCCAGTGGAGTTATATAAATGCGAGGTTTGCATAATGTCATGTAAGACGCAGCGCGGGTTAAGCCAGCATGTAAAACATGCCCACCCGGAGCTTAGGAATACGCAAAGATTAGCAGGCGACTGTCCTGCCCCTGTGCGTACAAGTAGAGCATCAAAATGGTCGGAAGAGGAACTGTACACGTTGACAACAAATATGGAACGCCTGGCGAGCGTGAAAAACATCAACACGGAGTTAGCAAAGCTAATCCCCACTAAATCTGCCAAGCAGATCTCTGATAAAAGGCGCTTAATCAAAGCGAAACAGGTTACGTTAGCTGGGCCTGGTCATTATGATACCATAAACTTACTCAATGTTACAGTCAGAGATGCAGTGAGTTCCACGACTCCTCCAAGAGTGAACCAAAGCAGTGGTCTCGCTCACACGTCAACTCCGACGAGAAGAGTTGATCAGTTGGTTGAACTATTCTCCAACTCAGATACGCATAACATAACATCTGGTGGTGTGTCTTTTGACCACACTGCAGGACGCGTGCACGAATTCGTGCAAGACGAATTGGAATGGGTCGGTACCATTGAGGCCTTGTGGCAAGAATGGGTGCTGCCGGCTAATGCATCTCCAAAATTATTTGCCGTAGACAAGTTGATAAACGATCTGGTTGGTAAGGGTGCCACGAGATTTGATCTCCAGGTGGCGGTTGATATTGTTGCGGAGAAACTATACGAACTTATACTACCGGTTCAAGCTGATCCAGCTAGGTGTAGGAAAACTTCTCGTAGAAGAAGGAAAGTAAAAAGAAACAAGTTCACTAGACGGAGAAGTAGAAAGAAGCATGCATATGGCTCCATGCAAGACATGTTTTACAATTGCCCAAACAGACTTGCGGATATTATAATATCGAGGTCAGACGACAATAATGAAGCAAACACAAGCTTACTAAAGATCGATAAGGTCCATGACCTTTATAAAACACTATGGGGCACAATAGGCAAAACAAACTAAAACTTTGGTAAGA